>CAMZMU010000040.1:42682159-43072185 GCA_947311845.1 Poa pratensis
GCAAGCGTAATCCCCCTCTGAGCATATCTTATCCTAATTTCCGCAAGAATTTTCTCCACTATAATATTGCATGCGGTTCCAAATGTCAATTTACTTGGATTAGAATCCTATAATTGCATTAAGTTCCCTATGCCACATACCTGTTTCCCTCCTATATCCATAGGTTTGTATTGTTGGCCCGAGATAACTACTATGCTATGTTGATGCTTAGCCATGCTTAGTACTGGCATAGCGGTGCGATGTTACTTCATGTTGGAAACAGGTGTTGAGATGAGAATGATGGTGGGAATTGTGGTGACGATAATAAAATGCTTAAAGGTGGGATGAGAGGCCACATGGGATGTGGTGGGTTGTCTCGTTCTCGCCGCCTAAGTGCGAGTTCTCGCCTACGAGCCAAGTTGAGTGCAACCATGCGTGGGCATATGGAACCTCGTCGACCGACTAACTTGTGGCGGACTAGCCGAGGGTCCTCTAGTTTGGCTTTCCATTTGCGCGTGCGTTGAAGATGGTGGCCAAGACTGAGATGAGGATGGTGGTGTCAGGAAAATAAGTGGCCGCGGGACAGGGTGCTGGAGGTACCCCTTGTCCTACCGCCACTGATGATCCTGGGTTAGTTTAAGCGAGGTAAAGGTCGTAGCCGCTCCCACCCAGCCGGTTTTCCCCGGAAGAGAGCAGAGCTAGGCAATGGGCCGGACGGTACGCATGGATAAGGAAGCTGGAGGTCCCTCGGGAACCTGGCGACTTTCACATTGTACACCCTGCAGGGATAAATCTTTTCGAAAAGCCGTGTCCGCGGTTATGGACGACTTGGTGACGGATTCAGAGATCATAGAATAACTTTAAACGGAATGATTAAAAACTGGGTACTAAGGTACCACTCAAGAATGCAAGGTGAGCTTCCTCGAGGGTGATTCGGGGAGGTGCCTTTGATGAACAGGTACAATGGTTGATGATGGTGATGATGGTGAGAAATGATCAAGAGAAAAGAGTTACTTCTTACCTCTTTTAAAATATTCTGATTAGCGATGCCATTGAGTTATGTTTTATTAAATAAAATCAGCTTTATGCAAAAAGCCATAAACTTTGAAAGCCTCATCGAGCTAAAGCTCTATATATAATCTTGCGAGTTCGTCGAACTCAACGTCGTTTGTTTTGTTTCAGAGGAGGACTTCACCGACCTCGAAGGTGGGTTCTTTGTGGACGTCGACGAGTAGTCTGGGGTTCCCAGGTGGCAGCTTGGGACATCCGGAACAGCTGGCGCTGTGATGTTTATTGTAGGCCTCTTAGGCCATAATTGGATCTTGTTGTTTAGAACAACTAATTTTGCTTCCGCTTGTTGTAATGTTGGGTCTGTGACCTCTGGTTGTCATTTGCTATCTTTCTCTATTATAAGAGTTGAACTATAATGATTTGTGTCGTAGAGTCTGTGATGTGCCAGTTGTTCCACAAGTCTTGATCTCTCTATTATGCTTTGATAGTGTGTCTGGTGGTATCGGATAACCGGGACACAGTATCACTGTATAGCAGTCGGGTCGGGGCGCCACAAGTTGGTATCAGAGCAGTACTGCCTGTAGGAAACCCTTCTACTGGTCGATGTTGAGTCTAGTGTTTGTGAAAATATTTTTAACCTAAAAATGAGTTGTGAAAACCATCTTAGGATTCTTTTTACTCCTTATCTGGTTACCCTCTAATCTCGGAGCAATCTTACCTCGATTTGAGTTTAAAGGTTTTACTCCTCGTCTGTTACTTCAAAATGATTAGAAACGGGTGGGTTCGACCTTTAGTGTTATGTGTCACGTTGCTCCCGCTGCGTTGCAATCCAAATCAATCATCAGATGTTTCTACCGAATCTAATCTTTGATCCTTTCTTTGGGTTTTAACCCACGGACTTGAACATAAGGTCCCGGATTGTGTCAACTAGAGTGTGTTAAGTTGTGATTTCTTAACTCTCTAGTAGCACATGATGCTGATCTTTGACCCAAGTTCTATCTTGTTGTTTCCCTCGCAAAGTATTATCGTCCCTAGTCTGTGTACTTGTGTAGACGCTAATGCTATTGTTCGACCATTCGGAGAAAGATACTAACTGTGTCATTGTCAAATCTCCAGAATGGCTCGAGGAGGCCGTGGAGGCCGCGGTGGTCGCGGTAACCACAATGATGATGAGGATGATCTGCCGCCACCACCCTCGATGGCTGAGGTCTTGATGGCCATTGAGGAGAACCGTGGGCGCAATGAGCGCTTGCTTGAGCAGTTGGTGCAGCAGAATGCACGGAGGAACGAGTGCAACACTCTCACTGAGTTCCTGCGCTCGCAGCCACCCACCTTTGCTGATGCTAAGGAGCCACTGGAAGCTGATGATTGGCTTCGTGCTTGGAGCGCAAGTTCTCCGCGCTCATGTCCCATTGGCGAGCAAGTCAACTTTGCCACCTACCTTGGTTGGTGCTGCTGGCTGTTGGTGGGAGAGCCATGTGGCTTTGTTTCCAGCCAACCATGTCTTCACTGGGCTGATTTTCGCACTGCCTTCCGTGCGGAGTACATTCCCCAGCCGATCATGGACTTGAAGAGGAGGGAGTTCCTGGATTTGCAACAGGGACGGATGGACCTCCGCACTTATGGTCGTGAGTTCAACCATCTCTCTCGTTACGCCCCAAGGGACGTGACCAATGATGCTGACAAGCAAGAGCTGTTCCGCAAGGGTCTGACTCCGCAGCTTCGCTATGAGTTGCTGCCCTTCAGGTTCCAGACCTATCAGGAGCTGTTCAACCAGGCTTTTACTCTTGAGCAAGGAAGAAAGGAACTTGAGGCTTCCAAGAGGCCCGCACATGGGGACCACCAGAGTTCCTCGGGTTCTGAGAGCAAGAAGCGCAGGGTGTTTGTCCCTACAGCGCTGTACCTCGTGCTCCATTCATGCCAAGCCGCAGGATACAGGCCACCTCCTCCGCGCCCCACTACTTCGACACTTGGGGTAGGCGGAGTGGGTACCGTCCTATGCTACCTGCTCCACCTGGAGTCACTTGCTACACCTGTGGCCAGGCTGGCCACTACTCCAGGGAGTGCCCCCAGAAGGCACCTCTCGCGATAACTCCTGCACGAGCCCCTGCCACTCCAGCTGGCAAGGCTGGACCTATTGTGCGTGGTCGCCTGAACCACATCTCTGCTGAAGAAGCTGAAGAGGACCCCGGCGTTCTTATGGGTGAGTTCGAATCAACAACAATCGTGCTACAGTTTTGTTTGATTCTGGAGCATCGCATTCATTCATATCCATAGCTTTTGCAAAAGACCACAAAATACCGTTTGAGAAAATGAGCCGTCCCTTGGTGATCTCCACTCCTGGCTCCAAATGGCAAACCGATGGGGTTACTCCTGAAGTCCAGATTACTATCGGTTACTACTCTTTTCCTTTCGCTTTGGTAGCTCTGAGGTCAAATGGCATTGATGTCATACTGGGCATGAACTGGCTAGCCAAATACCGGCTAATCTCGACTGTGCTGCCAAGACCGTCACCGTGACCAATTCTTCCGGTGACAGTGTGAAGTATTGGTCTGCACTCAAGACCTCCATCTCAGTCATACCCAACTCACCTGAGATTCTCCTTTGCTTTATGGAAGGCGAATCCCCTCCTGAAATCCAGGACATACACGTGGTGTGTGACTTCCCGGATGTGTTCCCGGAAGAATTGCCTGGCATGCCTCCTGACCGAAGTGTGGAGTTTGTCATAGATCTACTTCCCGGTACGCTCCAATTTCCAAGAAGCCCTACCGTATGCCGGTGGAAGAGTTGGCTCTGTTGAAAGAGCAAATTGATCAGCTGTTAGCAAGGAGTTCATCCAGCCTAGCAGTTCACCTTGGGGTTGTCCGGTACTCTTTGTCAAGAAGAGGGATTCTACCGTGCCTCGTCTAGTCTCTGACTATCGACCGTTGAATGCGGTGACAATCAAGAACAAGTATCCTATTCCTCGCATCAATGATCTGTTGGATCAGTTAGCTGGTGCAACGGTATTCTCCAAGATGGATCTGAGGTCAGGCTACCATCAGATAAATCAGAAAGGAGGATATTCCAAAGACGGCATTTGTTACTCGTATGGCTCATATGAGTATACCGTCATGTCCTTTGGTCTCACAAATGCTCCAGCTACTTTCATGAGGCTCATGAACTCCATCTTCATGGATTATCTTGACAAGTTTGTCGTCATTTACATCGATGACATCCTCATCTATTCCAAAACCGATGAAGAGCATGAGAACATCTTCGTTGGTTCTGACAGACTTCGAGAACACCGTCTATGCCAAGTTCTCCAAGTGTGAGTTTTGGTTGGATAAACTTGTCTTCCTTGGTCATGTGATATCCGCTAATGGTGTGGCTGTCATTCCTGACAAGATTCAGTCCATTTGGATTGGAAAACTCCAATGTCAGTCAAGGACATTCGAAGCTTTCTCGGATTGGCGGGTTATTACCGCCGATTCATCGAAGGTTTCTCCAAGATAGCCAAGGCCTGACTGACCTTCTCAAGAAGGATAAAAAGTTCGTATGGTCGGCCGAAGCTGAAGAGAGCTTCAAAACACTGAAAGCCAAACTCACGTCCGCTCCTGTGCTTGTCCTGCCGGACACAGCAAGGATTTCGTCGTCTTCTGTGACGCCTCTCTACAAGGCTTGGGTTGTGTATTATGCAAGATGGCCATGTGGTGGCATATGCTTCTCGCCAACTTAAGCCGCATGAGCACAACTACCCAACTCATGATCTAGAACTTGCCGCGTGGTCTATGCTTTGAAGCAATGGAGACCATACCTGTTTGGTAACCGTTGCGAGATCTTCTCGGATCACAAGAGTCTGAAGTACCTCTTCACCCAGCCGGATTTAAATCTCAGGCAAAGGCGTTGGTTGGAGTTAATCACGGACTACAATGTGAGTCTGAACTATCAACCCGGCAAAGCAAACGTCGTGGCTGACGCGCTAAGTCGGAAGTCCTATTGCAACAATCTGATGATTGAAAGGCCCAACCTGCTCTCATGAAGAGTTCTCTCGTTTGAACTGAAATTGTTCCCTCCGGCTACCTTGCAAATCTGGAGATCAAATCTACTCTTGTAGACCAGATTAAGGATGCTCAAAGCTGAGGGTATTCTGAAAATCAAGAGAACATTGCTAGGGAAGGCCAAATGTTTCTCAATGAATCCGGAGTTGTTTATTTTGGTGACCGCTTGGTAGTGCCAAAGAAACGAAAATTGAGGGAGCTGATCCTCCAAGAAGCTCATGAATCACCTCTCTCTATTCATCCCGGTAGTACCAAAATGTACCAAGACCTTCGACCACAATTCTGGTGGACTCGTATGAAACGGGAAATTGCCAAGTATGTTGCTGAATGCGACACCTGTCGACGGGTAAAGGCTGAACATCAAAGGCCTGCCGGCACTCTTCGCCCTATTGCTATCCCGAGTGGAAATGGGATGAAATTGGTATGGACTTCATTACTGGTCTGCCGAAGTCTCCAAAGGGAAATGATGCCATTTGGGTCATCATTGATCGACTATCAAAAGTGGCTCACTTCCTCCCCGTTCGTGTTGACATTACAGCTGCCAGTTGGCAGACCTGTATGTTTCTCGATCGTGTCCTTCACGGCATTCCCAAGAAGATAATTTCTGATCGTGGAAGCCTATTCACCTCCAAGTTTTGGACTAGTTTCCAAACTGCTATGGGAACTCGTCTCAACTTCAGCACCGCGTTCCATCCTCAAACTGATGGTCAGACCGAAAGAGTGAACCAAGTTTGGAAGACATGCTTAGGGCATGTGTAATCTCTTTTGGCAAGGATTGGGAAAAGTATCTTCCTTTCGCGGAGTTCTCCTACAACAACAGCTATCAAGCTAGTCTGGGCATGGCTCCATTTGAGGTTCTCTATGGAAGAAAATGCCGTACTCCTCTAAATTGGTCCGAGACCGGAGAGAGGGCACTCTTTGGTCCGATGTGATCAATGAAGCTGAGGAGAAGGTTAGAATCATAAGGGAGAATCTGAAGATTGCTCAGTCTAGGCAAAGAGCTACTATGATAAGCACCATCAGGAAATTCACTATGAAATTGGTGATAAAGCTTATCTCCGCGTCTCTCCCCTTCGTGGCGTTCGCCGCTTCGGAATCAAAGGGAAATTGGCACCTCGCTATGTTGGCCCTTTCACCGTTCTGGCCAAGCGAGGAGATCTTTCTTATCAATTGGAGTTACCGGTCATTCCCAATGTACATGATGTGTTTCATGTCTCTCAACTTCGCCGGTGTTTCAAGATCCTATCCATGGGGTCAATCATGAGGAGCTGGATCTCCAGGAAGATCTTACTATCGCGAGCATCCTATCCGTGTCCTGGATGAAGCCGAAAGGAAGACCCGTAACAAGACTACCAAGTTCCTCAAGTTCAGTGGTCGCACCATTCCGAGAAGAAGCGACTTGGGAAAGAGAGTCTAGTCTTCGTGAGGAGTATCCCGACTTCTTTCCGCAACTTAGAATCTCGGGACGAGATTCCTGTAAGGGGGGTAGAATTGTAACAGCCCGAAGTTTGAGAACCTAAAAACCGGTGTAAATTTTCCACTTTTGTGTTCATTGCATCATGGCATCATGCATCATGTTGTTGTCACTAGGGAATTGTTGTAGTTGCTAGGGAATTGTTGAGGTTGCTAGGGAATTGTGGTGGTGTGGCACCACTTAAAACCAAATGCCAAATTGCTTCAACAAATTTCACAACAACGAAGGCACTCAATCTTGCAAAATAAAATTACTTTGACATTTCATATTTGTCAAGGAAGTTCCAAGAGTTCAAAATACAATTTAGAACTTGCTCGAAATTTTCTAAGAAGCAACATTTTGGAATTTAGAAAATTGCCCGAATGAATCCTATGAACAAAGTGGTACCAAACTATTTTATTTGGAGGTGCCAATTTTTGTGAGCTCCCACATGATATAAAAAGGCTACACAAATTATTTCATATTTTTCTAAAATGTTAACTGCCCCAATTAAATCAAGGAAGTATTACTGGTTTTTAAAAGAAACAAAAAAGGGCTTCTTTGTAATTTGAGGAGGACCTATCTGTGATGGCAAAACAATGGTCCAGGGGGGTTTTCGCGAAAAGACCTTCTTCTTCCTGTAGCCATGCTCTGCAGTGGCGCCATGGCCATGCCGCACGCGCCAGCGCCGGGCCCCTTCCTCGCTGCTTCCACTAGCCAGGAGAAGACCACCCCGAGGTGCACTGCTCCTCCTACCCGTCCCCACTCCCTCACCTGCCCCGTTCCCTCTCGTCTCTCTCGCCATGGAGCCGCACCGAGCTCGCCGTCTCCGCCGCCGTGCCGTTGATTGAGAGCTCCCCGGGCAATTCCGAGACCACCACAGCTTCGCCTCGTCGTCTTCTTCTTCTCCACCCACGGAATCGAGCGGGCTGGCTGAAATCGCCGTCGCCGCCGAGTTCCTCTCCGACCAAGGCCGCTGTCGCGCCGAGCGAATTCGTCGCCGTAGGCGCAACTCCGGTCCTCCCGAGCCGCAGACGCCACCAGGGTGAGCCACCGAACCTCCCCCGTCCACCTCTAGTTCGCTCGTGCTCCGTATTCTTGCCGTGGAGCAAGGAAGCCCGCCGTCGCCGCTAGTTGTGCTGCGTCGGATAATCCGAGCGAAGAACGACCGGATTTTCCGAAATGTTTCAGTACGTTTGGACCTTAGGTCCTTAGTCGATTTTTCCTCAACCGCGGAGAAGATCGGATAATCCGATTCCAGGAAGTTCGGATTTTCCGGGGAACGCCAGTACGAGATGTTCTTCTTTCCTTAGTCGAATTTGGGGTCTATTTTTCTATCGGATATTCCGATTTCTTAAAATTCGGAAATTCTGAAATTGCCCAGTCCCAAAATATTCCTGTTTAATTTATTTTCTTTTCTTACTAATTGGGTTAAGTAATCCGAGGGTTGTTTAAAATGACTTATAATCAGGACATATTTAAAAGAGGGAATAAAATGTAATAACGTTTTAACGGTGCATCCGATAAATGCGTGTAAGATACCCGAATGTCCGGAAATTCGTGAACCAACCGTTTAATGGTTATCATGTTTATTAAATCTCCGATACCCTGCATTGCATCATCTGATCATGACGTCTTATATCCAAGTGCAACATAGGGTTCCATCTTCCTTAATCAACAAATAAAGTTCGTCCCTGACCTAAATTCACGGGATATCCAGGATGCGCCCCTCTAAGCAACCGAACTCCGTTTAATCTGAATAGTTGCATCATCCCCCTCCCGGGGATTTAAAATGTCATGTCATCATGTGTTTGCGCATTGCACCGATGTTATCCGTGGTTTTGATTGTTCCTCTCCGGTATTGTTTGTGCATCGGTAGATCAAGGAGGGAAGTGCCCCCACCGTATCGTGAAGAGCCGTACTACCAGCACGTTGATCCAGGCAAGCGTAATCCCCCCTCTGAGCATATCTTATCCTAATTTCCGCAAGTATTTCTCCACTATAATATTGCATGCGGTTCCAAATGTCAATTTACTTGGATTACAGTATCCTATAGTTGCATTAAGTTCCCTATGCCACATACCTGTTTCCCTCCTATATCCATAGGTTTGTATTGTTGGCCCGAGATATCTACTATGCTATGTTGATGCTTAGCCATGCTTAGTACTGGCATAGCGGTGCGATGGTTACTTCATGTTGGAAACAGGTGTTGAGATGAGAATGATGGTGGGAATTGTGGTGACGGATAATAAAATGCTTAAAGGTGGGGATGAGAGGCCACATGGGATGTGGTGGGTTGTCTCGTTCTCTCCGCCTAAGTGCGAGTTCTCGCCTACGAGCCAAGTTGAGCGTGCAACCATGCGTGGGCATATGGAACCTCGTCGACCGACTAACTTGTGGCGGACTAGCCGAGGGTCCTCTAGTTTGGCTTTCCATTTGCGCGTGCGTTGAAGATGGTGGCCAAGACTGAGATGAGGATGGTGGTGTCAGGAAAATAAGTGGCCGCGGGACAGGGTGCTGGAGGTACCCCTTGTCCTACCGCCACTGATGATCCTGGGTTAGTCTTAAGCGAGGTAAAGGTCGTAGTCGATCCCACCCAGCCGGTTTTCCCCGGAAGAGAGCCAAGAGCTAGGCAATGGGCCGGACGGCACGCATGGATAAGAAGCTGGGAGGTCCCTCGGGAACCTGGCGACTTTCACATTGTACACCCCTGCAGGGATAAATCTTTTCGAAAAGCTGTGTCCGCGGTTATGGACGACTTGGTGACGGATTCAGAGATCATAGAATAACTTTAACGGAATGATTAAAAACTGGGTACTAAAGGTGCCACTCAAGATTGCAAGGTGAGCTTCCTCGAGGTTGATTCGGGGAGGTGCCTTTGATGAACAGTACAATGTTGATGATGGTGATAAATGGTGAGAAATGTGATTCAAGAGAAAAGAGTTACTTCTTACCCCTCTTTTAAAAGTATTCTGATTAGACGATGCCATGGAGTCTTGTTTTATTAAATAAAATCAGCTTTATGCAAAAGAGCCATAAAACTTTGAAAGCCTCATCGAGCTAAAGCTCTATATATAATCTTGCGAGTTCGTCGAACTCAACGTCGTTTGTTTTGTTTCAGAGGAGGACTTCACCGACCTCGAAGGTGGGTTCTTTGTGGACGTCGACGAGTAGTCTGGGGTTCCCAGGTGGCAGCTTGGGACATCCTGGAACAGCTGGCGCTGTGATGTTTATTTGTAGGCCTCTTAGGCCATAATCTGGATCTTGTTGTTTAGAACAACTTATTTTGCTTCCGCTTGTTGTAATGTTGGGTCAGTGATCTCTGGTTGTCATTTGCTATCTTTCTCTATTATAAGAGTTGAACTATAATGATTTGTGTCGTAGAGTCTGTGATGTGCCAGTTGTTCCACAAGTCTTGATCTCTCTATTTTGCTTTGATAGTGTGTCTGGTGGTGACGGATAACCGGAGACACAGTATCACTGTATAGCAGTCGGGTCGGGGCGCCACAAATTTTTTCGGAATTTTTCGAGAAAGTTTGGTAGGGTAGAAAAATACGTTTTGCTGCTGCTGTTTTTCTGGACAGATTCTGTCCCATTTTGTTTGATGCATGCTTTGAGCTTTTAAGTTAAATCTTTTTGATCCAATTGAGTTTATGAGTAGGCATACAACATTATACACTTTCTGGACATGTCATAGAATTTTTGTTCAAGGATTATATGCAGCAAGGAACCTATTTGTTTATCACTATTAATGCACCCCACAGAAAAGAGATGGAGAAACGGTGTTTTGAAGTTTTTTCACAGGATTGGAGGAGATGCACCAAGAGCTATCCAAGGATGGTGAAGATCATAAGCTTGGGATGTGAAGAAAACCCCACTGGACCTACACACTCTCGGTTTGCACACGTCCAACTTCTGTTTTTCGATCGAAACACTTTATCGCATAAACTTGGAGCGTCGTTTTTTGTTTTTGTTTGAGTCTTGAGAGACCACCACACTATCAATTATATATGAGAGAGCTACTGGAAATATGGGTTGAAATATGTTGGATGCTTTTATAAGATTGGGAAAAGGGATGTTTGACTTGATTTTTAATGATACATATAGTTGCATGATTCATGATCTTGTTTATGAGTAATAGTTTGCAAATTCTTTTTGTAGAGCTATCACTTATTCATGTTTTGGTGCTGATTGTTATTTCACTTGGTTTAACATGGATTAGTTAGTTCTATGGACACTCATGCATGCATCTAGATGGTCAACTTTCTCCCTTTTGCTAGCCCAAAAACTCCAACAAGCAAAAACTTGTTTCCAACACCTTCAACCAAAGTTATTCCAGTGAGTCCACCATATCTACCTATTGGCTTTATGCTATTCCGAGTATGTTTAACATGTTGTTTGTGTTATCTTACCTCTGAATGAAAATGTTTATGTTATTGATTGCAATGGAAAAAAATTGGTTATATAGCTCTCACGAATTTGATGCACAATGTTCTTTTATTTGCATAATAAAACTTGACCCATTGTGATTAAGATTATGATGTTTGTGGCTTGATGAATGTTTTGGGTTGGAAGTTAGCCCATATGTGATGTCACATGGCAAGCTTTCAACACGCTCTTCATCTCATTTAGTTGATATCATGTGCTTTTGTCTATGGATGCTTATCATGTTGAAATAAATGTGGAAATAGAGTGAGTTTAAATGAGTTTGTGTAAATGGTTAGAGAGACGCCTGGGCCGCTAATCTAAGCCATGCATCATTCATGGTGGAAATTTACTTACATACTATGGTGAACCTTCTGTGATACACCTTGCAATAAAAAACTATTCCAAATGGTAAATAAAAAGGGTGTTGAGTTTGTTCATTTTGTTTGTTTGTCTTGTCATTTTGATATGGGCTTGTTCCATATCTTGGGATAAGAGGTACCCCAGTTGACGCTCTTGATGATACTATTATGCTTACAATGATATTTAATTGAACTTGCTTTGTTTCCCAAGTTGAGTAACACATGGTGTAAGTACTTGTAGTCAAGGGCATGAGACATTCAACCCATTCTTTATCAAGCACACTACTCATATTTGCTTTCACTTTAATCTTAATCATTCAAGATGCTATGATAGGGGCAATGAGAGCTTGACACCAATGAATCCTTATTGCAATCATTAACTTAAGTAGAAGAGTTTGGAAGTTGGATGAAACTTATGCATGCTTTACCTCTACTCACATATACATCTTTCCAAAGTGTACACCTATCATATTCAGATTTTCATCTACACTCTATGACCATTGTAGGATGTTCTACTTATCATTATGCATACATGTGTTCCATATTACTTGCTACCATGTTACACTTTGTGAACTATCAATGAACATCCTTGACTTGAATACTTGATATCACTTCATAAACTATTTGCATATTGCTACTCCTTTGAAGAATGAATCATTTGACTATATGTAGCAATAGTAATCATCTTTGATTGTCGGGGATGTAACCCCGGGTACCCCAGAGTTGGTGGTACTGTTGATTTAATAAAAGAGAGAAACAGTGAATAAGCAGTCAAATATCTATACTACTATTAAAAGAGCAAACTTGTGTTGATACATTGAATCTGATCCCTTCAATATTTAGCCAACGGTCCAGATCGCTCCAATGTTTGACAACTCAACACAAATCCACTTTTGCCCGTTTTACCCTCCCACCAAATCACATAATACTGCTAATGCCATCGTACCGGTTCGTTTTATTTCGTTTCATGATAATTACGAGATTTGCCACCACTAAAAGAAATTAAATAACAGAACAATGCGGTCCGCTAGCCGCTCGCCTCACGCCCGCATCGCCGCTCTCTCCCGTTCCATCCCTGCCCTTTATCACCGTTCCATGACTTCCGTCCCCTGCTCGATGAGTTCGACCTGGACGTGACGGCCGAGAATCCGCTGCCGGCCACATCACACACGGTCACACGAACTGCCTGCCCGGCTGCCCCGCCGCCTGCACCGCCGCCGCTTAGGACAAATTCCAGGTTTACTTTGCTTCCTCGACAGGCTGTTTCATCGGTGCACGATTGTTTAGTTTGTACGAATGCGCGTGCAAGTGCCTGGCTCACAGCAGCTTGGTCGTTCAGTCCCAGCAATTAGAAAGGAAAAGGCGAATGGATAGTGCAGGCCTTGCAGGTTAGCACGCAGATCTCTATATGTATTGTTTATTTTTGAATTGCTGTCCAATTTAATGTTTAGATAAACAGGAAAGAACAACCTTTTGTGATAATTCGTACAGGCGAGTTAGTGCTTGACTGCAGTAAGGTTCAGGTGCACTGTACAACAGTACAAACGTGTTGTCTACTGGTCCAAATTAAAATTCTAGGGAGACTGAGAGATAGAGAGAGGCACGGTTAATTAGGTAGAATCACTCCTCTGATTTTTACATAGCCTTGCCGAAGTTCAATTCTACTTGGAGCCTGATCATGCCATCAATTTGTTCAGATATGAGTCTCTGATCCCTGATTTTTCTGACGCTTCAAAGTTAAAAAGGTATATTTTTCGTGGATTTTGTATAGGTCGCTGGTAAGAGCTGATCGCCCCATAAGTTATAAGTTGCGTTCTAAATCTGTTTCCCTGCCTGGTAAAATACAGTGATGTTTTTGTTAATGCGATCTGGAAAGATTTATCAATCTGGTTAGAATTTGAATGTGTTTTGACTTGTGCGCCAGTGTAGTTGAGGCAAATTTTCAGTTTTTGTTCGACTTGCAGCCTGATCATGCCATCAATTTGTTCAGATATGAGTCTCTGATCCCTAATTTTTCTGGCGCTTCAAAGTTAAAAAGGTATATTTTTTCGTGGATTTTGCATAGGTCGTTGGTAAGAGCAGATAGCCCCATAAGTTATAAGTTGCGTTCTTAATCAGTTTCCCTGTCAGGTAAAATACAATGATGTTTTTGTTAATGCGATGTGGAAAGATTTATCAATCTGATTAGAATTTGAATGTGTAATATTTACAGTACTAGGTAGTGCATGTTAATTAATCCGCTCATATTTTTCATGTGTAATATTTACAGTTTAATTTCAAATCTAACGCCGCATGGGATATTTCCATTCTTTGAGCCAATGGATTAGGTAATTCTCTTAATTATTAAAATTTATGTTTTTCTTTGCTAAATTGGAGGACATATATTAGTTTGAATTAGTGTTTCTATGCCTCCAATGTTGTATTTGGCTGATTTTATTTAAATATTGTATGAATAAAGATATTTCTAAGATTAGACGTGCTTGGCACGTGCACGTCTACTAGTAAAGAGAAAGGAGAAAAAACAGTCCTGGGCCGAGTTTGGTGCTGCCCAGACCGAGATACAGTTTTCTGGGCCGAGATAGGCCCAAAGCCGACATATCCAGGCCACGGGCGAGCCGAGTCAATCCGCTGCTCACCCCGGGCGGTCCGAGCTATCCGCCGCTCACCCCGGCGGGCCAAAATATCTGCCGCTCACCCCGGATGGGCCTCTGCCGAGCCGAACTTTCCTTCACCTCGGGCCGAACCGAGTTCCCAGCCCCGGAGCAGGCCACACCTCTGCTGAGCTGAACTTTCCCTCCACACCCCGGATGGGCCTCTCCACACCTCGGGCCAGGCGATCATTTCGGAGCGGATCACCACCTCGGATGGGCCGATGCAGGCCGAGGCTGGCAAGCCTCGGAGCAGGCCGTGCCTCCCCAGCCTCGGGGCAGCGATCGCTGCGTGGTGGGAGATCGATCGTTGACTCGGTTTCCCTCCTCCGACCGAGGCAACGCGGCGTCTCGGGCCACGTCGGGCCGTGCGTCTCCAGCACCTCGGAGCAGGCCACCGAGGCTCCAGCAGGCCGAGGTAAGCGCCAGGCAAGCCGAAGCTCCAGCGATCGCTCCCTCGACCACGTCGACCAAGACGTGATACTCCAGCACCGACGTCTCCACCGGTCAGCGTCCTACCGTGACACTGCCTCAACCTCTGCTCCGACGTACCCAGCTGTTACCTCGTCAAGTATAGATACCTCTGCCATGGTCCCGAAGATCCAGGAGACAGGAACTAGAGGACAAAGACGGTGACACAGCCAGCGTGGCTACAGTGCCCAGGATGTGACTAGAGTACACAGGCAGCGTGGCTACAGCGCCACTGATGTGACAACAGTACAACTACAGTGACGCGTAAACAGTGTGACAAGACCCCAGTAGTCACCTCTGCTACAGTGTACAGTGTACAGTGATGTTTGTCCCCTGCATGTCCCCTGGGCTCTCTCTATATAAAGAGCACCAGGGGGAGGAGATGAGGGACGGCCGGACACCCACGCTGTCTCATTTTCCCCCTTGGCCTTAGCTTCTTCTTCTTCCTCCTGGAGCTCCTCTCCATGGTTAGCTCCTCACGGCTCGAGGAGCGTTTGTACACACCGCATATACAGAGGGAAATACACCAAATAGATAGTGCTGCAGTAGGGGTTTTACCTCCTCACGAGGGCCCCGAAGCAGGGTAGATCTTTGTGTTTGCAGTGTTCTTCGTGTGCGGTTCCACCGCGCAATCCCTCCCCGAATCCACAAGCACCCGTTCGGCCCCGGAATAAGCCTACCCCTAGGCATCTGCGTGATCCCACCACGACATTGATATTCATTGTTAAGTATTAAATTGCAAAGTCCATGTTAGTTTTATCATCTTCATACTCGAGGACGAGCATGGATTAAGCTTGGGGATGTTGATGCATGTAAAATGCATACATGAACTTTGCACTTTAATTGCTTATATTCCAATCATATTTGCATCATATAAGGGTTATATCAATGTTTTATAATGATTTTTGGGAATATTCATTTATTTCCTATTTTTATGGAATTAACCCTGCGTAGGCAGAAAACCCCGTTTTCTTATTTTATTATTTCAGGGACCCAAACGTCAACGAAATCACCTGGAAATTTACGGGCGTCAATATTTGGAAGGAAGAAGACCTGTGGGCGAAGGAAGCGAACAAGCGGAGGCCCGAGGCCCAAACGGGGGTGGCCCACGCGGCCAGGTACTGTGGCCGCGTGGGGCCCACCCGTTTGGCCCTCGTGGATCCGTTGCCGTCGATCTTCGCTCCACCGACATAGTCTTGACCTAAAAACGCCTATAAAAAGGTCCCCCGACGTTCTCTGGAAGGAGCGCCGCACAAACACAGAAACACCGAAACGGAGATCAGGAGCTGCAGATTGGAGGGGGAAAACTCCGGCGGGGCGCTGCCGGCGTGGTCTCCATCTTCTCCATCGACTTCTCCACCGTCTCCATGATGAAGAAGGAGTAGTCCACCTCTAGACTATGGGTTTGTGGAAGTAACTTATGTATCTCTCCTCTCTTGAGCTTCACTAATTAGCACCGTATGAGCTGCTGAACATGATTACGGTCACCGTTGTAATACCTTTGTGGTGGATCTTTATGAGTTAATATATATTTGAGATTGCAATGTTTGTTTCAGTTATGAGTATAGATGCATATTATGTACCCCGTTCTTGTCTACTTGTTTTGATCAAGCATGTTTATGAGAGCGTGTGTGGGGGAACGTGTGCATTAGTTGCAGTAACGGGGGTGGCTAGTGCAGTGAACGTGAGAGAAAGTTCTGCGATCCATTTTGGTATCTTTACCTTACTTTGTTACCTCACTAGGGATAAACTAAAATACCATGCTACCGGGGATGTGGGCGTGACCATTGCCACTACTCCATGACTAGATCTAGCATGTTCTTATTTTCACTTCATGTCATGATACTTAATGCTATACTCTGAGTTATCTTAATTACTGAGGTGTTATGATTTAGTTCGCATCTTGGTGGAGTATAAGAGAGGTTAATAACCAAAAGATCTCTATGTTAGGACGTGATGCCCATATATCTAAGTAACTTGTTATCAAACCCTGTGTTGCAATCTCATATGTTAACTGTGTGTGTTCCATTGTCTACCACTTTATAAAGAGAGAGTGCATTTGTGAAACCATGAACCCCAGTCCATTTTTAATCATAAGAAACACATTCCAACACCATATACCACTTTTCTATTTTCAGCCATCATTAAATCCGAAAATACAAAAATACTTTTCATCTTGCATACATCATTCAAAAACCCAAAAATATCATTTACCATTGCATCCACCATCATTGCATATTTATTTCTTGTTTGCATTGCATAACTATCCTGATATCATTCTTACACCTTGTGCTTGACAACCACAGGTGAGGTTGAGGACCAAAACATCTAACCTTGTTTTGTAGGTAACCAAAAGAAGGATAAGAAGATAAATCTACCACTTCAGATTCCCCGAGAGTTCGATATTAAACCCTCGAGTCACCCCTCGTGGGGAAAACTGTCTTCCACTTACTATACACTCTGCACTTGGAGTCTCAACCTAATCCCGTTTATTTTTGCAGGTATCAAAGCCTTGCTCTTCGGGACCATCACTGGCCTACCCCCTCTCGGCTCCGGTCAAGGGGGTAGACGGTAACTTTGACTTTTTTCCAGCGGGTCTAGGGTTTCGCCGAAGCGGGTCCTCGGAGCGTCGGAACCCCACCGAAACCTAGGTTGTGCCATACCATATGTATACAAGTGTGTTGTGTGTTGTAAATATCCTTCTCCGAGGTGTGACCGCTTCACCGAATTCACTTTCTCTCTAGTGATTTTCTCCACTTAGAGGTGAAAACTCACCCTTCGGGCGAACCGGATGGAATCTTGTGTTGAATTGGGGTAGACTTTGGTTTCCCACCTTCCTATGGCCTAGCCTAACACAACCAAGCAAAAAAGTCAACTGGCCTACCCCCTCTCGACGCCTTTCAAGGGGGTAGACGAAAACGTTAGGGTTTTTTCAGCGGATCTAGGATTTCGCCGAAGCGGGTCCTCGGAGCGTCGGAACCCCACCAAAACCTAGGTTGTGCCATACCGTATGTATACAAGTGTGTTGTGTGTTGTAAATGTCCAATATCCTACTCCGGGGTGTGACCGGCTTCACCGACTTCACTTTCTCTCTAGTGAGTTTCTGCACTTAGAGGTGAAAACTCCCCCTTCGGGCGAACCGGATGGAATCTTGTGTTGATTTGGGGTAGATTTTGGTTTCCCACCTTCCTATGGCCTAACCTAACACAACCAAGCAAAAAAGTCCACTGGCCTACCCCCTCTCGGCTCCGGTCAAGGGGGTAGACGATAACTTTGACTTTTTCCCAGCGGGTCTAGGGTTTCGCCGATGCAGGTCCCCAGAGCGTCGGAACCCCACCAAAACCTAGGTTGTGCCATACCATATGTATACAAGTGTGTTGTGTGTTGTAAATATCCAATATCCTACTCCGAGGTGTGACCGGCTTCACCGACTTCACTTTCTCTCTAGTGATTTTCTGCACTTAGAGGTGAAAACCCCCCCTTCGGGCGAACCGGCTAGAATCTTGTGTTTATTTGGGGTAGACTTTGGTTTCCCACCTTCCTATGGCCTAACCTAACACAACGAAGCAAAAAAGTCCAGTGGCCTATGATGGTGTGAATCACACGCTCGTTGGGAGACCCCAAGAGGAAGGTATGATGCAGTTCAGCAGCAAGTTTTCCCTCAGAAAGAAACCAAGGTTATCGAACCAGTAGGAGCAGCAACTCTTCAGAAGGTTGTTGGTGGCGCCGTACTCGATCACCAACGCGGAATCTGCACACAACACAATCAAACTACTTTGCCCCAACGAAACAGTGAGGTTGTCAATCTCACCGGCTTGCTGAAAACAAAGGATTAAACGTATGGTGTGGAAAATGAGTATTAAATTGCAGAGAATGAAAAAGGAACAGTTTGCAGTTTGTGGTTGTTTAATCAGTGTAAAAGAATGGACCGGGGTCCACAGTTCACTAGTGGTGTCTCTCCATAAAAGATAACTAACATGTTGGGTGAACAAATTACAGCTGGGCAATTGACAAATAGTGAGCGCATGACAATGCATATACATGACATGTTGACTACTATGATATTTAATTGGGCATTACGACATAATACATAGACCGTTATCCAACAGCATCTATGACTAATAATCCACCGCCGGGTTGTCATCCGAGTCCCCCGTTGGTATTAAGTTGCAAGCAACGGATAATTGCATTAAGTAAAGTGCGTAATGTAAACAAACACATATGCCCGTGGACATAGCATCGTTAGGTTATCCCTAGTGGCAACAGCACATCCACAACCTTAGAACTTTCTGTCACTGTCCCAGGTTAAACGGAGACATGAACCCACTATCTAGCATAAATACTCTCTCTTGGAGTTACAAGCATCTACTTGGCCAAAGCATCTACGAGTAACGGAAAGCATGCAAGATCTTAAATAACATATAAGATAGATTGATAATCAACTTGACATAATATTCAATATTCATCGGATCCCAGCAAACACAACATGTAGCATTACAATAATATGATCTTGATCATGTAGGGCAGCTCACAAGATCTAAACATGATGGCACAAAGTGGAGAGACAACCATCTAGCTACTGCTATGGACCCGTAGTCCAAGGATGAACTACTCACGCATCACTCCGGAGGCAGGCATGGCGATGTAGAAGCCTCCGGTGACGATTCCCCTCTCCGGCAGGGTGCCGGGAAGAGGTTCTGAACCCTCCCGAGCTAGGGTTGACGGCGGCGGCGTCTCTGGAACTTTTCGTGGATATTTGCTCAGGTACTTAGGGTTTTCGCGTCGGGGGGAATAAGTAGGCGAAAGGGCGGCGGCTGGAGACCCCCGAGGGGCCCACACCACCCTAGGGCGCGGCAGAGGGGGCCCGCGCCCTAGTGGCGTGTGGGGCCCTGGTGGCCCTCCTCTGTGCTCCTTCGCTCCGTCAGGTGTTCTGGAAAAATAGGGACCCCCGTGTAGTTTCGTCCAATTCCGAGAATATTTCCAGACTAGCTTTTCTGGAATACAAAAACAGCAGAAAACAGGAACTGGCACTTCGGCATCTTGTTAATAGGTTAGTCCCAAAAAATGTATAAAAGTGATATAAAGTAGATGCAAAACATGTAGCAATTGGTATAAAACAAGCATGGAACATCAAAAATTATAGATACGTTTGAGACGTATCAGCATCCCCAAGCTTAGTTCCTACTCGTCCTCGAGTAGGTAAACGATAAAAACAAAATAATTTTTGAGGTGACATGCTACATCATAATCTTGATCATATAATATTGCAAGGCACATGTAAATGAATGAAGTGATCCAAGTCAATGGTCTATAATTTGCTACCAAATAGATAATGAGTAAACAATGAATCACACAAGCTAAACGTTTTCATGAATAGTACTTTCGAGACAAGCATCAAACAGTTTTGCATAAGTGTTAACTCATAAAGCAATAGTTTCTAATAAAAGGTATTTAATCAACACAAAGGAAGAATTAGTTTCAGCATTTGCTTCAACTTTCAACATATTTATCTCATGGATATTGTCAACACAAAGTAGTATAACAAGTCCAATACATTGCATATAACGCATGTTGTAACAAAGTTGACACTAGTGTTTGCTTGTGGAAGACAGAAAGAATAGGAAAACTGACTCAACATAAAAGTAAAAGAAAGGCCCTTCGCAGAGGGAAGCAGGGATTAAATCATGTGCTAGAGCTTTTAGGTTTTTGAAAGCATATAGAGATTGCATAAAATATTTGATACTCCTCCCAACCTTGCTAACACAAGCCATGGCTAACCGAATCCTCGGGTGCCTTCCATCAATCACATACCATGGAGGAGTATCTATTTTTGAGAGGTGTTTGTTAATTGTCAACGAATGGTAGCGGGTGAGAACAGTATTCTACCTGTCAACGGACTTTTAAGAGCGGCTCCCATGAAGGACGTTATTTCTACCAGCAAGGCAGATCATCCCTCTTTCTCTTTGGTTTACACACATTCAGGTATTTCACTGTTTGTCATTGCTTACTGATGAATCAGGGCAAAAGTGTGAAGAGAATTAATTTTAAAGTTGTAATTAATTGGGACTGGGCACCCCGTTGCCAGCTCTTTTTGCAAGTTATTGGATAAGCGGATGTATATGCCACTAGTCCAGGTGTAAAAGTCCATTCACAAATAGAATAAAGAATAACCACACTAATTCCTCATGAGCTAGTAAACATTGACACAAAAAGGGAATAATAACATTTTGAATAATTTAAAGGTAGCACATGAAAAATTTACTTGGAGTGGCAAGGAAATACCACATATAGGTAGTTATGGTGGACACAAATGGCATGGATTTTGGCTCAAGGATTTGGATGCACGAGAAGCATTCCCTCTCAGTACAGAGTTTAGGCTAGCAAGGTTATGTAAGCAAACAAGAATATCAACCCGTACACCAAGTTTTATATGACAAACATATTGCAAACGTTATAAGACTTCATACCGTCTTCCTTGTTAACCAAACCCTGTTATTAGAAAATATCTAGACCTTAGAGATACCACCGATGCAAACCAAATTTTCAACAAGCTTTACGGTAGTTCTTCACTAATAGGCTTAACTCATGTGATGCACAATTTAATCATGATCTACTTGTTAACTCAAAACAATTGACAAGCATCAAGTTATCCATTAGTGATCTACAAGATTAAGCAAGTTTTTCCTTATACCAATTACCACATGCAACATTTTCTGAACCAACCAAACACCAATCAATTTATTTCATCAACTCTCCAAACAAATATAAGTGAAGCAAGAGAGTACTTTCTACAAAAGAAAGCTAATAGCTCTGACAAGAGATACATGAAAACAAGAGCTAAAAGCTGAACAGCGCTAGATATGAATACTCAACAAATATAAGTGAAGAATAGGAGTATTCTCATGAAAAAGCGGAGCGTGTCTCTCTCCCAATCAAGAATGCTAGGGTCCAGTCAAGCTTTATTGAAAATAAAAGTGCAATACTGAAAATAAAAGCACACAGACGCTCCAAGAAAAGCACATATGATGTGAAAGAATTAAAATATAGTTTCACTAGAGATGACCTGATAATTTTGACGATGAAGAAGGGGATGCCTTGGGCATCCCCAAGCTTAGACGCTTGAGTCTTCTTGAAATATGCTGGGGAGATCCATGGGAGCCTCCCCAAGCTTAAGCTCTTCACTCTTCTTGATCCTATTATATCATCCTTCTCTCTTGACCCTTGAAAACTTCCGTCACACCAAACTCAAAGTAGATCTCATTAGAGGGTTAGTGCATAATCAAAAATCACATGTTCTATAAAGACGCAATATGATTTGTTACTTTAAACATTAGCTACAGCCACTGATGTTATGTGAAGCTCTTCCACCCAAAAAAGAATTTCACTCAACACTAGTAAAAGAGAGAATGCAAAATAAAAAGGCATAATCTGTCTAAAACAGAACAGTCCGCAAAGACGAATTTTTTCGAGGCACTTACGACGCTCAGATCGAGAAACTCTGAACTAATGAAAGATTCAGACATTCATAAAGATTACGCACAAAAAATTTCAGATTTAATTAACAATCTGGTGATTTTAGGAATTTCGTACAGTGAACAGCAAAAATCTGTTTCTGCGCAGCAATCAAAATTAAGCATCATCTTAACATTAGAGGCTACTCTTGGCACAACAATGCGAGAAAATAAAGATACAAAGGAGTTGCTACAGAAGTAAACATCCTCCTTGACTCAATAAAAGAAAAATTGCAGAAAAAAAATAATGGGTTGCCTCCCATAAGCGCTTTTCTTTAACGCCTTTTAGCTAGGCACAAAGCATGCATCAAGTATTACCAAAGACATTGAAATCTCCCAACCTTTCGGTGGGATCGTCCTTCTTAATTGGAAAGAAGAACCTTCGATTAATAGGGGTATTGAATTTCATAAACCCATACTTTGCATTAATAAATACTCCATTGTTCTTTAAAAAGGTCTTCCAAGGACAATATTACCAGGAGATTTTGCAAGAATCATAAAATTAACAGGGACAGTCTTATTCTGAATAGTAACCTTAACATCGTTAATAATCCCTATACTTTTTATGATTGTTCCATCCGCATGAAAATGAAAAACAGGGTAACTAACCATATTATCATATTTTAATAAATCATAAACCATTTTTGGCATGATGGACATTGTAGAACCAAGATCACAGTAGGCACGGAACTTTTCATCACCAATATTAATCTCAATGAATGGTTCCCAATCATTTTTTAACTCAACTAAAGGTTGTTCTTTAAGATTATGGCTCAGAGTTAAATCATCAATTGACTTTTCTATTTTATCTAGCTTAGCGAATACCCCAGTTTCATCCACCATTGGAAAAATTGCCAAACCACTCAAAATATTATGAGCTTTCATTGAATCAATCTCAGAAAAGGTTTCCCCTACCATGGTATCTAGAGCAAGTTGATAGACAAAAAATAAACCATGGTAGAAATTTTTTATAAGAACTCTCAAATCCATCTTAGGTTGCACCTTCTTGTGCAATTCCAAAATTCTCGCCCAGGCATTCCTAAAGGATTCCCCACCTTTCTGCCTAAAAGTAATAATTTCTCCCTGTAGCGGACCTGCACTTAGAAAATTGGCAAGATCCCTGTGTATAGTGCAAACCCCTGGATCGTTTCATTTGCACACACAGTTTAAGATGTAGTATCACAACAAAGTATCATTATTACATCGAATGATCCAGACTTGGTAAAATATTCATTACAACTTGCATAGCATATAGCTAGCTTGAAAGAGTAAAGCAGCGGAATATTAATCTTCATGGAGTCCTCATCCTTAGCATGTGCCACAGGCGAAAACATGTTGGTTGCAGACTCGAAACCCTTAACGAAACTCACTCGTCGTCAGAACAATCTGCAACAAATAAAAATTTGCAACAGAGTGGGTCAGATACCATTAAAAATGGATCTGGCAAGTGACACTATGTGGACACTTAGTGGAATAACTCTAATAACCTATATGCATATTTGGCTGGTGGAGTTCAAGGCTATTTTGCATAAAAGCCAATTTTGCCTAACACTTTGTAAAACATTTTCTTCAAATGTTTGAGACAATATGGCATGAAATCCATGTGCGTAGGAGCGATGCGATTTATTTTTTCGTGTATGCTTTTGAAGCGATGAAGTATATTGAGTGTGATATATGTTCCAGCAACAGGAGTTGGTACTTCCGGTTCGGAGTCCTACGATTCACAGTTTGTGCTACACGGTTAAGGCAAGTCCATGAGGGGATAATACTTTGCATGATTCCCCTCACTCAACCTTTATTTTCTAGCACTTGTTCTTTATTCTAGTGGAAAGACATTGTTTAATTATATGTGTGGAGACAAAGAGAATATGTCAAAGGATAAGTGGCGCTTGCATTCTTGCATGGCATTTTACAGACAGTGCATAGTGTTGTGACCTACTGAGGTAGTCACCTTGAGACCGTCAATGATGGGTTGCGATCCACATTGTAGGCAATCTCCACAAGTTGGAGTGAGTGGACGCCGACGGGTGTCCACTCAAGCGATATCGGTATACGCAAAGAAAAGTGAAAGTAAAGAGCATGTAGGCATACAGGGTCATCACGACGATATGAGAAGTGTTAAAGGATAATCGTTGGTGTCGTGTTTTATGCATTGCTTATTATTTCTTCATGTACTTGTTGAGTACTTTGTACTCACCCTTGTGGCTTCTATGTTTTTAGGTACCTGTGAGGACGACATGCATGGGATTGGGAGTAGCACCTCTACACGTTTCAACACACTACAATCACACATTACAACCATCCTTACATCGCTTAGTTTAACCTGGCTAAGATTAAAGGTTGCTCTTGACATTATGTCCTGTGACGTTTGGATTATTCTTGTGGCTTCACACTTTGTTGTTAAGAGACGTCTTGAATTTGATTATAGCTTGGTCTTGTAGAACCTGATAGTTGTGTCTTTGTATAAAATTGGAGGTGTGTTCTTATCTCTTGTTGTGGATTGTCACCTTAAACAAAGGAGACGCTAACGAAATTTATATTTAACCCTTGGTCTGTGGAAGTTTTATAGTATGTGTAACATTGCCAAGTAGGGTTGATATCTGGGGTGTTACAGTCGAGATCAGATCTGACGGCTGAGAGCCGTTGACTAAAACCAGGCGGTGGACCTTGCCGGAGAATGGAGCTGCCGACGGTGCGGAACCTCGGCCGTGGACGGCAGCGATGCCCCGGTGGTTCCTCGAGCTGGGCGAGGCGACGGAGACGTGCGGCACTGCACGGCGAAGAAGATGGCGGGGTCTGCTTCGTCTATCGCGTCCTGGAACGGCGACGCTGCGAGGATGGAGTGGTGCGGCGCCGGCTCGGGTGGTGGATGCAGACGGTGCTCCCGTGGTGCTCTGGGCTCGCGAAGGTCACGACGACGTGAGGAGCGGCACGAGGAAGACGACGGGGATGATGGAGATGGCTCGAGCGTCTTGCAGCGACGGCGAGACGCGGATGGAGAGCTCGGAGTGCCGGCGAGGGTGGTCGAGCTTGCTCCCGTCGATCTGGCGCAAAACAAACCACGGGAAAAATCACACGGGTGCGCACGGACGTCACAAAGAAGATGGGGCAGGGGAGAGAGCTCGAGGTGGTCGAGACTCACCGGCAAACGCGAAGAACGGCGGCGGTAGTGGCGGCACGGCGGCGGCGATTGTGGGCAGCCTGGGGGCGGAGATGCTAGGGTTTGTGGGGGCTTTTGGGGGCGGAGGACGTGGGGGTTTATATGGGCCAACATACCCGGAAGAATCTCAACAAACTCGTGCGAATTTTGGAAACAAATCGGTTAGGGTTTCGGTGAGAATCCGTGATGAACACGGTGGAGACGATGATGACGTCATCGCTGACGTCATTGGTGGGGCCCACATGTCAGTCAGAGGAAAGGACGAGGCGGGCCTGGGCTACTGTTGGGCTTCTACGAGCTGCACCGTGCGATAGTTAGTAAATGGGGCTTCGGCCTTCTATTGGCTGCGCGCGCGAGAGAGTGGTTATGGGCTCGGCCCAGGTAGCTAGGCTTCGTAATTTTTTTTTGTTCAAAAGCTTTTCTTTTCTTTTCTTAAAACTTTTATATCTTTTTAAATACAAAACCAAATTAAGTCAAACCAATTTCTATAGTTTTGTAAAAACCAACTCTTTAATTTGAAAACCTCTGATAACATTTCCGAAAACATTTTGTCAACTATATTTTTTGAAAAGTGATTAAATGAATTTTTGGACATATTAATGTCATTTGAAAACTATAGGTTTTTTTATAAATTCCTTTGGAAATATAATTTAAACCAAAGCAAAATATGAGTAACATGATTAATATCACTCAATAAAATAATTTTGTATAAAACTCAAATAGTTTAAAAGGGGTTTGATAAATTGAAATGATTTCGGAACTCATTTTTTTTAAAATCCAAATAACTATTTTCTTTCAAAAGTAAAACTATAAAACTTGAAAATAGAGAATAGGTAAGTAATAGAATAATTCTCAATACCTATAAACTATTTATAACCAAACACACTTTTTCAAATAGAAATCATTTTGATTTCCAAACTAGGTTTTGAACAAATAATATGACCCTTGATGTCAGAATTTAAAATAGGTTTTAGAACAAACAATTGTGGCTTAAGTAGATCTTAAATACCACAAGATAAACATTTACAATTATTTATTTGCAAAAGATTCAAACAATTTCACAAGCACTCTATCAGAACAAAACATTCATAAAAATCAGAAGAAAACTTGGAGCATTCTTTGCTCTACTAATATATTTTCTTAAATATGTTTTCAAGTGGAATTATTATTCCAACTTTTGAAATATCCAAATGCAACCAATGTTATATGATGATGAATGTATGCATGATTTTTCTTTTCAAAGCAAAATACATAATAGTTTTCAAAAGTTTTAAATTTTTCTGATTTTTCAACTTTTTGAAAAACTTGGGATGTTACATACTACCACCCTTAAAAGGAATCTCGTCCCGAGATTCGGAAAGGCTAGCAAAAGGTTGTGACGGTATGGCTACCACCCTTAAAGTATTTTTGTGGGTAGGGAAAACTTTCAGAACGTACCATTTACTTCTTCCACGTTGATGTGGTTCACATATCCTTTGTCAAAAGGATTTGACTTGGTGGCTTCTTCTGCCTTCTTCTCAGGGCATTCATTTGAGTAATGTCCCTTATTCCTGCACTTGTAACAGGTGATGTGGCTGATATCTTTCTTGGGTTCAGGATTTGGGCGGTGTTGTCCATTGTTATTGTTACCAGCATGTCCATTTCCCTTGTGGTCTCCATTGCTTCCTTTGAGTCCACCGTTGTGATCATGATGCTTGTGGTGACCATTATGTTGATGAGAATCATGAGAAGAATGTTTCTTGAATGAGGATTCAGCATGATGTTTGTTGATTCCAGCCTTCCTCTTCCTGCTTTCAGCTTTCTTCATGCTATCTTCAAGGGTAACTGCTTGATCAAGAAGTGTCTGATAGGTTGGAGCGTAAGCAACAGTCAAAGGTATTTTCAGCTCATCACTTAGTCCCTTGAGAAATTTAGCCTTCCTCTTTACATCTGTGTCAATGTCCTCAGGAGCATATCGAGACAAGGCATGAAAGTCATCCATGTAATCCTTAAGACTTATGTTCCCCTGACGCAGATTGCGGAACTCTTCCTGTTTCAGATTCATAACGCCTGTGGAGATATGAGCATTACGGAATCCTTCCTTGAAATCCTCCCAAGTCAAGTGTCCAATGGATGAGTAATCTGATAAGTTTCCCACCATTGGGCTGCAGGTCCTTCAAGCAGATGTGCGGTGAACCTAATTTTCTCAGCATCTTCACATTCAGCTGTCACCAGATCTTTTTGCACCGAACGCAGCCAGTCATCAGCCACAATTGGGTCAGTTGTAGTTGAGAACTTGTTTGGCCTAAGCCTAAGGAACCTGGCCAGTCTGTCCACTTGGGGAGGGGTGGTGGTGGTGGTCCATGTTGATTTGCCATGAATTGAGCCATCATGGTCATCAGTTGAGTCTGGGCAGCCATCATCTGTTGCATCATAGCTTCGTTGTTGTTGTTGTTGTTGTTGTTTTCAGGTGCACGACGGGGAGGCATCTGTGGTTTAAGCATAGATGAGCAAAAGATAGACAGATCTAGAAGAAATATTCCTACCCATACAAGCAGTTTGTCACAAACAACCACACATGATAAACTCACAAATTTTTGAGAAAAACAAAATAGTCGTTTTTGGATCGAAGTACACCTAGGATATGGGGAAACAATATGATAGTACTGCCATACCACAATTTGATAGGTCAATACATCAACATGCTCTCATTTTTCTATTACATAAGGGGGTCTAGTCTATCTCCTTCCTGAGTGCATCGAGTTCCTCCTCTATTTTCTTGAGTTCATCAAGGTACTTCTGGTGTTGTGGAGTCTAAATCGAAGTCTTCTTCCAAGGTTCTCGATGGCCTCCCATGCTGCACTTCTTGCTGAATCAAAGAATGATGTTTGAATTATTGGGTTTGTGAACATGTAGCAACCTTTGGTCTTGTGGTCGTCATCTTTGTTCTTGTATAGATGGAGTTGCACCCACCAGTACTCTTGACCTTCACCCACGAAAGGAAATCCTTTGTAGACTGCTGCTCCTTCAAGTCCCATGCTCAACATGAGTGCTTCAAAGCTTTTAGAAACTCAGTCTCACATTCCAAGGTCATGGTCATTGCTGGACCTTTCTTGAGTGATTCCAGGAGGCGGGACATCTATAAATAAGATAAGGCATTTAGAAAGCGAATAGTTAAGAAGTTACAAGAATGATATCAAAAGTTTTAGACGAAAAACAAATAAATTTTGTCCTATGGGCTTTCTTATTTCTAACCAGACTTAGGGTTTCGAACCTACAGGCAACACAGTGCTCTGATACCATCTGTAGCGGACCTGCACTTAGAAAATTGGCAAGGTACCTGTGTATAGTGCAAACCCCTGGATCGTTTCATTTGCACACACAGTTTAAGATGTAGTATCACAACAAAGTATCATTATTACATCGAATGATCCAGACTTGGTAAAATATTCATTACAACTTGCATAGCATATAGCTAGCTTGAAAGAGTAAAGCAGCGGAATATTAATCTTCATGGAGTCCTCATCCTTAGCATGTGCCACAGGCGAAAACATGTTGGTTGCAGACTCGAAACCCTTAACGAAACTCACTCGTCGTCAGAACAATCTGCAACAAATAAAAATTTTGCAACAGAGTGGGTCAGATACCATTAAAAATGGATCTGGCAAGTGACACTATGTGGACACTTAATGGAATAACTCTAATAACCTATATGCATATTTGGCTGGTGGAGTTCAAGGCTATTTTGCATAAAAGCCAATTTTGCCTAACACTTTGTAAAACATTTTCTTCAAATGTTTGAGACAATATGGCATGAAATCCATAGTCTCGTCTACCCTTGTTCACCCATCAAAATTTTACTTAGAGAAATAAGATGTTGGGAGCCTCCGTTGCCATCCTTGATCAGCTGCTTCAATTGTCCGTAACCGGGGACACGGCTAAGTACTTAGTTTTAACTCTGCAGAGGTTGTGCACTTTCACCATTAGACCCAACAAACCCAAACTATCCTCAAGCACTCAAATTGTGCTAAGGAAAAGGAGAGAGTTGAGACGAGACTTTTCAGAAGCATATTCCCATCCCATACTGGCTTGACCCGTTCCACCTACATCCTCACATCTGCTTGTCAAGCCGGGAGGAGTCCACGCAACTTAATCCATCTAGCCAGAGCCCATATGACTAATGGCTGCACGGTAAGCAACTTCACTTAGAGAAACATTGGTCCCTTTAATACCCTGGGTGGCAAACCACAAGTGAATATCCCTTCGGGACAACACTCAACTCTCGTCATCCTTGCAATCCCAAATCCACCCAGGTGATAAATTAACTTAGTAGAATTTAAGCTTTGAATAAAACAATTTGCATAGCATCAATAATTCTCCCAAGTTATCAATAGGATTCTAGACACAACTAGTGTAAAGGAGATAGTAGTTTAGCATAGCAATACTATCCTACACATGCATATAAGGAAATACACTAAGTCATGCATAGAAAAATACTTAGGAAATTTATGGGGGTGTGCCACTTGCCTTGGCAAACAGAAGTACAGGTGTAGCAGTTGCAACCACCTTCGTCTCTCTCCGGAATTTCTAACAAGTCAAACAAACCACAAATAAACATACAATCATAAATGCAACACTTAGAAAAATATGATGCATGCGATGCAGGATGATACAAAGAGTTATGGTATGCAAGACAAGCAAAACAAAATAAGGAAAGACAACAAAATACCATTATCCCATTCAGCTAAGGCATGGTCAAGGTAGAGTAAAATAAATTTGATAAAACCACCACTTGAAGGTTGTAAAGCTACTCTAAGTCTTCATAAGTTTGGTCTTCAAATAATCTTCAACTCCTTTGCAGCTTCATTGATCTTCAATGGTCTTCAATTAGCACTACTTAGTATTAAACACCAAGGACTTGGTCTATGTCCAAAGTGAGACAAAAATAGAAGGTAGAAAAGATAGACAACATGGAGTAGTTGGTCTTCGAAGAATCTTCTCCTTGCTTCCTTGTAGCTTTCTCCTTGTGTTGATTTTATTGAAAAATTGTAGACTTGATGGTTCTGAAGACTTGATTGTTGGCAGCATCAGGATTGGTCTTGAATATAACTTAGTCACCATGAAGTCTAGGAAGAAAGAAGGAAAAGAGAGAAAGGGAAGGAGACTTAGAAAATGTAGCTGGTTGGTCTTCATGAACTTCCTCTTGATTTCTTCTAAGTCCTTTCTTCTTGGAGATGCTTCTGCAGTCTTGTTTTCAAGCTAAGTCCTTCCTTGATTTCTACTAATTTCTGACTTAGTGGTTTTTGGCTAGGAGAGTCATAATAGCTAACATGTATCCTCAGAATTTCTAAGGAGGAAGTCATGTGAAAGTATAAAATAATACTAAGGACTTAATTATGCATGCCATGCTTATGTAAATGCTCTAAGGAAATGCAAGCAAACAAGATGGTCCAAAATGACTAAGGACCAAGTCACAACATGTGATTCGAAATTTCCACTAAGGAAATAAAGGTTAAGACAACAAGTCAAAAATAATCCTAAGGAAAAGTAACTAATTAAGAGGTGCTAGATTTTGCTAAGGAAAGTATTCCAGCAGAAGTTTGAAACAAATTCTAAGGATAAAACTTGTCAACTATTATAACTTAGCAAAATAACTAATCAACTAAGTTTTTCCTAAAGTGCTAAAATTTTCTAAGGAAAGGATTTAGCTTTTTAGATAAGGGTGGAGAATTTTTTTAAGGAAAAGGGTTATCAAATTTTACCCAAATATTTTCTAAGGAAGAAATAACACTTTGGTGGAAAAGGTGAAATATTTCTAAGTTATTTTCCATCTAACATGATCATAATGACTTAGCTAAATTTTCCATTCGAAAATAATGTGGAGAACACTTTTAATATAAATTACTTATTAAAATAACACCTAAAAAGCAATAAAAACAAATATACATAATAAAACATAGGAAAACAATTATACAAAAATAATAGATTAAACCTACGGCCAAAACATAGGCATACAAAACTATAGCAAAAGAGTTTGCTCAAAAATCTATTTTTAAACTCAAATTATAGCCAAATTACTATTTAAACCACTTTTAAAATTTATCCAAATTAATTTTGACAAAACCTCAAAATAAGTATACCAAAAGTTTCTACACGTCCTAAGGTTTCCAAAAATATAAAGTTTGCAAAATTTGGCCGAGCCAATAAAAAGTTATAAAAGATCTAAGTTCTAGGGGTTTTTCTGCAAAACTGCCTTTTAAAATAAAACAGGAAAACTCTTTCCACGCTGGCGCTGACTTGGCCTTTGACCGCTGACTGGCTGCTGACTGGACCGCTGACGTGGTTAAGTGAACTATCCTGGGCCGTTGGATCTGGATCTAAAGGCTGGAAACGAAGGATACCTGTTCGTCAAGATTTTCTAATCTGGGCCGTCGATGTAATACCCCAAAATATTAGAGAGTGGATGTGATCTGAATTACTTACAAAATGAAGTGTTCGTGAAATAAAATAGTTTACAGTGTAAGTGGACATATGATACATTGAGTTTGGAAGGAGAAAGAATAAGAAAATATGGAGTCTTTGAACTGTACGATGGCAGTTGCAAGCAACCAGGATGTTTAGGTGTTTCTTTGGAATGGTCTAGTTCTCTTGTAGTGCTGGGTAGCCTGATTTAATAGGTCACGTTGAATGAAAATAATAGAACATAAGAGGAAAACGGGCTGGGCTGGACTAGTACCCATGGGTCATAGGGGCCTCGTTCTGGCCAGTTTTGCTGCCCGCACAAGTCCATCAGGGTTTGAGGGCATTGTCATATCATTATCCCTAGCCAAATCTAATCCAACACGAGATTGGTTTGTTGTGGTCGCCGCCGCCGTCGACCTCTCTTCGTCAACGCCACCGCAAGACCAACTCTTCTTCCTCTGTGGTTCAGTTCGTGGAGTGCCTGCCGTGACGGGTGTCGTCTCCATCGTCTTCCGTGGTACGTACCACCGTATGTATCGTTGCCGGTAGAAAGATAGAATCCTCGTTAGCTGTTTGAAATTTAGGTCTGCACCTGTTTTGGGGGCCTTATTGATGCGGCTGTTGTTTTGGATTTGGTAACAATGGCCAAGCTGGGTGTTACGCGAGGATCAGAGGAGCTTAGTCTTCGGTTCCTGAAATGTCCGTTTTCTTTCAGTTTCACTAGTTCCGGTGGATTTACTCTTGCAAGGTTGTAGGTATACAGATTGCATAGCTGGGAACTAGTACTAGGTACACTAGTGTTTGTTGTCCATGGCGCCCTCTAGCCTTATCCATCGATTGGCTTTGTAGCTGTTTGTTTTGTCATTTCTAGCATTCAAGGCATACTAGGAAAGGGATAAAAGGTACATGGATATTAGAAATTAGAATCGTCCTTCTAGCTGATTATAGGGAACAGACCGTGAGTCATATGCTAGTGCTGGACATGTTTTAATGTATTATTGCTAGACCCAAGCCTGAGACGCAGCAGTTTTATTATATTAGTAGTCACATGTACCTGATGCTCGTGCTAGTAAGTTGCCGTCAATTAATCCATCTGCTCTACGCATGAGTGCACTGTAACTTCTATTTCTGTTTAAGATACTAGCTGATGGCACAACCTATGATGGGTCTTTCCTAGAAAAAAAGAAACGAGAGAAAATAAATGTTTTGGTTAAGGATGTGCGTAGGAGCGATGCGATTTATTTTTCGTGTATGCTTTTGAAGCGATGAAGTATATTGAGTGTGATATATGTTCCAGCAACAGGAGTTGGTACTTCCGGTTCGGAGTCCTACGATTCACAGTTTGTGCTACACGGTTAAGGCAAGTCCATGAGGGGATAATACTTTGCATGATTCCCCTCACTCAACCTTTATTTTCTAGCACTTGTTCTTTATTCTAGTGGAAAGACATTGTTTAATTATATGTGTGGAGACAAAGAGAATATGTCAAAGGATAAGTGGCGCTTGCATTCTTGCATGGCATTTTACAGACAGTGCATAGTGTTGTGACCTACTGAGGTAGTCACCTTGAGACCGTCAATGATGGGTTGCGATCCACATTGTAGGCAATCTCCACAAGTTGGAGTGAGTGGACGCCGACGGGTGTCCACTCAAGCGATACCGGTATACGCAAAGAAAAGTGAAAGTAAAGAGCATGTAGGCATACAGGGTCATCACGACGATATGAGAAGTGTTAAAGGATAATCGTTGGTGTCGTGTTTTATGCATTGCTTATTATTTCTTCATGTACTTGTTGAGTACTTTGTACTCACCCTTGTGGCTTCTATGTTTTTAGGTACCTGTGAGGACGACATGCATGGGATTGGGAGTAGCACCTCTACACGTTTCAACACACTACAATCACACATTACAACCATCCTTACATCGCTTAGTTTAACCTGGCTAAGATTAAAGGTTGCTCTTGACATTATGTCCCGTGACGTTTGGATTATTCTTGTGGCTTCACACTTTGTTGTTAAGAGACGTCTTGAATTTTGATTATAGCTTGGTCTTGTAGAACCTGATAGTTGTGTCTTTGTATAAAATTGGAGGTGTGTTCTTCTCTCTTGTTGTGGATTGTCACCTTAAACAAAGGAGACGCTAACGAAATTTATATTTAACCCTTGGTCTGTGGAAGTTTTATAGTATGTGTAACATTGCCAGGTAGGGTTGATATCTGGGGTGTTACAGTTGGTATCAGAGCCTAGGCTTTAGGTCTCTGGAGTAGTTTAATAGTAAGTAGGATAATTTATCATGGTCTTTAAACAGTTAAAACTTGTCTTTAATTTGACTAAACAACTTAAAACTTGACACACTGGTGCACAATAGGATGGGTTTGGGTTATGCATTGCATTTACGTTTCTGCCTCTCTGTAGTGCTGATCTCTTTTATCCACATGTTGTGGTGCTCGTGTCAGTAAGCTATTATCGTGTGAGAGGCTTGTATGCCTTGCTAGAGGTATCGTTGTCCCTTTGTTGTTACTAGTAGACTATAGAGATAGGATACTCTTCATGGTTGGTGAATTCCGCATTGGAAATATTTGATCTAATATGCTAGTTTTATGGAACTGTAAATAGCGCGGTGAAGATTTTGGATTGGTAGATTTAGATATTTGTGTTACTCTGTTGTACTCATGAGGAGGTAGTTGGAGGGTTTGTTTTTAGCGTCAAAGTGTGATTAGAGTTTGGTTTGCCTTGAGCTGCTTGAAGTTTCGATATTTTGTGAAGTTATCCCAAAGGAATTTGGGAGACCAGATTGATAGTCTATAAGTTGAGGTGGATAAGGTGATTGGCTTTCAAAAGGATGAATCTTATTTCGTACCTGGCTGGTTTAGTAGTGGAGTAGATAAAATAATGTTATGAAGACTTATCTGGATCCAAATCGTATGAGAAGATCTTTCCTCTATCCATGACCCCTAAGCCATAATTTCCACTTGTCTTCCTTATTCCCATTTGCATATTCTTTCTTGTGCATTGGTAGCACTTGTCTTCGTTTGTTGATCGTCATTTAGCAGTGGAATTATCTATGTTAGTTCATTTCTGAGGTTTAGGAAGTGTGTCCAATCATGTACTTCGAGTGTCCTTCTCGCTGGCTATTAGTCTTGCAGAATCGACAACTTTTGTTGGTCCCATTCGATATTTATTGTTTCCTTCTTTGACCTTTGTTGTTGTCCCTTCCTAGATAAAGTCGCTAACCATCCACAAAATGACTCATTTGTTTTAAAATTGTGTTTCGAGATCAAAAGATTAGATTTTGTATAGTCTTTGCAATAACGATAGATGGGAGTCGACCTCGAACCTTGGTTCGTGCCCATGATATCTGTTTGCAAATCAAGTGAGGATGCCCGAGTGTTAGCGTTGCGTGATTCACCAATTCACTTACAGAGTTAATAGTTTGGGTGCGGGATGGATTGGCCCCCATACCACTTACCCTTATTATTCGCTCTTGTTATGCTGGAGTGGTGAATCAGTGTTTGACCTTTTCTTTTAAATAGTTGAGAGATTTCTTTGTATAGCCTAAACCATAGAATTTTATGATGTTCCACTTTTAGTAGAGGTGACGGTTATGAAGTGAAGGAGACACAATGAGGCTAAACCTTTTTCATTTATATGGTACCTTGTAGAAATACTTTCTAGATCACCATGAGAGTTCCAGATGTGTTTTATTTTGTGTTCGCTAGTTATGTTCCAGTGTTGAATGCTAAGCATTCAATGGACATGTAACATCTACATTATTCATAAGGTTTTCATGATTCGCCGAGGACAATGAGAAATAATTATGACCGCGATACCATGAGAATTTCCATGTGATTTGAGAGTGTTACATGGTGTTTTGTATTGACCATATTCCTAACACTCGGCCTATTTCTATGTCTCCTTATCGACTGTTACGACCATTTCAAGAAGTAGTGAAGAACAATTGGACTTCATGTTATCCAAAGATTATATTCAGACTGGCTTCTCACATTGGGAAGCACATCTTATGTTTACAGTCAAGAGGATTGTAGTGAGCAAAAGGGTGTGGATTAGTGTGTTCTTGACACAGAGCAAATATCCATTAGCCTGCATCGAGGACTTATTCGTCAGCTCAGTAGAGCTGTGTTCTCCAAGAGTGATCTCTAGTCTGATTCTTTTCAAATTTGTGGGTGGAACACAAATATAGAAAATAGTGATTTCTCTAGTAGTCATGGCAGTATAAAAGTAAAGTAATATTTTTGGACTAACAAATGTCCTTGTCGTCTTTATGGAAAAATGAAAATTCGTGGTAGTGTCCATTGAGGGTAACCTCATCTTCATACATTCCAAGATAGAAGAAGAGCATGATTGCCATTTGAGACTTGTGCTTCACACTTTAAGAAAGAAATAATTTTGTGGGAAACTAAAGAAATAAGAGTTTTTGGCTTTTAAAAGTGGATTTTCTAGGTCATGTTGTTTACCAACATGGCATCTCGGTTAACCCTAGTAAGGATTATTTTAAAAAGAAAATACTTTGGACTGGCGGAGACCTTCCAATGTCAATGAAGAAGCTTCTTGGGCTTGGCGTGTTACTATAGGAAAGTTTTTGAATGCTTTTTCCTTTATCACCTATCCAATGGCCAAACTAAATCCAAAATGATGTCAAATTCCAGTGGAGTGATGAATTCGAGAACAGTTTCTCTATCCCCAAGATGCTATTATTCTCACCTTCCCTCACACAGAAGCTCTTCACAGTTTACTCTGATGTTTCTCTAGTCGGACTTGAGTGTGCACTCACACAGGATAGTAAGGTTCTTCTTATGCCTCTAGGCAATTGAAAGAGCATGATTAGAACTATCCTACTCATGATCTAGGACGTGTAGCCATGTTGTTGCACTTCAAATCTAGATGCATGATCTTTATGGAGAATCTTGTGGTATTTGTACTGATCAAGAGAGCCTCAAATACCTCTGACATAGACATGGTTAATGTGGATGCGGATGCCCTTAGTCGCAACTTCATACCTCACACTTTAGATGGTATCGACGTTAATTTTGAACTGTTTTAGCACGATGTAACAATCTCAAATTGCTTTGCTGGTTTAGCACATTAGGAGATACAATTCATCCTTCGGTCAGTTATTCCAGATAGAGTGAGAGGCACAACAAAGTGATTGATTGTTACAGGAAGTGCGGGAGCATGTTCTTGAAGGTAGAACTGGAGAGTTCACTAGTTTCGTGGCAGTCTCTGTGTGCCACAAAATTCTCAGGTTGAGGAGGACATTTTGAGGGAGAACATCGTATCTTCTACCCTGTTCATCCTAGGGAGACAAAGTAGTATCATGAGCTAAAACAGACTTATTTGTGGAAAAGAATGAAAAGTTGATGTGGCCAAGTATGTTCCTCTAGTCGTTTTGTCAAAGTATAGGATGAGCATAGGAGGCCAGTGGGACTATGCAATCCTTAGAGGTTCTAGTGTGTCCGTAGGATGACATTTCCATGGTTTTTATTGTCAGCCTACCTCATATACGAGAGGGAAGGATGCAATTTGGGTGGTAGTGGATCGACTTAGCTAGGTTGCTTAATTTATTCCTATCCACACCATAGACTCTACGTTTGACTTGGTACCGATTTTTGTATGTGAGATAGTAAGGTTGCATGAGGTTCCTACAACCATTGACTCTAATAAGGATGCTAAGTTTGTACCAAAGTGCTAGTGGAGATTGTGGAACCCCTTCGGAACACAATGGAGACTTAATAAAAGTGTTTCATCCCCAGACCTACGGTGAATCAAAGATTACAATCCATACTCTTGAAGACATGATGAGGTGTTGTGTCCTATCTTTGCAAGGGAGTTTGGAATGTCACTTGCCACTTGTGGAGTTTTTTTTTAATAACAACTCTCAAGCTATCATATAGATGCCACCTTATGAGGCTCGGGATGGAAGAAAATGTAGATCTCCACTTTGCTGGAATGTTATGGGTGAGAAGGCATTGCTTGGACCAGGTTGGGTCTAGCAAACAGAGGTAGTTGAGATTAGAAAACACATGTTAGTTGCACAGAGCAGACAAAAGAGCTATGTTGATTCCAAAGAGGTTAAATATGTAATTGCAAGTAGCTCAGGAAGCACTCTCAAGGATGTCACCTACTAACCTTGTTATAAGTTTAATACAAGGAAAGTTCATTCCACGACACGTTGTACCATGCACTAGTGGCATGATTAGGGGAGTGAGCTTACCAATCTGAGTTGCCTGAATCATGAAAGGTATGCATAGTGTGTTCCATGTTTCTATATTGCGGAAGCATTTTCTTGATGCGGACATATTACCATAGATCTAATTACAATCGAGACGAGACTTAACCTTTGAGGTCCATCTAGGGAGGATGTCGGAAGATTCCGAGAGAATGGTGAGGCATATGAAGTTAAAATTTACGAACGTTCGTCAGTCGCAACAAACCGAGTATAAGGCGACTAGGGAGTTTGAGTCTTGCATGTGCAAGAATATCCATAATTCTTCATTACTCGCGTTTGATGCATGATTAGGTTTTTACGAGTCACGTTTAGTTTTACGAGTAGTAAAACAAGGAAGAATTCGGGGTCGAATTCTGTTTAAGGGGGTAAGAATGTAATACCCCAAAATATTAGAGAGTGGATGTGATCTGAATTACTTACAAAATGAAGTGTTAGTGAAATAAAATAGTTTACAGTGTAAGTGGACATATGATACATTGAGTTTGGAAGGAGAAAGAATAAGAAAATATGGAGTCTTTGAACTGTACGATGGCAGTTGCAAGCAACCAGGATGTTTAGTTGTTTCTTTGGAATGGTCTAGTTCTCTTGTAGTGCTGGGTAGCCTGATTTAATAGGTCACGTTGAATGAAAATAATAGAACATAAGAGGAAAACGGGCTGGGCTGGACTAGTACCCATGGGTCATAGGGGCCTCGTTCTGGCCAGTTTTGCTGCCCGCACAAGTCCATCAGGGTTTGAGGGCATTGTCATATCATTATCCCTAGCCAAATCTAATCCAACACGAGATTGGTTTGTTGTGGTCGCCGCCGCCGTCGACCTCTCTTCGTCAACGCCACCGCAAGACCAACTCTTCTTCCTCTGTGGTTCAGTTCGTGGAGTGCCTGCCGTGACGGGTGTCGTCTCCATCGTCTTCCGTGGTACGTACCACCGTATGTATCGTTGCCGGTAGAAAGATAGAATCCTCGTTAGCTGTTTGAAATTTAGGTCTGCACCTGTTTTGGGGGCCTTATTGATGCGGCTGTTGTTTTGGATTTGGTAACAATGGCCAAGCTGGGTGTTACGCGAGGATTAGAGGAGCTTAGTCTTCGGTTCCTGAAATGTCCGTTTTCTTTCAGTTTCACTAGTTCCGGTGGATTTACTCTTGCAAGGTTGTAGGTATACAGATTGCATAGCTGGGAACTAGTACTAGGTACACTAGTGTTTGTTGTCCATGGCGCCCTCTAGCCTTATCCATCGATTGGCTTTGTAGCTGTTTGTTTTGTCATTTCTAGCATTCAAGGCATACTAGGAAAGGGATAAAAGGTACATGGATATTAGAAATTAGAATCGTCCTTCTAGCTGATTATAGGGAACAGACCATGAGTCATATGCTAGTGCTGGACATGTTTTAATGTATTATTGCTAGACCCAAGCCTGAGACGCAGCAGTTTTATTATATTAGTAGTCACATGTACCTGATGCTCGTGCTAGTAAGTTGCCGTCAATTAATCCATCTGCTCTACGCATGAGTGCACTGTAACTTCTATTTCTGTTTAAGATACTAGCTGATGGCACAACCTATGATGGGTCTTTCCTAGAAAAAAAGAAACGAGAGAAAATAAATGTTTTGGTTAAGGATGTGCGTAGGAGCGATGCGATTTATTTTTTCGTGTATGCTTTTGAAGCGATGAAGTATATTGAGTGTGATATATGTTCCAGCAACAGGAGTTGGTACTTCCGGTTCGGAGTCCTACGATTCACAGTTTGTGCTACACGGTTAAGGCAAGTCCATGAGGGGATAATACTTTGCATGATTCCCCTCACTCAACCTTTATTTTCTAGCACTTGTTCTTTATTCTAGTGGAAAGACATTGTTTAATTATATGTGTGGAGACAAAGAGAATATGTCAAAGGATAAGTGGCGCTTGCATTCTTGCATGGCATTTTACAGACAGTGCATAGTGTTGTGACCTACTGAGGTAGTCACCTTGAGACCGTCAATGATGGGTTGCGATCCACATTGTAGGCAATCTCCACAAGTTGGAGTGAGTGGACGCCGACGGGTGTCCACTCAAGCGATATCGGTATACGCAAAGAAAAGTGAAAGTAAAGAGCATGTAGGCATACAGGGTCATCACGACGATATGAGAAGTGTTAAAGGATAATCGTTGGTGTCGTGTTTTATGCATTGCTTATTATTTCTTCATGTACTTGTTGAGTACTTTGTACTCACCCTTGTGGCTTCTATGTTTTTAGGTACCTGTGAGGACGACATGCATGGGATTGGGAGTAGCACCTCTACACGTTTCAACACACTACAATCACACATTACAACCATCCTTACATCGCTTAGTTTAACCTGGCTAAGATTAAAGGTTGCTCTTGACATTATGTCCTGTGACGTTTGGATTATTCTTGTGGCTTCACACTTTGTTGTTAAGAGACGTCTTGAATTTTGATTATAGCTTGGTCTTGTAGAACCTGATAGTTGTGTCTTTGTATAAAATTGGAGGTGTGTTCTTATCTCTTGTTGTGGATTGTCACCTTAAACAAAGGAGACGCTAACGAAATTTATATTTAACCCTTGGTCTGTGGAAGTTTTATAGTATGTGTAACATTGCCAAGTAGGGTTGATATCTGGGGTGTTACAGTCGAGATCAGATCTGACGGCTGAGAGCCGTTGACTAAAACCAGGCGGTGGACCTTGCCGGAGAATGGAGCTGCCGGCGGTGCGGAACCTCGGCCGTGGACGGCAGCGATGCCCCGGTGGTTCCTCGAGCTGGGCGAGGCGACGGAGACGTGCGGCACTGCACGGCGAAGAAGATGGCGGGGTCTGCTTCGTCTATCGCGTCCTGGAACGGCGACGCTGCGAGGATGGAGTGGTGCGGCGCCGGCTCGGGTGGTGGATGCAGACGGTGCTCCCGTGGTGCTCTGGGCTCGCGAAGGTCACGACGACGTGAGGAGCGGCACGAGGAAGATGACGGGGATGATGGAGATGGCTCGAGCGTCTTGCAGCGACGGCGAGACGCGGATGGAGAGCTCGGGTGCCGGCGAGGGTGGTCGAGCTTGCTCCCGTCGATCTGGCGCAAAACAAACCACGGGAAAAATCACACGGGTGCGCACGGACGTCACAAAGAAGATGGGACAGGGAGAGAGCTCGAGGTGGTCGAGACTCACCGGCAAACGCGAAGAACGGCGGCGGTAGTGGCGGCACGGCGACGGCGATTGTGGGCAGCCTGGGGGCGGAGATGCTAGGGTTTGTGGGGGCTTTTGGGGCGGAGGACGTGGGGGTTTATATGGGCCAACATACCCGGAAGAATCTCAACAAACTCGTGCGAATTTTGGAAACAAATCGGTTAGGGTTTCGGTGAGAATCCGTGATGAACACGGTGGAGACGATGATGACGTCATCGCTGACGTCATTGGTGGGGCCCACATGTCAGTCAGAGGAAAGGACGAGGCGGGCCTGGGCTACTGTTGGGCTTCTACGAGCTGCACCGTGCGATAGTTAGTAAATGGGGCTTCGGCCTTCTATTGGCTGCGCGCGCGAGAGAGTGGTTATGGGCTCGGCCCAGGTAGCTAGGCTTCGTAATTTTTTTTGTTCAAAAGCTTTTCTTTTCTTTTCTTAAAACTTTTATATCTTTTTAAATACAAAACCAAATTAAGTCAAACCAATTTCTATAGTTTTGTAAAAACCAACTCTTTAATTTGAAAACCTCTGATAACATTTCCGAAAACATTTTGTCAACTATATTTTTTGAAAAGTGATTAAATGAATTTTTGGACATATTAATGTCATTTGAAAACTATAGGGTTTTTTATAAATTCCTTTGGAAATATAATTTAAACCAAAGCAAAATATGAGTAACATGATTAATATCACTCAATAAAATAATTTTGTATAAAACTCAAATAGTTTAAAAGGGGTTTGATAAATTGAAATGATTTCGGAACTCATTTTTTAAAAAATCCAAATAACTATTTTCTTTCAAAAGTAAAACTATAAAACTTGAAAATAGAGAATAGGTAAGTAATAGAATAATTCTCAATACCTATAAACTATTTATAACCAAACACACTTTTTCAAATAGAAATCATTTTGATTTCCAAACTAGGTTTTGAACAAATAATATGACCCTTGATGTCAGAATTTAAAATAGGTTTTAGAACAAACAATTGTGGCTTAAGTAGATCTTAAATACCACAAGATAAACATTTACAATTATTTATTTTGCAACAGATTCAAACAATTTCACAAGCACTCTATCAGAACAAAACATTCATAAAAATCAGAAGAAAACTTGGAGCATTCTTTGCTCTACTAATATATTTTCTTAAATATGTTTTCAAGTGGAATTATTATTCCAACTTTTGAAATATCCAAATGCAACCAATGTTATATGATGATGAATGTATGCATGATTTTTCTTTTCAAAGCAAAATACATAATAGTTTTCAAAAGTTTTAAATTTTTCTGATTTTTCAACTTTTTGAAAAACTTGGGATGTTACACTCCCACAGGTGGCACTACGGGAAAAGGAGCAGATCTAGACATGATAACTAACAGAAAACAAAACTGAAAATAAACTAAATGCAAGTAACTAATTTTTTTTGTGTTTTTGATAATTGAAAGCAAACAAGATAAAATAAAATAAACTAAGCAAGACAAAAACAAAGTAAAGAGATTGGAAGCGTGAAGCTCCCCTTGCAGAAGACTGCTGTCTCCCCGACAACAGCGGCAGAAAAAGAGCTTGATGGCGTGAATCACACGCTCGTTGGGAGACCCCAAGAGGAAGGTATGATGCAGTTCAGCACAAGTTTTCCCTCAGAAAGAAACCAAGATTATCGACCAGTAGGAGCAGCAACTCTTCAGAAGGTTGTTGGTGGCGCCGTTACTCGATCACCAACGCGGAACCTGCACACAACACAATCAAACTATTTTGCCCCAACGAAACAGTGAGGTTGTCAATCTCACCGGCTTGCTGAAAACAAAGGATTAAACGTATGGTGTGGAAAATGATGTTTAATTGCAGAGAATGAAAAAGGAACAGTTTGCAGTTTGTGGTTGTTTAATCAGTGTAAAAGAATGGACCGGGGTTCACAGTTCACTAGTGGTGTCTCTCCATAAAAGATAACTAACATGTTGGGTGAACAAATTACAGCTGGGCAATTGACAAATAGTGAGCGCATGACAATGCATATACATGACATGATGACTACTATGATATTTAATTGGGCATTACAACAAGATACATAGACCATTATCCAACAACATCTATGACTAATAATCCACCGCCGGGTTGTCATTCGAGTCCCCCGTTGGCCTTAAGTTCCAAGCAACGGATAATCGCATTAAGTAAAGCGCGTAATGTAAACAAACACATATGCCCGTGGACATAGCAACGTTAGGTTATCCCTAGTGGCAACAACACATCCACAACCTTAGAACTTGCTGTCACTGTCCCAGATAAAATGGAGGCATGAACCCACTATCTAGCTTAAATACTCTCTCTTGGAGTTACAAGCATCTACTTGGCCAAAGCATCTACGAGTAACGGAAAGCATGCAAGATCTTAAATAACATATAAGATAGATTGATAATCAACTTGACATAGTATTCAATATTCATCGGATCCCAGCAAACACAACATGTAGCATTACAATAATATGATCTTGATCACGTAGGGCAGCTCACAAGATCTAAACATGATGGCACAAAGTGGAGAGACAACCATCTAGCTACTGCTATGGACCCGTAGTCCAAGGATGAACTACTCATGCATTGCTCCGGAGGCAGGCATGGCGATGTAGAAGCCTCCGGTGACGATTCCCCTCTCCGGCAGGGTGCCGGGAAGAGGTTCTGAACCCTCCCGAGCTAGGGTTGACGGCGGCGGCGTCTCTGAAACTTTTCGTGGATATTTGCTCAGACACTTAGGGTTTTCGCGTCGGGGGGAATAAGTAGGCGAAAGGGCGGCGGCTGGAGACCCCCGAGGGGCCCACACCACCCTAGGGCGCGGCAGAGGGGGGAACCGCGCCCTAGTGGCGTGTGGGGCCCTGGTGGCCCTCCTCTGTTGCTCCTTCGCTCCGTCAGGTGAGTTTTGGAAAAATAGGGACCCCCGTGAAGTTTCGTCCAATTCCGAGAATATTTCCAGACTAGCTTTTCTGGAATACAAAAACAGCAGAAAATAGGAACTGGCACTTCGGCATCTTGTTAATAGGTTAGTCCCAAAAAATGTATAAAAGTGATATAAAGTAGATGCAAAACATGTAGCAATTGGTATAAAATAAGCATGGAACATCAAAAATTATAGATACGTTTGAGACGTATCAGCCTACCCCTTCTCGGCTCCGGTCAAGGGAGTAGACGGTAACTTTGACTTTTTTCCAGCGGGTCTAGGGTTTCACCGAAGCGGGTCCTCGGAGCATCGAAACCCCACCAAAACCTAGGTTGTGCCATACCATATGTATAAAAGTGTGTTGTGTGTTGCAAATATCCAATATCCTACTCCGAGGTGTGACCGGCTTCACCGACTTCACTTTCTCTCTAGTGATTTTCTCCACTTAGAGGTGAAAACTCCCCCTTCGGGCGAACCGGATGGAATATTGTGTTTATTTGGTTTAGACTTTGGTTTCCCACCTTCCTATGGCCTAACCTAACACAACCAAGCAAAAAAGTCCATTGGCCTACCCCTTTCGACACCGTTCAAAGGGGTAGACGAAAATGTTAGGGTTTTTCCAGCGGATTTAGGGTTTCGCCGAAGTGGGGCATCGGAGCGTCGGAACCCCACACTAACCTAGGTTGTGCCATACCATATGTATACAAGTGTGTTGTGTGTTTTAAATGTCCAATATCCTACTCCGGGGTGTGACCGGCTTCACCGACTTCACTTTCTCTAGTGAGTTTCTGCACTTAGAGGTGAAACCTCCCCTTTCGGGCGAAGCGGATGGAATCTTGTGTTGATTTGGGGTAGACTTTGGTTTCCCACCTTCCTATGGCCTAACCGAACACAACCAAGCAAAAAAGTCTACTGGCCTATCCCCTCTTGGCTCCGGTCAAGGGGGTAGATGCTAACTTTGACTTTTTCCCAGCGGGTCTAGGGTTTCGCCGAAGCAGGTCCCCGGAGCGTCGGAACCCCACCAAAACCTAGGTTGTGCCATACCATATGTATACAAGTGTGTTGTGTGTTGTAAATATCCAATATCCTACTCCGAGGTGTGACCGGCTTCACCGACTTCACTTTCTCTCTAGTGATTTTCTGCACTTAGAGGTGAAAACTCCCCCTTCGGGCGAACTGGATGGAACATTGTGTTTATTTGGTTAGACTTTGGTTTCCCACCTTCCTATGGCCTAACCTAACACAACCAAGCAAAAAAGTCCAGTGGTCTACCCCCTTTCGACGCCGTTCAAGTGGGTAGACGAAAACGTTAGGGTTTTTCCAGCGGATTTTGGGTTTCGCCGAAGCGGGGCATCGGAGCGTCGGAACCCCACACTAACCTAGGTTGTGCCATACCATATGTATACAAGTGTGTTGTGTGTTTTAAATGTCCAATATCCTACTCCGGGGTGTGACCTGCTTCACCGACTTCACTTTCTCTCTAGTGAGTTTCTGCACTTGAGGTGAAAACTCCCCTTTCGGGCGAACCGGATGGAATCTTGTGTTGATTTGGGGTAGATTTGGTTTCCCACCTTCCTATGGCCTAACCTAACACAACCAAGCAAAAAAGTCCATTGCTCTACCCCTTTCGACGCGGTCTAGGGGGTAGACAAAAACATTGACTTCTTGGTCAACGGTCTAGGGTTTCGCTACAAATGGCGCAACGAAGATTCGAATCCCACAAAACCAGAGCTCCGCCCGAGCCAACTAACTTGCCAGAATTCTGCATCTACAACTCCAACGAGAGATCGCTCCGTAAGGAGAGGGGGATAAAGGATACCACGACCGGTCGCAACCCGAGCGGTAAAAAGCTGCAACTCACCGGAGAGGCGAGGCAAAGGGGATCCCGATCTGGGTTCCGGGGGGGACACCTCGGGGAAGAGGCGAGGTTGCAAATCAGAGACCTGGGAACAAGAATTGGGCGGCCGCACACGGGGCGGAACGGCCGGAGGCTGGTGGTTGGGACGGATCAGGAGCTCATGCGAGGGGAGCGGCGGCCGCAGGCGGAGCGAGAACTTCAACACTGTGTAGTCAGTGCAAAACTGTGTAGTCAATATACATGTATTTGTATTTTTTTTTTTTTACTTGAAATCTGCTTGTTTTTCGAAAAAAAAACTTTGCAGTCACTTGACTACACAGATCAAGTGTGGCTCCGCCACTCCCGCGGGTATCGCCGCCATGGTCGCCTCGGCAGAAAAGATCCTGGGAGTGGATCGAGCATTGTAGTTGCCGACGGCATAAGTGAGGTGGCCGTCGGCATACACGTAGATGGCCCTGGATATAGGTCATCCCGGCCTGTGTCGAGACGCAAATTCCCCAATCGCGCTCCACGGTCCGAGAACCCTAGCTCCACAGTCCACGCGCCACCGCCGGTCGCCGCTCCTCCCCTCCACACTCCACGCCCCCCGCTCGTCCCCTCCACGCAGGCAGCGATGCCCGGTCGCCACCCGCCGCCGTGAAGCCCCCGTCGCCTACCCGTGTTTCCCTCTTCCCCAATCGTGAGGAGGGAGCCCCAAGGCCGGAGCTTCCCCTCCGGCTGCCCCATCTCCGCGCACCTTCTCCGGCCGGCTTCGAGAGGCTACTTCTGCTACGTCTTCGCCCGTCCTCCGCTCCCCCGCCGCATCCTCCCCCGCCGCCATCCGCCCCTGTAAGCTCACCCGATCCCGATCTCGATCCTCTTCCCCGTGAGATCTCTGCAGTTGCCTTGTTTGCTGATTGTGCTTAGCCGTGTGTGATTTAGGGAGAACTGGGTGGTCTGCTCTCGCTGTATGAGTTGGAACTGAGAGCATCGTGTGGTCTCAAACTGGAGGCCTTTCTAAAATTTCAGTTCAGTAGGAGTCCTTGCTTGCTGTATCTGTGAACGTGCTGTAGGAGTCCTTGCTGTATCTACGTATAGTGATTTTGCTGCTGCCGTCTGTGATTTTGCTGCTGCGTGTCCTGATTTTTGTGTTCGAATTTGCTGCTGCCGCATATAGTGCATTAGTGCATAGAGACTTGGTGTTAGTGGTGTTAGTGCATGACTGCCGCCATATATGTGTACATATCTGTGGCCAGGCTAGGGGACCTAGAACAAAAATGAATCCATTTTGCTTTGATATAGAACAAAAATGGCTGTGTACAATTCTTGGTACTACTTATGTAATCATGTTTGCTTTGAGTAACAAAATCTAGAGGAAAATGTTGCAGGCTGTGTACTGATTCCATTTTGCTTTTGATATAGAGAGGGATATGAGCACAGAGTCTGACGCTATGAGCATCTCTAGTGAGGACAGTGGCTCATTTTCAACTGATGAACATTTGGGCTACGCTGTAGATGGACCGATGTTTATCAGGAGAGGTATGAAAAACCTTTGGAACCAATTTGTTTATCCCTTGTTTATTATTGTTATGTAGTACATTGCCTAGCATTTAGATATGCTTTTGTTACATATAGGACCTCGTTTTAGGGGAACTCGCACCTTTGACAAGCATATGATGTATGCAAGTGATGTGTGGCTGAGTTCATATCAAGTGGAGCAGTTGATAGAGCTGGCTGACAGTGCTTCCGCAGCACCCATCAAATTTGATCTTTACAGGATGTCGGAATCATCTGTAATGAAAGAAGGAAGCAAGATGGTAGCTGCTGTTTACTTAAACATGCAGCAGTACATGTACTGTTGCAATCTTTCTATTTGCTACCTAATTGTTGCAATCTTTCTATTTGGACAGGTGTTTGGAGCTCAGTTCACCAAAGCCAACCTGAAACGCTATGTTGGAAAGGGCTCGAAGAAGGTCCTTGTTGAATGCAGTCCGAGCCATACATCATTTGAAGTGGAGATGAAGATGGGAAGTAGGAAGAATGCAATAATGACTACCGGATGGCCTGAAACTATGCTGAGTTCAAGTTAGGGGAGGGGGACATAGTAGTCTTCAGCTTCACGCCAATTACGGGCCAGCGCTATAAGCTTCATCTTGACATGATTAAATTGGTGAAGTGAACTAGTTGGTCCAGTAGTAGTGTCCTGAACTAATCTGAACTAAGTGTCTAGTAGTAATGTAGTACTTATGTCAGACTTTTATCTTGTAATGATGAAGCTATGTCCCCGAGTATGTCAGACTTCTATCGTGTAATGAAATGATCCTATGAAATCAAGCTATCTTGTATGAAATGACTCTGAAATGATATGTCAGGTCGTGTCCTTTATGAAATTATTGTTCTAATTTTCTCTTACTGTTTTGGAATGATGCCCAGATTTTAACTTTTTTTTTTGAAAAGACACATAGAAGCAATATATAAAAGTGTCACACATGCCAACCTTAACAAGATACATGAAATAGCTCATTGGCAAGGCTTCTTGCGCTACATACTACAGGTGCTGGTTCGAATCCCAGGCCCAACCTTTTTCTGGGAATTTTGCAGCACAACACAAACAGATATGCCGTCGGCTGCACTGAGATGGCCGTCGGCATACGAGCCCCCTTTTCTGGCAAGTTTACAAAACAGCACAAAAAGAATATGCCGACGACTGCACCGTCCTGGCCGTCGGCATAGGCTCACGCCGACTAACGCCTGTAAAGTGTATGCCGACGGCTAAACTGATAAGGCTGTCGGCGTGTAAAACGTACGCCGACGGATTTCTATATGCCGACGGAAGGTACGTTCAAGCTGTCGGCATAGGTGAGCTATGCCGACGGCTTTCCTCTGGCGCTCGGCATATACAACTGTATGCCGACGGCCCCGATAAAAAGCCATCGGCATACATAAAGCCGTCGGAAACTGGTCGTTTTCCCGTAGTGAATTCATGAAGTTTTTTCATTTTCACTGACACATATGACAGATTGGTCTACTTAACGCAAATAATATCTGCCTTTCAGTGATATCTCGCCAGACGATGTAGATGTATCAATCGCGGATGTTACGACGAGAAGAAACCGACGTGCACGGAAGAAGCATATTCAAGCCCGGTACCATGTGAAAACTACGGGAGTGTCTTTTCTGATGTAGGCTAGGCACTAGGCACATTATTGATCAAAACATGATTGTAGCACAAGAGAACAAACCTGTTTAGTGAATGTGAGCGTGCCTTGTTTTTTTTTTTTTGAAAGCCTACATCAGAGAGTACAACATACAACGTATGAAGTACAAGAACAAGTACAGAAAGCCCACGCAGGGGAACAGAGCTAGATCAAGCAGCAGCAACTCCGCCGGCGATGAAGACGAAGACCGCTGACCTCCTTCTTACCACGGCCCAAGGGCACCTCCTTCGTTGAAGATCGCCGCAGAGCCCGTCCGCTGCGCGGCGACGGAGCTTAAGCCGATGAACGCGTACGGCGAGCGCCCTCCCGCTCCAGCAACACCACCTTGCCGCAGCCATCTTCGTCCCCAGCGCTGGCAGAAGCCGCGAGGCTCGCCCAGCCCTGAGTTCCAGCCTCCAGGTCCTCCCACAGAGCTCCACAGCGTGGAGATCGCCCTCCCCGCCGGCCGGCAAGGAGGAGGAGGAACCGGAGGAAAACCGAGAGATCCGGAGATCCCGGCCACCAAAAGCCACACGCGCCACGCCGGAGCTCCGAGGAGCGCCGCCGCAGAAGGGGAAGCGCGTCGACCCCCACCTAGCCACCGACACCATCGCCACCTCCACGACGCCGCCGGCGGGATCCTACCACAACCTACACTATGTACAAGCCGGGATCCGGGGATCCCCCACCCTCCCGCCGCCGGAGCGGCCGACGGAGGGGAGGAATCCCACGGATCGCCGACGAGCGAGGTGGTCGGGGGAGGAGTTCGCAAAAAGTCGCCTCTCCGATCTACTGTAGATGGAGAGAAGAGCGGTCGGCCGAGCTGTGAGCGTGCCTTGTTTATTGTCAACAAATATACAACATGCATATATGTGACAAATCTATCTCATGTTTTTTTATAGGGACATGCTATCAGGACAACTTTATGATAAAAGGTGGCAATCAGATGCACACCAGTGACATTGCCCAGCATATTTCCAATCTGAGACAAAAGAGGCGCCGCCTCCGCCTTTTCTTCAGTCGAGAGCTACTACAAGAAGACATGCACACATTCGGCATCACCCGTGTTGGCATCACCTTCGTAGGTCAGATTTGAAAATAGTTTCACACAGAGTGAGATGTGGCATTGGTTTTGCCGAATGGCCAGATTTGGCATAAAATACTCAATGGCAACTAGCTGCTGGAGGCAGGGGCAGAGGTAACTTCGTTGGTTTTGTTCTGCTAGCTACTCCCTCCGTTCCAAATTAGATGACTTCCATTTGTCCACATGCGGATGTATCTAGATATGTCATATTTCGAACATTATAACTACTCCAGTTTCCTTCAAGGAGCGGTGTACTGTCTGCCTGCTATAGCTGTGGTTGCTTCGCTAGCGCCGTACGCATGTGAACACAAGGAGACACGGGAACTCCTCAGCCCTGCCCCTGCATGGGGTCACACGCCGGCGGTACGTACGTACGTACGGCGGTGCATGTCGCCCGTGCATGCATGTTTTTTTTTTTTTTTTTTTTTTTTGCATTTTCCATACTAGTATTCATACGAAGAGAACAAATACACTGCCGTGACATGCCGACAACCACAACGAGGAAACCCGGCCAGCACGATCTCCACCACCGGAGGCGACGAAGAACGCAGCAGCCCGGAGACCTGCACCCTGGAGCGGAGGAGCTTCTAGCCCGGAGGCGTCAGAGAGCCGCAACAAGCACCAGCTCCGCAGAGCTGGATCCATAGTCGATGAACGTCCGTCGGCCGGGGCCACGGACCCCGAGCTCCATCCGCGCCGGATCTGGGGCCAGCACCGCCCCACCTCACCGGAGGTGGCCAGATCTACCGCCTGCACGCCGCTACCCCACACCGCAGCCACCTCGCACCTCCTCCACCAGATCCGCCGCCAGCACGGAGACCGCAGCGCTGGATCTGGCGGGGGATCGACGCACGGCGCGGATCCACCGATCCGCGACCGCCAAAGGAGCAGGCACGCCACCACGGAGCTCCATCGAGCACCGCCGCCGGAGAGGACGCGAACCTGCAACAAAAACAACACCGGCGACCCCACCGCCTCCACGGCGCCGCCGGCTGGAGCCCCAAAAGAGCCTACCCTATCTACAACCGAGAGGCGGGGATCCCCCACCCTCCCGCCGCCGGAGCGGCCGCCGGAGGGCGAGGGATCCGTCGGATCCGCGGAGAGGAGGTGGATCGACTGGGAGGTTCTAAAAATCGCCACTCCCGCTACAGTGAACGGGAGGGGAGACGACCAGGCGCGTCTGAGCTCTTCCCCGTGCATGCATGTATGGCGCCAAGCCAAACGGCCTGCGGTCGGTGTATGTATGTATGTATGTATGTACGTATGTATGTATGTATGTATGTATGTATGTATGTATGTATGTATGTATGTACATACGTAGATGTATATATGTACTCTGCGTGTGTGCTGCCGACCTGCGCCTGCTAGCTGTGAGAAATGTAGAAAGATCTTCCCCCGGTACCCGTACTCCCAACCAAATCGCATTAAGTTTACGCCATTTTCTTCAGTTACCATCATGCACTAATGCAGAATATATCATGATCAACATCCCTAAGCAGATTTAACTTTTCTATTTCCTTTATAGGTTTGCGACAACATTGTATCCTATTTATATACCAGAAGTTGTTAGACAATGTCAAATTTCACCCCGACAATTTCCCCCACCGCTAGCCTTGCTCCGACGGTTGTGGACCCACTTTTTAGGCCAACGTGACGGGTGACAAGGTAGGTGATTTCTCCCTCCTTGGCCAATTTAATCCGCAAGGGGTTTAAACTTAAAGGTGATTTGGTCGATGGATGCAACTCTATGTGATATCAAAACTAAGAGATCTTTGACCTGCCTGATACAATGCATTTTTTTTGCGACCCACTTCATAATCATTCATATATAAATTAAGCAATCTTTATTCACATCAGTTCGAGTATTTGCACATACCGATTAGTGCATACTAGTCGTCAACCCGTGCATTCGCACGGGCTAGTATTTAGAATATCTTAATATACATATATACACTATGTTTGTTGTTTAAATATAATAATTACTCAACTGTGAGACCTATATTTTGATAAATTTGAATCTATGTACCATTGCAAAGTCTCATGATTCCAAGTAAATTAAACTCCATTACACTGCTTGACAACTTTTCCAAACTCTTCAACACACTATACAATTAGATGGTAATGTTAAATATTATTCGTAAATATGATTTAACATTGATTATTTTGTCTAATAGACCACCATATAATCGAGGGTAGCTCGCCATCTAGGCAATTATGTTTTATTTTTAAGATTAGTTCTTAATATGATAGCCTTAAAAGAATTCCTCTTTAAGAACCCTACATAGATTGAACTGTCTCGGTGACCAAAGGATCTCCTTGTTTACAATTTTTTGTAAACTTATTTTCTTGAGTATTTGCGTCTCAGAGGAGAATTTAAGTTCGTCTCTACTTGTCCTAATACCTCTACTTAGATGAAGCTATATGTGCACAATTGCTTTCGTAGATATAGTACAACGTTACAAAACAAACATATATTATGAATTATCTCCTCTTCAACACAAACTAACCTTTTGATCCATTTGGTGGCATGATTATTCGTGAAACTCAGTCCTTATTTCAATTTTTGTGCCTGCTATTATTCAAGCTTTGAAGAACAACTTCGCTAGTTGTGCTACAGATAGTTGCATAAGCTATCTCTTTGATATTTCGGCAGCACCGATGACCAACAGCCGTAGTCTCAGGTTTTAGCAACTCTGTTTGGTACAACTGAATTTCATCTTCCGGTTTCGACATTACTTAGCACATTGTATCAGAGCTTCAGTAAGAATTGCTGGCAATGTGATATGCAAGATCCCTTATTACACATAAATTACATATATGCAAGAAATTTTCATTAAAGATCCATTTTTATATAGTGTTATTTTACTTAATAATAATTGTCGCAAAACTGTCATATCCTCTTGTATCCAAGCTTATCCCAAACTTAATCATTATTAGAGTAAGTTTACCTAAACCTTAAATTAGACGTAGTATTATAACTACCGACTACCGTAAGGCTCAAAGACTATCAATTTAACATGAAAATTTTGCATAATTGTAAGGAAACTTGATAGTGGAGTTAAATGAGAAGCTCAATTCTTTTGTTTGATGTGACTCACTAAACACGGGCATTACGCGGAATATTTACTGCAGAATGTATTCTTAATTAAACCCATGCTGGAACATAAGTACTATATTGCATACATGCAAGCTAAATTGCCTAAATTCTATTTGGATTTGACGACAACCTAGGTAAGTAGGCTTGATGGAATATTCCTTGAAACTACATCTGAATATTATCTTTTCATATATTGATCCGGGTGTTGCATGCTCGTAACCTGATGCCGTATGATGAGGATGGAGTAGCTTTTATGTTATAAACTGGTGATCACACTTCTCTGTTTCAATTTTCCTGCAGTAACTTTTTGGTCTTTCTCAAATCCTGGTGATAAAAACTAAATCGAACCATATGTTAGGTTCAGGACTTAAATACCGATCAGCTTTACCCTAAATTAGATAAATCCAATAACCTTTTAATCTTATTTCATCTTATCAACCCTTAGTAAGCAGCAGAAGCTTTCTTACTCAAGCATCTGTACCACAAATATCTCGCCTTGCTCATCACGTAGGCTGCCAACACTCCGTTGTTTGGAACACACTTTTTTCCCTGAATTCTATGTGAATTGAACTGCTTTCTATGTGAACCTTGTGGAATTCATGTGGATTGATACAAAAAAGAAACACATACTTACAGTTACAACTATGTACTCTGTTGCATGACATCCCTGAACTCCAAGGCGTCGTACAGATTAATTTTGCTCCTGCAAGGCTTGCTCCAGATCTTGTGCGATCAAGTCTCTGGAAATCCAGAATCCAGATGCCTGAGACGTACAGGTTATCCACTTCTGGTGCTGAACTTATCCACGGTTGTCCTTGTAAAAATATTGGAATGTTGTGTAACGATGCTCCTCCCTGTCCATTTTGTTCATGTGCACCGTCGCAGTGTCGAAATCCTTGTATTCGATCAATCCGTTGCATCCGCATCGACCTAAAAATCGAATTAGAAAATATTTTGCATTCACGTTCGATGCATGTGTTAACTATCTTTTCTGAATTAATACTGACAACTTCTGCCAGTTCCTGAATTTCATTGTCTGAAAGCTAAGTGCCCTGATTGGCCAGCCCGTTCTTGAGGTCTTCGAGTGCGATGGTGCTGCTGTTGTCCTTGTCAATTTCTTGACAATATCGTTGAGCCCCTTGATCTCCTTCTCTGACAGGCACCCGGTACTGTTAATCAATGGGAAAACACACAGGTCCCTCCTTCATTTTTGCATTTCCTAGGATGGAAGAACAACAGTAGTGGGTACGCTGAGGATGTCCAGTATTATGATTCTGCAGTACCTTCGTCACTGAAAAAAATCATAACAGACTAATTATGGTCTCTGTCTATTATAGACGGAGAGATAAGGTTTCTTTAAATGCACAATAGGGAGACAGTACATAACGCATATCACCACAAAGGACAACACCCCAAAATTCACCACTGCAACCTTCATTTCTTCCGGCTAAACTATGTGCATCAGTTTTATCTCAAAATAATTTCTTATGCAAACTGAAATAATTTACTTCTCTGTGCTTTGCACGTTTCACTTTCAAATAAAGTACGCTCTGTTGTCATACTGGAGCTGTACCTGGCAAATAAGGCTTGTATATGTCAAGGCAAGATGGAGTGGTCATGGAGAGTTATACCTATCCATGCCATGTATGTACTCAGAATGTTTCTACTATTCCATAGAAGGTTTTCTCACGTACTGGCTCAAAAGTACCTCAGTTAAGCTGGTGGTAGCGGAACCTTGCTCCATCAATGTAAATCTTCCCGTCATACTCGAACAGTAAGGTTGGCGTTCACACAACTCCTGAAGACAGAAAAAACATCAATCGAAATCCCCCAAAAACTTAGGCGATAATTTTATGCTACAAAAATTATGGAACAAATAGCAGGAGTCAGCCCTCCGTTGCTTTCCTCCACATGCATTACCGCCCATGCATCCACACCTTTTTCTTCAGCCGTGGAATTGAAGACGCCGATGCCCACAACCACGATTTCCTCTGCCACCAGCGACCAAGAAGAGGCTAGTATGATTCCAAAACAACTATTAGGAAATCTGAAAAGCAATCCTTGATAAGGGGAGATTTGTTTAGGTTTGGTAGGCGAGCAGAGGGTGGAATGCGTGGATTGTGCAATCTCTAATCTCGATCTTACAGTTGACCTTCCGGCTGCCGTTCATGCGCGTCACCTCGCCGCTGGAATCTGCATCTGCATGCGTATGCGGGAGCTAACTTGATTCAGTATTGATTTATTTGTCCAGCTACATGGAACTCTATCTATTCCGCGACTCGATCGGGACTAAAATAACTTGATTCAGTATTGATTTATTTGTCCAGCTACATGGAACTCTATCTATTCCGCGACTCGATCGGGACTAAAATAGCGTTTAAACTCACGACCCCAGATCCTAATTAACCGTATCCTTGTTTTTTTTTTTTTTTGCGTTTGCGTGTGCAATGCTAACTCGATCGGGATGCGTTTGCATGTGCGAATCTAACATCTATCAGGTATAACACGAAAATTCAAGAGTCCAGATTGTAACCACCCTATTGTTTTTTCCCCACATGTACAATTCGATGTCAGGCTGGCCATCGTGCCAGATTATTCGTAACGTACTACATGACATTGTTTCCGCACAGTTTATCTTAACCGCAAAACAAAGATCTAACGGCTTAATTAATTTTGATGATGTGGATTAACGTGGAGTCTTTAATGGTGCCTCCAATTAGTAAATATAAGATGTAAACTCAGTAAATGTAACACACATAAGAGCACACTGGTCTATTATTCTAACATTAAATCGCAAGCTTATGATAAAAAATGAGCCGCGTTCAAGCAAGATTTATAGTATGAGTATTTTTTACTCTCTGCCAAATGTAAGCGGTCACTTTCATATTCTATTTCTTAATACCATGACCGAAGTGAACTCGTGCTTCAAATTGATGTTCCAATCTTTTTGTCATTTTTTCACACTCCTTTAATTTTTTTTCACCCTACCATTCCATTATGGATTTTTGTTTTTTAGAAAAAAAATCCAAAATAGTTTGAATAAGTAATGCAGTGAGTCATGAGTAAACAATGGTGGCCAAGCCGCAATTATGACTAACACACTGACAAGTGGGTCCCAGTGTAGTCAAGTTTTAGCAATCCAGTATCTGGGTAAACTGTTGAAGCAAAAAAAAATGGCTAGCCATATGTTCTCTCACATATACCCAAACCTACTTTGGATACCCAAATTATGGGTAAGCTCTTGGAGATGCTCTAACCAGGGTAGAAAAATCTCCGCCGGAGCCCTTGTCTTCGTATTTCCCAACTATATCGCATTAAGTTCATGTCATATTCTGGGCTTTCCATCATGCATTTATGCAGAATAAATCATGATCGACATCACGTCAAGAGTGAAATTCACCTTTTATTTCCTGGTCACGAATTTGTACAACATTGTATCCTACCATTCCATTACGGATTTTTTGTCAAAGATTAAGAAAGAAATGAAATAGCTTGAAATAAATAATGCAGTGATTCACGAGTAAACAATGGGACATCGATGTATGAAGCAAGACATGATCCTTCTTGGTGCTATGATTATCTGTTGCTACAATGATATCATGGCAAATTGGGATCAACAGCTGCCATAGAAAGAGACGGAGAACAGGGAATTTGCCAGCGCGCGGTGCGCTGCAACGATTGTCACTGAGCCTGTGGAAGTGGAACTAGCCACCACCACAGCAGCTCGTAGTCGACCACCTGGAAACGAAAGGCGACGGAGAGACACTCGTTGCAACGCCGTCCGCCGGTAAACATGCGTGCGCTGGCTGGTGGTGGTGGGTAAGACGTCGAGGTCTCAGCCCACGCATTCGCCGGTGTAGCCGTGTAAGGTGTTCCTTTGTCCGTTGGTCGTTATGCTGCTTAATTAGTCCATGTAGCTGTGCTGGCTGCTGTCGCATCCTTAATTTGGACACAAGCCACCATCATGTGCAAGTGCCAGCATTAAGCAGTTTAGCGCTGCTTTATGCATAATCTTATTTTTCTGGTGCTAACAAGATATTTGAGGTGTTAACCCCACAAGATTTTTGTTCTGGATCCATTTTTTTTGCTCTGTACCGTATGATAATCAACTCCAGTCACCCGATCCCTGCGTTATAGTTGCCGTACAGCAACTACGAACTGCACGGTGTAATTCACCACCCTGCAGCCGCAGTTTTGGGTAAGCACGTACCTGATTCCAACTAACTTAACTCCGCACAGTAGCTAGAGCATCGTCTAACTATACACGTACGAGCACCACAACCTTGTCAGTTACAATGAATAACGAAGACTAAACACACATTGGCGCTTGGAGTAGCTATGATGAATCCGATTGGTGCCAGCGGCGGAGCTACAGTAAACGACTCTAGGACGTACAGCTCTACAAATTCCTCCTTCTGGGCTGCACGGGTGCACATGTCATGGGCTTAGGGGTGCACATACGGTGAATAACTGCTGATATGTAAAGAAAAATTAAATGGACCCAGTGTCCTGTGCCCCCGGTTGGGCCAACGTAGCTCCGCCGGTGATTGGTGCTGCTATGAATTAAGGATGCGACGCGTGGCGATGCGTGGTTTTGAAGATATCGCCTGCCCCCATTGCACGCTTCCTTTCAAGAGCAGGGTGTCAATCCTGTAGCAGTAGGACCTCTGCATGTGTGCTACTAGTTTGCATGGCTAGCTCTCCATGGACGATTTGAGACCCTGGCTTTTGTTTCCCCTCGCACTGGCTATTTCAAAACGCTCTATACAATTTTCAAGCCCCCAGGATGAGCACAAGTTTTTTTGTTTTTGAGGGAAGGACGAGCAGAAGACGAATCACATGTGCGCACCCCTTTTCACCTGTCGTAATGGCCCACCGCGAAACACTCTGATGTACTGGGCCGTTTTAGGAGTCCTCCGTTTTCTGCCACGCGGGCTGTGCCCACGAAACTTCTTTTCGAAATGTTTTTTTGAGATCCCACAGCCCTTTTCCCCAACGCATTTTTTTCCGAAATGGGAGCATAGCCCCAGCCTCTGAATCATGACGATGCACACAGCCGCCTCCAACGTTCTGCCACCCTCAATAATTCTACACACGAGTACCAGTATATGATGAATTATAGTACTCCTTCTGTTTCACCAAGCTAATAAAAAACACGAGCGGCACTTACCGATCAATCTTACGAGATTAGGTGAAAAAAATCAAGGATGAACCCCAGTAAAATTTTAGGGGAGGGACGAATGGGATGTGAACAGTGGACACGTATAGCCGTAACATGTAGTCTGTAGGGATCACGCCCGTAACTACACGATTTTTGATAGAAAAAGGACCAACAACTATATACTATATGAACACTATATGAAAAATATATTTCATGATGTATGTGATGGTATTGATTTGGTTGTAGATGTTAACTAGCAAAGTGCCCGTGCGTTGCAACGGGATTGAAAAAATATATGTTATGAAGGATTTGGGTTAGACAATGGTTGAGACAAATGATGAATTTCTGCTGTGTTAGAGCCTGCTAATAACTAACTCACATATTTCACATTATATCGTGTACTTATTATCAGTAACCTTGGTGATATCTTGCAATACTCCTACTACCACGCCCAGCAAGCAGTATTACATGTATTGAACTAAGGAGGCTACCGGAGGTTTAGGATAAATTAAGCAACATGAAACAACATCATGCACCGTAAAATGAAGTTGTGTATAAGACATTAGCACAGTAACTACTACCCATAAAAAGAACGAAATCTAGGTAGGAAGAGAACACCTGAGAAAATGATAGTTGCTTGCGTCGTCATTGGCGTAGCCGACGTCCTCCTCGACCATCAGTAGCGCGGCCACGTCGTCCTTCGTGCCTGTCATCCCGTGGGGTTTAGCACATGTGTCATCGTTGGCGCTAGTAACGACGCCAGACGCGTCGCGGCGTCGGCAGCGGAGGCCACGACGGTCCGGGTGTGAGCAGAATGCTACGAGCCCCACTCATAGGTCATAGGAGGTGCATCGAGGGGCCTGTCCTGGTCGCCGTCGTCGACTGTATGAGCCTGGAGCGACCCGACGCGCAGCGCTGCGATGCTGGTGCCCCCAATTCGGAGCCAGGGACGCTGGGCTGGGCCGAGTCGGCCGGCCGGCCTTGACGAAACCGTCAAGTCGCTGCTCGAGGTGGAGAAGCGTGTGGCGGTGCGACGCGCGCTGCCACAGATGCACCACGGCTCGCCATTGTTCGTGAACATACATATTTGGGTGGGTTACCAATCACACTCAATAGTTAACTTGAAACACGATCACCTTCGGCCATGCTGGGCGCCTGTGCCGGGCCTTCCAATCACGCCTCTGATAATTAAAGGAAGATCGGATCACTCATGGGATTTGGAGGGTGAATATGCGTCCTGATGATTCAGCTGTGTGGAAAGACTTGTTGAAAATAAAGAAGTTTTATCTCAGAAATAGATATATGTCTGTGATGGGTGGGAGAGAAACTGATTTCTGGAATGATGCGTGGGGAGGATTAGTTCCCTTCTGTGAACAATTCCCCGACCTATATGAAATCTGTAACCAGAAAGTGGTGACAGTGAGAGAAATGTCTGATAGAAATTGGCATTTTTCCTTCAGAAGATGGTTGGATGCTCCTTTGCAGCAACAACATCGAAAATTGAGAGATATTTTGACCACGGTGGCGCTCGGTGACGGTCCTGATAGACCTCGTTGGAAACTTACAAAGTCTGGAAAGTTCTCGGTGAAATCACTCTATAACAAACTATCCTCGTCTGGGATAGATAGATCTTTCAACTCTTTATGGAAAGCTAGGATCCCTCTGAAGATTAAGATCTGGATGTGGTTAATTTGGCATAACGCTATTGCAACCAAAGACAACATGAAACGTAGGAAATGGGTTGGTGATTACTCTTGTAGGTTTTGTCCTGCTAATGAAACAATTACTCATCTCTTTTTTGAGTGTCCCGCGGCAGTCTACATGTGGAGTATAGTTAGCTCTTCTTTGCAGATATCGACTAGACCTGTGTGTTTTACTCAGTATTTCTGGTGGATTGCGAAATTTTTTCCTGCTGGAACTAATATTCATATCGTTGGGATCGCTGCCTTTTGCTGGGCGATCTGGAAAACGAGAAATAGAGCATGCTTTGAGAAGAAATTTATTTCTTCTCCTGTCGAGCTCATTTGTTACATGTGCGCTTTCTTGCGCTACTGGGCAGGTCTTCAAGACGAGGGCGTCAAGCAGACTGTTGAGGAGGGTGCAGCTATCATCCAGGACAAGGCGTTGAAGGCTCAGGAAGCAGCAGCAGGACAGAGAGCGAGAATTGATGAAGATATCGACAACTGAAGTGCTGGTGGGTCAGTTAAAAGTGAGACGAGGCTGATTTACAAAAAGTAGAAGAACAAGCAAGTTCCAGTGGTGCTGGTGTTGGGGTTTAGCTCGGTAGCTGGTCTTCTTTTTGCTATGGTTAAGGGAACTTTGTTGTAATAACCTTTAAATCTTGTGTGGGGTGTAGGTTGTGGTTGCTCCCTGGGTGGGCAACGTAAGGGCCTTAGTCTCCTTGGTAACTTGTAGCAGGTGCTTGGTGCTGTGGTGGCCGGTTGACGTGTTGTTTTTTTTCCTTTTCTTTTCGGTTGGTGGTACTGAATATTGTTCTGTTATCCTTTGGTAATGGAATCCGGCGAGGTCGTTTGTAAAAAAAATTAAAGGAAGATCGGGATGTACGAACACGACATAGCGCGCCGGCCGCAGGTTATGGCTGTCGCCAGTGTGGAGTCTCGTCCCGGGAGGATCTGAAGCAAGCGGCAGCCCTCATGCTCGCGCTGCTTGGGCGGAGGCGAGGCGAGCGAGTTACAGTCTTGCAGAGGCTCGCGCCGGAAGCGCTCTTGCCGCCAGCGCCGCCGCGGGGGCGTGGGCTGCGGGACCTAGGGAGCTACGCCGGGAGGCTTTTCGCTGGTGCCGGTGGTCGTCGAGACGGCCCTCCGCTGTCCGATGCGTGACCGCGCGCGGCATGTTCGCCAGCGGACGACGCTCCTCCCAGCCCAGCGGCCATGGCCCTCGGTCAGTCGGCCTGGTTTCTCCAGCGACGGCGCCCGGCATGGTCCTTGGGTCGCATCATCCCGGACGTCTGCTCGTGCGGACGTCAAAGACAGAGAAGATGACACGTCTAAAGTCGCTCATGGCGCTGGCGCTCACGGGCGGTTCGGCGAGTTGCACTCCTCGGACATAAATTTCCCCGGCAATCAACTTTGAGCTTCCCTCGATTGGATTGTAAACCAATCATCTGTTCTGCAAACCCTCCGGACTCCTGCTCCTGTACGGCTGTACGTTGCCTGCCAACAATTTCCTACTCCTATACGAATCGAGAGAAGAACGGAGTGATCGATCGGGAGAAGTACTCCGATTGGTTGTATCGTGAGGAACGGTTTTTGACGTGCTTTTTTTAGCGAGGTTTTTTTTACGTACCACCGCAACCACGGTCGCTTATGTATATTATATAGTAGAGATGTCTTTTTCTTCTTCTAAAACTAGCATGGTGGCCCGCAAAAATGCGTGGGCAACATTCATGTTTCCTAGTATAAGTATGGAATCATGTTAATATATGTATATTATCTTCATTAAGACAAAAAATTCCTTCTTAATTGTTAAAGAATTGCACTGGGTAGAATACTAGAGCTGAAACTCCATCAAATTTGAGATGTAAAAATAAAATAAAAAATGACAAGTGACCTCGTCGCCATAATTTTTTTGACCATCGTGAGAAACAAAAAAATCTTTGTGTGGTCAAAATAAAGAAATGAAGTGATCAATTAAAACTGACTTAATGAGCTAGTTGCTTGTTATGATAGTTAGGAATATCGCGAAAGCCTAAAATTGCCCTCAGTCAGTAAATAAAATTATTCAACAAGAGTATGCAATTATTTTAGTTAGGAGTAAGCTTTGTCTAGCTAGCTCAAGAAATTACATATATTATGATCCTTTCTATCGATTAGAGGATAACTTGGTTTGATCCAAGATCCAATCACTACTAGTTTGGAGGCTACAAATTTCCACCGCACCAGCAGCAATCCTAACACTTAGGACGTAAATATGTAGGCACAGGATGTATATCTGCAAGGATATTAAGGACTAATAAATGCCACCTGTCAAATCTATGCCAAAGTAAGTGTATGCGCCGTGTCACCGACTCAATGAGTAATTGGATTACACGTTCCTCTAGGATCGACTCACCATGGTGCAACGATCGATCGACGGAGATTTTACAACTTGCTGAGGGAACAAGAGAGCAACCTTCAATCCCAATCGAACATGTCACATGTGGCCGAATTCACACCATAGCTAGATATGTTGCCTCCCACGCCACCAAATTAGAAGCAGTCGCACGCCACCACCTCGAGAATAAAAACACATGGGGATTTTACGAGAGATCCCAACCAAAATTGTTTGAAGACGAATCGCCTCCACATCAAGACGCGATAGCACTCGAAATCAACCAGAATTGTTTTGTAGTAATTTTCTCCATAATTTCTCTCCAATCAAAATATTCATTATACCAATCATGACGATCCTCACTAATGGGCAACACACCAATTAGTTACAGATCCTTGAATTAGTGGTCGATACAAAGATTTGATACAATAATTTGAGAGTTCAAAAGAGGAGGAGCGAGGGAGGAAAAAGGAGACACCCGTTTCAAGTGTTTGATTAACGACAACACATTTCCTAACATTATTTCACTTTCCATGGGGATTGCCCCTCCCCCATTTGGTCGAGTAAGACTCTCTTCTTCCTGGGCTTGGGCTTCGATGCGCTGTTGGTGAGCCATGGCTCAGTCTGAAGACGTGGCTCTGTCCGAGGAGGTGACGTAGTTCTACAGATCTATAGTCTTCTCATTACCGATGTCTCATATTCCCTAGTTTCACACATTTTTCTTATGTTTTTCTCTCATCTCTCGAAGCCGGCTATCAATTCCATTGTTTCGCTGGATAAGAGTGTGTCGTACATTAAAACTTACTGCTACCAGTGTGAGCATTGAGCTAGAAATGTCTATATATATATGAGCGCGCACACACACACACTAGTGCACTGGCACATGGTTGAAGGTTGGTGTGCATCTACACATTTGCATTGATAACGTGCTAGAAGTAAAATGATACTTAATGAGATGATACTTTTTTCTTCGCATAATAAGATGCTTTTGTTATATAGTGTGGTCTAGGAATTGAGATCCAGTGATTTCACTTGGTGAAAGTTACGGTGTAACTTTAGACCTCTCATCTCTATCCAATTTCCATCCACGGCCCATATTTTAAACTCAAAATTAAGCTCTTCAGAGATTTTGAAAGCAATCCAGTAGGTTATATATGTTACGTTGTGTACTATCGGAAAATTTGGCTTGGTTTATCATTAAATAGATTTTCATGTTTTGAGCTTGGTAGTGATCAAAAGAAAACAAAAGTTTCCTAGAATACACAACGAAACATATGCAACTTACTTGATTTTTTTTTATTTTTCTAAAAAGTTTGAATTTTTGGTTCAAAATGTAAACCGTTGGATGGAAATTGGATGGGGAGTGACTTCACCAAGTTTCATATGTTTCGTTGTATATGGAGTGGGATCGAGTCACTTCACTTGGTGAAGTCAAGCTGCAACTTTAGGCTTCAAACTTTTTAGAAGTCACGCTCCAAATGGGCAGCATGTACCTACCAAAAGGGTAATTATGAAGATGCGGCATCGCCTACAAATAATATGATTTCATCTTTAAAGAAGTACGTGGTTCCTGCAAGGCACAATGACAGAAAGAAACAACCTGCTGGTGTTCACGGTGACGAGGAAACAAATATTTCTGTTGTAGATATTCCGATTCAGCTGATTGCACCAGAGGAGATAAAGACTACTTTCAGGACTCCATGCAGGTATATCATGGTGGGTCAGATCGCCATTAAAATTTAGACAACACTACCGATCATTGTCCCAGGTCATATCTAGCTAGCTATACGTGTGGTGTTTTAATTAAAGTGTCAAGGTTTTGCCTGACTAAACGGGCCGACCTGTTTAGTTGTTGTTTTCGTTTCAGTTTGGGTTGGTGTCGAACCAGGTTTACAAGAGTCCAGCTAGTCAGGTGCCTGCGTGCACTATTTATAGGCCGATCGGCCGTGTATTAGGGGAGACAAGTTTTATTCGTGAGTAAAGAAAACCCAGAAACGCCATGGTTTTGCGGCGGCCAAGTTCTGTGTGTTCCTGTTGATAATCCCATCGAGGATTTGTTGCTGTGCGAGAAGATTGGAGGCATCGATCTTTAGTCTGCTACGTGAGTTCAGAGAGCTCGTCCATGTGATTCCGGCCGGTCGCTGGGTTTGCATGTTGTTTAATTAGGTTTGCATCTGGTAAACCTGATTCTGCTACTTTGGAAATTGTGCTATTGCTGTTGGACGTGAGATCAGTACGGGAAGGGATCAATATAGTGCTGGAAGCTAGCTTGTTAGCATCGGAGAGTTGTTGCTTAATTAATTGGAAATACAATTTTCTGTTGATTGTTTTGTACCGTGAAAGATTGGGAACAATAGCGGCGTCGACTACACTAGTTGCGCCGTATCATCTTGGTATTCAGAGCAAGGTTGTTCACGGTGCAGAATTTTTTTTCTCTCTCAGCTAGTGCTTGTTTGATCTTGTTGCTTTGTCAAGATGTCGCAGCATGAGGATTCTGATCCGGAAGGAGGGGAAAATCCTTTGGGTCTAGAAGTCACTGAAGATCTGCGTGTGCACTTGATGTCAATCAAAGATGCCAATAAAAAGCTTCGCGCAAAAGTTGTGGATTTGTCTACAAATATTACGGGTGTCGAGGACAGGCTTAATGTGCGTTTGACGACAAGTGACCGCCAGCGGGATGACAGTTTACGAGTGGTGAATGAGAGGCTTAATCGGTTGACCGCGGTTGTTCAGCGTCTCGAGGCACGGGATGCACCACGCCGGCAGTCCCGGTCACCGCCGCGCAGCCAACGTCACTCCGATGCGGATGTTTCTGATTTGTCAGATGCTCGTGCAGGCCAGCAACACCGACCACGACGAGGTCTTGATGTTCGCCATGGTGCTGCTCAGCGGCGCAACCAAGATGGTGAAGCTGCTTGGGAAGATGATGGGATTGGACGCATAAAGATCACCGTACCGGAGTTCTCGGGATGTTCTGATCCGGAGAAATATTTAGAGTGGAAGATGCGTGTCAATCAAATTTTTGACAACCACAATTATTCCGAAAAAAAGAAGATTCGTGTTGCGTCCTCGGAATTTACAGAATATGCTCTTGTTTGGTGGGATAATCTAAACCGCAACGGGGAGCGACCTGCAACATGGGTTGACATGAAGCGTGTTATGAGGGACAGATTTGTGCCTGCTTCTTACACTCGTCAACTTCATAGTAAATTGCGTCGTCTTGTGCAAGGCGCGAAAACTGTTGATGAATATTATAAGGAGATGCAAACATTAATGATACGGACAGCGGTACGTGAGTCTGCGGAGGCAACCATGGTATGGCTGTTTGAGGGGCTGAATGAAGATGTTCGTGACCGTGTTGATTTGATGCAATACAATGATATTCATGAGTTGATTCATCAAGCTGAGCGTGCTGAGCGGTGGTGTCATGAGAAGCAATCTGCAGGTATTCATACATGTTATAGCAGTGGACGGCGTGCTGCTTCTCAGGTTGATGGTGCGTTTAGTGTTAAACCGGCTGCTTCTTACAAGTCAACGAGCATTGAACATAGCAAGATAGCTGCTGCACCTAAGGGGGTCTCTCAAACTGCATCAAGCACATCTCATCATAGCCATATTATATGTCATAAGTGTGGGGGACGAGGTCACATGATGCGTGAGTGTCCGAATCAGAAGAAGATTTTGCTTGTTGATAATGCATATGTTTCAGAATCTGAAGATGAGATGCCTCAGTTAGAAAATGCTACTAAGGATGATGGTAATACCGTGGATTGTTGGCCTGAACTTAATGTGCCGAGTTTGATGGCGCATAAGGTCGAGAGCGATGACAAGGTTATCGTTGAACCAGGACAACGGCGTAGCATTTTTCAAACTGCATGTGCCATCAAGGGAGAAGTGTGCAAACTGATTGTGGATGGTGGCAGCGCAAGCAATATGATTAGTAAGGATGTGGTAGAGTCACTTTCATTGGCTACATGGGAGCACCCGAAGCCTATTATATGCAGTGGATCAATGGTGTGGGCAAGTTGAAAGTCACACATAGAGTGAAAGTTCCTTTTTCCGTGGACGGATATGTTGATAAAGTGGAGTGTGCCGTTTTACCGTTGCATATTTGTCATCTTTTATTGGGACGTCCGTGGCAACACGATGTCAACGCACTTCACCATGGACGCACGAACAGGTACACATTTATGCATAAGGGTGAGTTCTACGCTCTTCTTCCGAAAGATGCAAAGAATATCAAGTGTACTGTCGAGGTGTTCAAGAAAAAGTCTGCAAGCCGTAGGTTGAAACCGAGGATGGTTTTCCTTCAAGGGAGGGAGGATGATGCGGCATCGCCTACAAATAATATGATTTCATCTTTAAAGAAGTACGTGGTTCCTGCAAGGCGCAATGACAGAAAGAAACAACCTGCTGGTGTTCACGGTGACGAGGAAGCAAATATTTCTGTTGTAGATATTCCAATTCAGCTGATTGCATCAGAGGAGATAAAGCCTACTTTCAGGACTCCATATATCATGGTGGGTCAGATCGCCATTAAAATTTAGACAACACTACCGATCATTGTCCCAGGTCATATCTAGCTAGCTATACGTGTGGTGTTTTAATTAAAGTGTCAAGGTTTTGCCTGACTAAACGGGTCGACCTATTTAGTTGTTGTTTTCGTTTCAGTTTGGGTTGGTGTCGAACCAGGTTTACAAGAGTCCAGCTAGTCAGGTGCCTGCGTGCACTATTTATAGGCCGATCGGCCGTGTATTAGGGGAGACAAGTTTTATTCGTGAGTAAAGAAAACCCAGAAACGCCATGGTTTTGCGGCGGCCAAGTTCTGTGTGTTCCTGTTGATAATCCCATCGAGGATTTGTTCTGTGCGAGATGATTGGAGGCATCGATCTCTAGTCTGCTAGGTGAGTTCAGAGAGCTCGTCCATGTGATTCCGGCCGGTCGCTGGGTTTGCATGTTGTTTAATTAGGTTTGCATCTGGTAAACCTGATTCTGCTATTTTCTGCTACTTTGGAAATTGTGCTATTGCTGTTGGACGTGAGATCAGTACGGGAAGGGATCAATATAGTGCTAGAAGCTAGCTTGTTAGCATCGGAGAGTTGTTGCTTAATTAATTGGAAATACAATTTTCTGTTGATTGTTTTGTACCGTGAAAGATTGGGAACAATAGTGGCGTCGACTACACTAGTTGCGCCGTATCAATGCTCATATGTTTATCTATATTTATGTTAAAATATAAAGCCTAGTCCTTTCCATCAGTTCGGACTTTTGGGATAATTGGCTAGTGCACCAATTCAATATTGTATTAGAGTCTCAAGTTCAAGCCCCGGCTAACGCGCTATTTAATAAAAATAGTTGCGGCCTCCCCATCTACCCCACGTCTAAGGTCTTACCGTTTGTCCAGCCTAGACGTGAGGGGGAGTGTTAAAATATAAAGCCTAGCCCTTTCCATCAGTTCGGACTTTTGGAATAATTGGCTAGTGCATCAATTAAATAATTCAGATATGAACAACCGAGACAGATCTACTAGCAACATCTAAAGCAAGGGGGGCATTATATAAAATTTATGCCCCCACAAAAACCTATGAAAATGAAGAGTGTCTCAAAAACTCTGAAGTTTATGAAGTTAGACTACACATTTAAAATTACTTTGAAGTTGTTGGAACTTTGTGAAGCTGTCAGCTATTTGTGGTAGCCGTTCTACTTATGAGATCGCACCCCCATGCTATACAATTGCACAATTAAATTAATCTCATGTTTCATTCATGCACCTTATACAATTTCTTTTTTATAAAAAAAAACAGAGAGATTCCGCCGCAACGGCGGGGTATTATTCTGAAGTACTCCGTATTAAGAGTTTTTTTTGTCAAATGAACCGTGACATGTGTTTTGTAGAAACGATAATGCTGTACTTTTTTTTTGACGATGTAGAAACAATAATACAACCACCTCATAAAAACCGTGCGTTTACTGATGCAGTTAGGGCATCTCCAGCCGTTCGGCCCCCCCAGGCCGAAAAACGGCGCCTTTTTGGACGGCCTGGGGGAACGCCGGCGCAAATTGGCGTCCTGGTTTCGGCGTTTTCCCAGTCGCCGAACCCAGGCCGAACCCAGGCTGAACCCAGCCGGCCAATTTTCGGCCAAATTTTCAACATACAAATCAACCGACACATTAACTTTCGGCCAAACTTTCGGCATACAAATCAACACACAAATAGTTCAACATTCAAATCCACACACAAATAGTTCAACATACAAATCCATAGACAAATAGTTCAACAATGCAAACAAATAGAACAAACTAGGCATCGGCATGGCCATTGCCTTTGCGCCTCCACATGTGCTCCACCAGATCATTCTGCAGCTGTGTATGCACCATGGAGTCTCGAATCTCCTGGCGCATAGTCATGAAGTTTGCCCATGTTGCCGGCACCTGGTGATCAACATCTGCAAGAGGACCCTGCCTGTAGTACTCAGTGTCAGCCACCAGATCATCCCGCTCGCTCTCAATGATCATGTTGTGCAAGATCACACAACAGTTCATCACCTCAGACATGTTGGCCTTGGACCAAGTCAGAGCTGGGTACCGGACAACAGCGAATCGAGACTGCAGCGCACCAAATGCCCGCTCAACATCCTTCCTACAAGCCTCCTGGCACTTGGAAAATCAAGCTTTCGCACTTCCTGGCACAGGGTTGGAGATGCTCTTCACAAATGTTGACCACTTTGGGTAGATGCTATCTGCAAGATAGTAGCCCTTGGTGTACTGGTGCCCATTGATCACATAGTTCACCGGGGGAGCATGACCCTCAACAAGGCTGCTAAACACATTTGAGCACTGCAGAACATTGATATCGTTGTGTGTTCCTGGCATTCCAAAGAAGGCATGCCAAATCCATAGATCTTGTGTAGCCACAGCCTCAAGAATGACACTGCAAGCTCCTTTGTGCCCCTTATACATGCCCTGCCATTCAAATGGACAGTTCTTCCATTGCCAATGCATGCAGTCGATGCTTCCAAGCATCACTGGGAAGCCTCTTGCTTCATTGGTGGCCAGGATCCGGGCAGTGTCATCCGCATTGGGTGATCGCAAATATTTTGGCCCAAACACTGCCACCACTGCCCTGCAGTACCTGTTCAAGCATTCAATGGCGCAAGACTCGGACATGCGCAGATAGTCATCCTGAGCGTCAGCGGGAGCACCGTATGCAAGCAATCTCATCGCCACCGTGCACTTCTGAATTGAGGTAAAGCCTACCGTGCCGATGCAATCCGTCTTCAGCTTGAAGTAGGTGTCGAACTCTCGGATGGCATGCATGATGTCGAGAAAGAGTTGCCGTTTCATCCTGAAGCGGCGCCGGAACACAGCCTCGTCCTGCGTGGGGTGCTCGGCGAAATAGTCGGAGTAGAGGATGCAGTAGCCTTCGTAGCGCTGCCTCGGCTTGCTCTTGCGGCGACCGGGCTTTGAGCCACCACGCCGCGGCTTCGCCTTGTCGAGCAGGCCGGAAAGGCAGGCGAGGACGACCAGGTGCTCTTCATCGTCGATGTCGGCCTGGGCTTCCTCGTCGAGCAGTTCGGCGAGCAGATCCTCGTCGTCGGAGTCCATGGCTGGACGGGCAAATCGCCGAACACCTAGTAGGCAAGGTGGGGGCGAGCCTTCCCGAGAGTCTTCTTTGCGGCGAGATGAAGGCGGAGGGAGGAGGGGCGGCCGGCGGCGGAGGATTGGGCGAGAAGGCGGCGACTTCCTAGCTAGTCGTATGCGGCGGAGGGGAGGGGTGGTGCCGGCGGCGACATCGCGGCGACGCGAGGGATGGGGGAAAGAAAGCGGCGCGGGGGTGGGATATGTGCTATCACGCCGACATCGCTGGCCCACGCGCGCTTTTACCCCCCAGGCCGAACCCGGTGGGCTGGGTTTGGCCTGGGAGCGCCGGTGCTAATTTCCGCCGATCCGGCGCTATTTGGGCTCCTGGGGGGGGCCGACTGGGCGAAAAAACGACGCTCCCAGGTCAAAACGGCGCTAAAATCGGCCCTTGGGGCGCTGGGACGGCTGGAGATGCCCTTACTCCTCTGATGCGGCACCATAAATCGGCCAGATCAGCGCTAACCCTCGCGCCGCTCTCTGTCGCAATCCCACGCCGCGCCTCAATTTCAACCTCCGCGTTCGGCAGCCAGCAACAACGGCTACTTCTTCCCTCGATCCCCTCCGATGCCATTTGAATCCCAGCCCTCTCCCCCGCCGCTTCTCCTCTGAGATCCCCGGTCGCACGATACCCCATGTCCACCTCGTCCCCCACCTCGTCGCCGCCCTCCACCGCTGCCGGCGACGGCGGCGCGGCCCGCTGCATCTCGCCGACGTCCTCCCGGAGGAAAGGCTCCCCCAACCGGAGCGGCGGAAGCTCCCGCAAGGTCCGCCTCGACACCCCTCTCCCCGCTTCCATCAGCCTCAACTCTCTGCGTCTCGCGCGGTTCGATTGGGGTTCTTCGATCCTCCTCCGTAGAACTGGCTTAGAACCTTCGGGTGCCTTGGGGCGGGCGGTGGTTTGGTGCGAATTTTTTTTGGTCAATTCGGTCTAACTTCTCAGCGTGACAGTATCTAGTGCTTTGCAGCCGGTCCCCGCGCATAGTGCTTCGCAGTCGCTATGGCTAAATTCCTCACGAAACCCTAGTCCTCGTCGGGCCTTCCTTGAATCCTTGGTGATATCATCCAGTCATCACTTAGCAAGTCCGATGTATACGAACTCTGATATAGCAGGACCGTGTATGATTTGGTGTTTCATATGGATCACTGCAACTTCGAGCGTGTTGGCGTTGATTTGTACAAAAGCTTGCAGTTGACTGATAGCCTGCCAATTTGCTTCATTGTGTCCGTGGGATTGCTTGTCGTATGTTTACTGATGCCATGCTGGGGTGATTTTCATCATGTAGTTTTTAGAGACATTAATTTATGGCTGGTTGCAAGTATAGAGTCACAGTGAATGCATTGCGCGTGATTCTTTGTTAAATTCAGTTCAAGTTGTTGTTCAACATATGCGGGCCTGGGCACTGTTGGTAGTCGGTGCAGTTGCTACTTAGTTATTCCTTGCAAGTAATGTGGCCACCTTCTGAAGTTCTGATTCCTTAGCCTCTAACATTTAAAAAAAATTATATGAAGATTCATGTCAGGATTGCGCTGAACTGAGATGTGAAATGGTAGTCATATGGATCACCGCAACTTCGAGCGTGTTGGTGTTAATTTACACAAAAGCTTGCAGTATGTTTACTGATAGGCCAATTTGCTTCATTATGTCTGTGAAATTGCTTGTCGTAAGTTTACTGATTCCATGCTGGTGTGAATTTTCATCATGTAGTTTTTAGAGACAGTAATTTATGGTTGGTTGCAAGTATAGAGTTTTACTGTGAATGCATTCCACGTGATGCTTTGTTAAATTCAGTTCTAGTTGCTGTCCAACATATGCCGGCCTGGGCACTGTTTGTAGTCGGTGCAGTTGCTACTTAGTTATTCCTTGCAAGTAATGTGGTTACCTGGTCACCTTCTGATTCCTTAGCCTCTAACATTAAAAAAAATTATATGAAGATTCATGTCAGGATTGCGCTGAACTGAGATGTGAAATGATAGTCATATGGATCACCGCAACTTCGAGCGTGTTGGTGTTAATTTACACAAAAGCTTGCAGTATGTTTACTGATAGGCCAATTTGCTTCATTATGTCTGTGGAATTGCTTGTCATATGTTTACTGATTCCATGCTGGTGTGAATTTTCATCATGTAGTTTTTAGAGACAGTAATTTATGGTTGGTTGCTAGTATAGAGTTACAGTGAATGCATTACGCGTGACTCTTAATTAAATTCATTTCAAGTTTTTGTCCAACATATGCCGGCCTGGGCGCTGTTGGTAGTCGGTGCAGTTGCTACTTAGTTATTCCCGACAAGTAAATGTGGTTACCTTGTCACCTTCTGATTCCTTAGCTTCTAACGTTATTTTTTTTAATATGATGTTGTGGACTTAGATCCACAACGGGATAACTACCGTGCAGAAGATAGCCAGACGGTGTGGCTGCGAGGGATTGGGTAGACATAGGTTGAGAAGAGAGAATTACGAGGGAGAGATTAGATTGATTGGTCTTGCTTGTCCCAAACATGGATACATGTCATCCTTATATAATGGATAGTCAGGTCTCCTACCTCTCCTAATACGACTGGAACTACTAGATCTTTCCTAATACAATTGGACTCTTTCCTAATACTATACTTTCCTAAAGGACTCCCCTCTTTTACTTGGTGCTGCAAGTATTTGTTGAACACGCGACCATCTCCTAATCCAATACGACCATCCTGGTCTCCTTGCTGTCCGGCCGGCCGCATCCGTCTTACTAGCGTCCACAATACTACACCCCACCCGGACAAGCAGCTTGTCCTCAAGCTGCACGGTGGCGGCCATGGCTGTAGTCCTAGATTACCCCATGTCGATGAGAGATTGTAACGATGTTGTTGAGTCTGACCAACGAAATAATTTCTTGCAGAATATATTTCTTGATAACAGAAGGATCCCGAGTTAATTCTGTTCCCGTAGCCAAAATCCAGATCCTGCAGAAAACGTCCTTGTTGTCCTCCTGGATCGAATACATGCAAATACGCATACACGCAAGTTCCTCCTAACCATAGTTGTCTCCACCTTAGTTCAGATAAGAATTCCTTTGTCATGCAGTCTCCCTTTCCTTTCTTGCTTGAATTCCCTTTTAGATATTTCAAGTACCCTTTCGTTCCTCGAGGACCGATCACAGGTTGATGCTTCATGCTCTTCATAAGGAATACCTGATGCAGCCAAAAAGTAAAACCTAATTGATTTGTAGGCCCAACGTAATGGCCCAATTCAGAACAGGCCCTCGAGTCAGCTTTCTGTGCTATAGAAAACAGAGGCGACTTTGCTAGGGTTAGCACCGCCGCCGGCCTTGCTCTTGTGCACAGTTTGTGCCATCTTGCACCACTGGCTTCACCAAACGCTGCGGCGGATGCGTATGGCACGACTGCTACACAAATCTTTGCACCCATCTCTGATGCGCTTGGTTGTTTTTGTGTCACGGCCGCTCCTTTTGCTGCGCCAGCTGCCGTGGCCTTTACTGCACCTGCGCTCAGCTGCGCTGCTGCTACCGCTGTGTTTTCTTCTTCTTGCTGCAGTACCTCGGTCGCTGTCGCTTCTTCTTGTGCTTCTGCTACTGTCTTCAGCTTTGGTGCCTCTACCACGACTACATCTTGCGGTGTCGTCGCCGTGGAGTTGGCTTCCCTTGCATCTGATGAGTTGGATGATACAGGTAGCAACTCGATCGAAAGTTGGCAACAACCATGGTAGATGTTCCGGCCCTGCAAACTACCAAAAGCTCGTGTTGCATCTTGATCTAAACCATATTTGATGAAGACTACAATCCTTGACTTTGCTGGAAAAATTTCAATCGTCTCTATGGCCCCATAAGGATCGAAGACCTGATGAAGCACACTCTTGGTGATAGGGTAGAGAACATGCTGAATCGTGACGCGGAGCATCCGTCGCGACATATTCTCGGCAGCAAAAGTCATGGTGGTCGGCTCTGTACCAAATGTTGTGGACTTAGATCCACAACGGGATAACTACCGTGCAGAAGATAGCCAGACGGCGTGGCTGCGAGGGATTGGGTAGACATAGGTTGAGAAGAGAGAATTACGAGGGAGAGATTAGATTGATTGTTCTTGCTTGTCCCAAACATGGATACATGTCATCCTTATATAATGGATGGTCAGGTCTCCTACCTCTCCTAATACGACTGGAACTACTAGATCTTTCCTAATACAATTGGACTCTTTCCTAATACTATACTTTCCTAAAGGACTCCCCTCTTTTACTTGGTGCTGCAAGTATTTGTTGAACACGTGACCATCTCCTAATCCAATACGACCATCCTGGTCTCCTTGCTGTCCGGCCGGCCGCATCCGTCTTACTAGCGTCCACAACATATGAAGATTCATGTCAGGATTCCGATGAACTGAGATGTGACATGGTACTCATATATTCTGAAAAAATTGTTCGTTGCTAGGCTGAACCAGTAGAATAGATCCCATGGTTAGTATTTGCATAGGACAACTTCACAGGCAAATAGTGTTGATGCGTGCATATCAGCATATGTGACAGTTGGACTGTTATGCTTAGCCCCGTAAAATGCAGTGGTCTGTCCCTATTATATTTGTTTGTTAGAAAAATTCCAGGTCAGATTTGTTATGCTTGAACAAAACCGAATTAAGCATTGCAAAAACATCCATTTCTTACCTGTTCTATTTCCTACTTGTGAGGCCCACCTATATGAACAACTTAGCTAACAGCCTTTTTATGTATTTGTTATATTTATTATTTTCTGCAGAGCCCAGGCTCAAGAGACTGTGGGAGCTCCTTTTTGAAATCTGTCAATAAGTCGACATCCCAGTTCAAGAAGTCGGTGATACGCAGAAGTGGTTCTTCTAATGATTGGTTCCCTAGGAAAAAGACTGAATCATACTTGAAGAGAAAGATAAAGCGTCTTCAGGTACTTAATGGATAGTACAAAATGTTGCGCTAGTATTTGGTGATATTTATCTATAGTAAATTACAATTGCGACAAGATAACACGGTTGGGTCCAGGATAATAATGCACATTGGACCAGGTTCTGTTACACTCCGTAGTCTCTGTTGTCACTGATAGGGTACTGCAGATTACGACCAGCTAATCAAAGTGGAATTTGCTTTTTTTTTTTCCTTCAAGTGCCTTTAAGATCTTGATCGTGCACTATAATGCATTTCTCAAAAAGGAACTCACAGTATGAAGTCGTTGCTAGCTCAATTCTCTTCTCTGCCTGGGATAAGAAAAACAGGAAAATTGGATTAGGAATTGTTTTTGCAGGATGAGGATAATAGTTATGCCTTTTATCTTCTGCAGGAGACGGATGGTATGACCGCATCCCTTCATGATACTCTCGGAAATGCAAATCCTCACTACACTAGGATGGCAAGGGAGAAGATTGCAGCTGGAGAAGCAGCCAGAAAGGCAATGGAAGCTCGCAAGACTGCTATGGTTGAAGCTTCGTGGTGTAAAATTCTTCAAGCTGCCAGGTGAGATTACGTTTCTCTGACTCTATCATGTCTGCTCTTATGACTACACTTGATTTATTCTTCTAGTATTCTGGTTGTCCTTCATATCATATATTATATTATATTTGCAACAGGATCCAAAAGAAAGAAGCTGAAGAACTTATGGAAAAGACCAAGTTGCATGCGACTGAAGCATTTGAAAAAGCTAGAGTAATGGGTGTCATGATGTATGACAGACCAGACTGTCCAAATCAGCAGTATGAGGTGGAATCCTCAGCACAAACTGGAGAAAGATCAACTCACAAGATTACAGCTTCCTTTCAGACTGGTTTTGAGGTTGATATGGAGGTTGCTGCTGCATTGAAAAAGGCATTTGTTAAACTTGCAAACTCTTCTGATGCGTCAAACCAAGAAGAGTTTAAGGAGCTACTGTGGAAAATTTGCCAAAATCCTGATGCGACTGATACTGATGTTAATTCTGAAGCTGAACAGCAGCTTGGTGACTGCAGCAATGAAGAAATAAATAATTTCAAACTCAATAACAAGACCTCCAGAACCAGCATCTTCCCATCTGATTTCAACGCGACTTGTCGGGGATGTAATCCCCGGGTACCCCAAAGTTAGTGGTACGGGTGTGTTAGTAAAAGAGGGTGAGGCAATAAAAGATAAACTGGTTCGAGACTAATACCACTCAGATCGACATACAGTGCGCTGAGCCGAGTCACAGCCAATCTCGGTTAATCCGAGATGTCTCAGTTCGGAAGGCCAAGGTCGGATAAGCCGAAGTGCTGCTTGCTCCGATACTGTCTAATCCGAGTGAGTCGAGTTAAAACTCACTTCCTTGGACCGAATCTCCCGTCGCTCCGAGCCAGCTGGACCGAGTCCCCTCGCCTCGTTTGGCCCTGCGCGTATACGACCTGGCGGACCGAATTCCCTCATCTCGGGCAGGCCAAGCCTAGCCAGGCCGAGTCTGCACCCCGGGCTGGCCGAGTCTGCTGCGCCAGACTGGGCCGAGTCGAGCAGGCCAGTTCCCCCGGATGGGCCGAGAAATGTTAGCAACCTCGGTAGACCTCGCTGGGCCGAGAGGCGCGCCCAGCCTCGGACGGGCCTTAGAGCAAGCCAGCTTCGGACGCACCTCAGAGCAGGCCGAGATGGCACCTACCTCGGGTGGATCGAGCATGCCTCGACCGAGTCCTCCCTGGTTCTTCGATCGATCAGGCGCGGGCCGAGGTCTCCAGGTCGGAATGATGGTCAGCAAGCGCATCGACCCAGCACTCCCGCAACGTCCCCAGCACCTCGACGTCGACCAAGGACTCCCGCGCCCGGATTGGACCAGCACCTTCATCACCTGGCTGAGTTCACTGCGCCAAGCCGGATTCATACTTCAACCGGAGTCCTTCCCAGGCGCCAGGCGCACCAAGTCGAGGCAGGAGGCCTCGGCGTTCCGTCCATCGAGTCATCTCCAGCTCTTCCTCGGACCAAGACATCGGCAGCTCTCTGACTCGGCAGGAGGCCGGGCCAAGAGCTCAGCCGGATCATCGTAAATATCTTCATCGACGGATATACTCGCCACATCGACGTCCTCATCCACTACCTCGTCCCGTGCGAGATGCTTTGCCAGGTGATCCCGTGAATCCCGGAGAGATCCCGGAGACAACGGCTAGAAGACAAAGGGAAGGACGGCATCTCCCGGAGATGCCGGAGACAGAAGCTAGAAGACAAAGGAGGCCCATCCCCTCAGAGTCAACTCATCTACAGTGCGTGAGCAGTGTTTGTGGGCCAGCCTTGTCCCCTGGGCTCTCTTTTTATAAAGAGCACCAGGGGGATAGCTCACGGGGGCGCGACCACGTACAGCCCCTGGGCTCTCTCTTCTTCCTCTTGCTCACTGGAGCTTTCTTCTTCCTTGAGTCCCTCTCCATGGCTAGATCTTCACAGCTCGAGGAGCACATGTACAAATCGTATACAAAGAGGAGAATACACCGAGTAGGCTAGTGCTGCAGTAGGGGTTTTACCTCCTCACGAGGGCCCCGAAGCAGGGTACATCGTGTGTGCTTTGTGTTCTTGCGGTTCTTGTTCTTGTTCTTGCTTGTTCTTCGTGTTCTTCGTGTGTTCTTCGTGTGCGACTCCATCGCGCAATCCCTCCCCGAAACCACAAGCATCTGTTCGGCCCCAGATTAAGCCTACCCCTAGGCATCTGCGTGTTCCCACCACGACAGTTGGCGCCCACCGTGGCGCTGATAGTGGCGCTTGTTGGGTTAATTTCGGATGGGATCTTCATCATCAACGCGGGGACTCAACATCGCCATTGTCCCCGCGCTCTAGCTTGACATCATCGACAGATCCGTGGTGTGAAAAGTGACTCGGGGACTCGACTTCGGCATCGTCCTCGCATGTTGACTCATTTTCGAGTTGGATACAGTGCGAATCCAAGCTGTTCTGGAATCCTGAGATGTTCTGGAATCCGAATCTACTTGGCAATCCGAATCAAGTTTCAGTAATACGAATCAAGTTTTGGCATGTTCTGGAATCCGAATCAAGTTTTGGCAAGTTTCGGTAATCCGAATCAAGTTTTGGCATGTTCTGGAATCCGAATCAAGTTTTGGCATATTCTGGAATCCGAATCAACCTGGCAATCCGAATCTAGTTTCGGTAATCCGAATCATATCTTGGAAATCCGAGTCTATTCTGGGTATTCATACTGGCATTAGCGTCTTCCTCGACTTCTTCAACAACCTGGCCTTGTAAGTATCGTTTATATGTCTGCTTTATGCTTCTGCGTAGTCTCAAACAGTACTCGGGGACTGCCCCTTCGCTTTTTGTCTAGTGTTTCCCCCGGGACAAGATGTCTTGACCCGGGGACTGGATAACCAGTCTGTTTTACACCTCCTAGATAAGAAAAGTAACTCGGGGACTCGGTTGAAACCAAGTCTAGTTTTCAGTGCATAGTATCTGCTGTTAGTTTCCTTTTCTGTCAAAGTGCTATAGCTAGTTTGCCTCGGTTAGTATAATGGTTGTTTCCGTTAAATATTCTTCATCATATGTTTGTTGGACTAACATTGAAAGGTGACGTCGGTTTTGTTGAGAACGACCGTTACTGGGGTATCCTGGAAATCCGAGGTATTCCAGAAATCCGAGGTGTATTGTAATCAGGGTCATATTGGTAATCCGAATCACATTTGGTAATCTGGATCGTATGGGTAATCCGAATCACATTGGAAGTCCGGATCGCATTTGGTAATCCGGGTCATATTGGTAATCCGAATCACATTTGGAAATCTGGGTCAGATTGGTAATCCGAATCACATTTGGAAATCTGGGTCAGATTGGTAATCCGAATCACATTTGGCAATCTGAATCGTATGGGTAATCCGAATCACATTGGAAATCTGGGTCACATTGGTAATCCAGAACATATTGGTAATCCGAATCACATTGGAAATTTGGATCCTTTTGGTAATCCGAATCACATTGGTAATCCGAATCACATTGGTAATCCGAATCACATTGGAAATCCGGATCGTATTTAAAATCCGGATCATGTTGGAAATCCGGGTCATGATGGAAATCCAAGGTATCATGGTTATATTGGTTATCTCAAATCATCCAAGATATCCTAGCATTATCGGTATTCTCTAGATCGCCGTGTATCTCAGTTTACCACAGTATCACGGTATCATTCCCCATCCTGGATCGCCGTTTATTTCGGTTTGTCACAATATCAAGACATCATTCCATATCCCACATCGTTGTTTACTCCGTTTGCCCGCGTATCATGGCATCATTTGTATACCAGATCTTTGTTTGTGTTTGTTAGCCAGAGGCAACCTTTGAAATATGTTTTTGCAGGTGGTATGTCAGACCAGCAGTGGCTGGAGACATCTATGTCGGTATACGCCCGAAGTGGCTAAAACCGGCATTCGAGATATGCTTATGTGAGTCCAGCAGTGGCTGGAGATATTTATGTCGGTATACGCCCGGAGTGGCTAAGAACAGACATATGAGTTATGCCCTGAGGGGCCGAGGTACGAGACATATGTGATATGCCTAGAGGGGCCGAGGTACGAGACATGTGTGATAAGCCCAAAGAGGCCGAGGTACCAAGTTATGTGATATGCCCAGAGGGGCCGAGGTACCGAGACATATGTGATATGCCCAGAGGGGCCGAGGTACCGAGACATATGTAATATGCCCAGAGGGGCCGAGATACCGAGACATATGAGACACATACTTGCAGGTTTATGTCGGTCCAACCGACGCTGGCGGCGTCCGGGTTCGGTAAAAGCCAGGAGGGCTAACCGACGCTGGCGGCATCCGCGTTCGGTAAAAGCCAGGAGGGCTAACCGACGATGGCGGCATCCAAGTTCGGTAAAAGCCAGGAGGGCTAACCGACGCTGGCGGCATCCGCGTTCGGTAAAAGCCAGGAGGGCTAACCGACGCTGGCGGCATCCAAGTTCGGTAAAAGCCAGGAGGGCTAACCGACGCTGGCGGCATCCGAGTTCGGTAAAAGCCAGGAGGGCTAACCGACGCTGGCGGCATCCAAGTTCGGTAAAAGCCAGGAGGGCTAACCGACGCTGGCGGCATCCGAGTTCGGTAAAAGCCAGGAGGGCTAAGAACCGACGCTGGCGGCATCCGGGTTCGGTAAAAGCCAGGAGGGCTAAGAACCGACGCTGGCGGCATCCGGGTTCGGTAAAAGCCAGGAGGGCTAACCGACGCTGGCGGCATCCGAGTTCGGTAAAAGCCAGGAGGGCTAAGAACCGACGCTGGCGACATCCAAGTGTGGTAAAGGCCAGGAGGGCTAAAAACCGACGTATAAAGGCGCCCATGCGTGCAACACATTTCCAGTGCAAACTGTCATCTCGTTGTTGATTCGGGTGAGCTCGGTCAACCGGATGTCATATTTGGCCTGGAGGGCATGGTTAGATGACCGAATTACAATGGCGCCCATGCAGGCAGGAGGTTTCTGGTACGGATGTTTGTTTGTGTAAGACTGCGCGCGACTCTGCGAGTCCCCCGCAGTCTCGGGGACTACTGTCGGGGATGTAATCCCCGGGTACCCCAAAGTTAGTGGTACGGGTGTGTTAGTAAAAGAGGGTGAGGCAATAAAAGATAAACTGGTTCGAGACTAATACCACTCAGATCGACATACAGTGCGCTGAGCCGAGTCACAGCCAATCTCGGTTAATCCGAGATGTCTCAGTTCGGAAGGCCAAGGTCGGATAAGCCGAAGTGCTGCTTGCTCCGATACTGTCTAATCCGAGTGAGTCGAGTTAAAACTCACTTCCTTGGACCGAATCTCCCGTCGCTCCGAGCCAGCTGGACCGAGTCCCCTCGCCTCGTTTGGCCCTGCGCGTATACGACCCGGCGGACCGAATTCCCTCATCTCGGGCAGGCCAAGCCTAGCCAGGCCGAGTCTGCACCCCGGGCTGGCCGAGTCTGCTGCGCCAGACTGGGCCGAGTCGAGCAGGCCAGTTCCCCCGGATGGGCCGAGAAATGTTAGCAACCTCGGTAGACCTCGCTGGGCCGAGAGGCGCGCCCAGCCTCGGACGGGCCTTAGAGCAAGCCAGCTTCGGACGCACCTCAGAGCAGGCCGAGATGGCACCTACCTCGGGTGGATCGAGCATGCCTCGACCGAGTCCTCCCTGGTTCTTCGATCGATCAGGCGCGGGCCGAGGTCTCCAGGTCGGAATGATGGTCAGCAAGCGCATCGACCCAGCACTCCCGCAACGTCCCCAGCACCTCGACGTCGACCAAGGACTCCCGCGCCCGGATTGGACCAGCACCTTCATCACCTGGCCGAGTTCACTGCGCCAAGCCGGATTCATACTTCAACCGGAGTCCTTCCCAGGCGCCAGGCGCACCAAGTCGAGGCAGGAGGCCTCGGCGCTCCGTCCATCGAGTCATCTCCAGCTCTTCCTCGGACCAAGACATTGGCAGCTCTCTGACTCGGCAGGAGGCCGGGCCAAGAGCTCAGCCGGATCATCGTAAATATCTTCATCGACGGATATACTCGCCACATCGACGTCCTCATCCACTACCTCGTCCCGTGCGAGATGCTTTGCCAGGTGATCCCGTGAATCCCGGAGAGATCCCGGAGACAACGGCTAGAAGACAAAGGGAAGGACGGCATCTCCCGGAGATGCCGGAGACAGAAGCTAGAAGACAAAGGAGGCCCATCCCCTCAGAGTCAACTCATCTACAGTGCGTGAGCAGTGTTTGTGGGCCAGCCTTGTCCCCTGGGCTCTCTTTTTATAAAGAGCACCAGGGGGATAGCTCACGGGGGCACGACCACGTACAGCCCCTGGGCTCTCTCTTCTTCCTCTTGCTCACTGGAGCTTTCTTCTTCCTTGAGTCCCTCTCCATGGCTAGATCTTCACAGCTCGAGGAGCACATGTACAAATCGTATACAAAGAGGAGAATACACCGAGTAGGCTAGTGCTGCAGTAGGGGTTTTACCTCCTCACGAGGGCCCCGAAGCAGGGTACATCGTGTGTGCTTTGTGTTCTTGCGGTTCTTGTTCTTGTTCTTGCTTGTTCTTCGTGTTCTTCGTGTGTTCTTCGTGTGCGACTCCATCGCGCAATCCCTCCCCGAAACCACAAGCATCTGTTCGGCCCCAGATTAAGCCTACCCCTAGGCATCTGCGTGTTCCCACCACGACACGACTAATCTGGAACAAACCACTGATCTAGTGAACATTATGCTTGAAAGAATAAAAGCTCTTCATGAAGACGAGCTTGCCTCTTTGGCGGTTATTGTTGCCACATCTGGCCTCAATGCAGCACTTCAAAATGATAAGGGCTACTGTCATTAAATGAAGCCTGTGAACTACACTGCTGCTGGATCACACAGATCACAGTCAAGAAGGTATTCCACTGCAGCCAGCTTTATTGATATACAAGGACCAAAGAAAGAAGTCTCGTCTGAGTTACCAAGTCTGGACAAGTTCTTGGTCAAGCATCTTTCAAAACTCGAAAGAGAAGTTCAGGAAGCAAAAGAAGCAGGCAGAAAAGTCAGTTCAACTAAACCTGTTGCACAAGATATCCAGGGCCAAATTACAGGGGGCAAAGCAAAGGCACTAGAATCTGCTTCTGACCTGGGCAGCATTCTTGTGAAGAATGTGTCTCGGCTTGAGAAGGAGATCTTGGAAGCCAAGAAGAGCAGCCCTCGCATCAATTCCTCCGAAGGAAGCTACAAGGATGTTACGGAAGATGTGCCTGCCAGCACCGAAGAATCTGGATATCACAACGCTCAGTCTGAACACTTGTATAACAGCGATTTGAAGAGGAATTGTGATTCCAGGAAACAGGGTGAAGAAAGCAATAGCATCCAAGCGTGTTCTGATTCTTCACAAGAAGATAAAGAGAACAAAATAATATTTTCACATCGGCTACCACCATTAGGTGCAAAGAGTAACCAAGGCGGTAAAAGATTGACTCGAGTTGAAGCTGCAAAGCTTGAAGCACTTAAAACTTTCTGTACTAAGGATGGTAGCCCATTAGATGTTGGCCTCGATAAGGTGTTTGTTAAGCGAACCCATAGATTGGAGATGGAAAAGAAGAAAACACTCGAACAGGAACGAACCAACGTGCAGAAAGATCCACATAAGGATTGTCACAACATAACAGTGAGTTTAGAGGAGACTTTGGTGAAGCATATACCCAGACTGGAAAGGGAAAAATGGAATATGAGAAGAGGAATGCCTTGGGAGAAGGACAGAGGATTGTCTCACATGATCGACGGAAGTATGGTAACAATGCCACATCACCCGAGAGTTTGGATCAAGTCTTAGTAAAACATGTCAGTCGACTAGAAAGGGAGAAGATGGAATATGAAAAGAGGAACACATCAGGAAAAGCAAGGACTGGTGTGCAGACTGATCAGGAAAAGCATGGTAACAATGACAAAGCATCTGATAGTAAACATGTCTCCAGGCTTGAAATGGAGAAGATGGAGCCTGAAAAGAACGGTGATAGTGATACGCTCTTTGTAAAGAAGAGTGATATACAGTATGCTGATGCAGCAGCCGGAGGTCTGGCTGACATCTTTGTCATGCGTCCAACGAAGCTTGAGCAAGCCAAGCATGAAGCTGCTGCTGCTGAAGAAAAATCGCAAGCGTCTTAAACCCTGCTGAACAGCGCAGAAGAGCAAGGGAGAAGGAGCTTCTGGATTCATGGGGAGGAGAGGGGCTGGGGAGCTCCGTGAAGCCGCATCTCTCCAAGGTTGAGAGTGAGAAGGTAACTGGTGTGCAGATTGATCAGGAAAAGCATGGTAATAATGACAAACCGTCTGATAGTTTAGATCAGATCTTAGTTAAACATGTCTCGAGGCTAGAAAAGGAGAAGATGGAGCATGGAAAGAAGGGTGATAGTGATACACTCTTGGTAAAGAAGAGTGATACACAATATGCTGATGGAGCAGCCGGAGGTCTGGCTGACATCTTTGTCAGGCGTCCAACGAAGCTTGAGCAAGCCAAGCATGAGGCTGCTGCTGCTGCTGAAGAAAATTCGACAAGAGTCGTAAACCTCACTGAAGAGCGCAGAAGAGCAAGGGAGAAGGAACTTCTAGATGCATGGGGAGGCGAGGGGCTGGGGAGCTCGGTGAAGCCCCGTCTCTCCAAGATTGAGTGCGAGAAGGTAATTGATTTTATTACATTAGTCTTTCAACTATAGATATCAAATGTGCCAGCGCTTACAATGTTTCGACTACTTGCCAGGCTGCATGCAGAAAATCAGAGGGAGAACAGAAGCAGGAGCGCAGAAGAGCAAGGGAGAAAGAGCTTCTTGATGCATGGGGAGGTGTGGGGCTGGGGAACGCCGTGAAGCCACATCTTTCCAGGATCGAGAGAGACAAGGTAATTGATTCTATTACAGTAACCCATCGTCTAAAACTATCGAAAGTATCAACCCTTACACTTTTTGGACTGGTTGTCAGGCTGCCTGGAGAAGATTAGAGGAAGAACAGAAGCAGATATGTGCGACAACGAAACTGTGACTTTGCTGAATCAGCACAAGTATATCCTACTCACTCCCCATTCTGTTTGCCGTTTCATTCATATATATACGCTTCCTGCAGAACGTCGATGTTATCAGAATCTCTTCTGTATATGCTCACAAAACAAGCATTGGAAACTTCCATTTTGGAAGAAAGTAAGATGTGTAACTTTCTGCCACAATGAATTTTGCATTCTTGCTACTGCTCTCAGTGAGCAAGCCAAATGATGTGCTCCTCTTGGTTTCTTTCTTTTCTTGTTGCGCTTTAGCTTGGTCTATCTTGAACTCAAATGCTTATTCTTCGAAGCATATGGAAGGATCAGAACATCCAGTGCTTCTTGACTTAGCTCAATGCCGCAAAGTTGGAAATTGTCATCAGCTCATCAACAAGTTAAATAATAGTAGATGGTATCCCGAACATATATGCTCTATCCTGTACTACTCTTGCTCCCTGTTTGCTATGCTGTCCTGTATCCCAGAAGGGCTGCTGTCATCATTCCTTATTGTCTTGCTATAAATAAGGGGTGTGGACAAATTGTATTTGAGATGACTGTTCTTATGAGATAAGGATGCTAAGATCTTTGCGGAATGGAAAAGCTACAGGCGGTAGTCTGATAGATATGGATGTATCGTTGATTCGGTTGTAAAAAGATCAGGGCAAGAGATTCTTCCTATTATTGAATGCCTTCCACTCACCGAGCAGCGAGCATATAGCATAGATCAACATTTATCTGGCTGTCTAATTGCTCTTATCTCTTGCCCTTTGTAATTACAGTAGGGATGAATCTGATGGGAATTGAAGTCTCGTGCATGTTATCATTCTTTCCATGGTGTCCCATCGTGTCCTTTCAATGCATTCGACTTTTCTACTTGACTGGAATTGCATTAGCATCACTCCCAATTACCATGCTTTTACTACATGTTACCTGCTGAAATTTGTGTGTTTGTTGTTGGCAATGTATCACTGTTCTGAATATATATTTTTTGAATGGTGTCGCACTCTTCTGTATAACTTTATGTTACTCGTTGCCTCCAGTCGCGTTACCATTCATCCTCGCTGAAACATTAACTTACCTAGCGTATTCGGAAAAGAAAAACTTGGGTACCTCCTGTTTGGTAAAAGTAAAACCTAATCGACCGCAAGTTTCATCATGCTGTTGTTTTCCGTGACTGCAAAGTTGTAGTTTGTGTAGACAGATATGATTGGCTGTATGCAAGTTTTTAACTGTAACCCTTACCTTTTCAACAGTTACTTTACATGCATGCCTTTGTTTCTGCTCTGAAAGTTTGGTGAAAAGATGAGTGCCAAAAGGGGATAGTGATGATGAAACTATTGGGGTTTCAGTAATCCTAAACTATAGCCCCTACATACTATTTTGTACTCTGGAGCATATCTATGGAATTGGTTGTTGCTTTCATCACTTCCAACTTCAAGATTGCAAACCCCACTTAAACATGCGAGTAACCAGATCCAGGTAATAAAAAAGAACACTGGCGATCTAATTTAACAGCAAGCACGAGGTGAAACTAGCAAGGAATTCAGCAAAAGATTACAGTGGTGTGGTCGCCCGATGGCTCAAATCGATCAGGCCATCCTAAGGCTGAGACAATGCAGCAGCCATTGCGGCTGCTTCACCATTACCCCTTCCCGGAGATCACACGCCGTCGCTCTCTGGTGGTGCTGCACCGGGCGGAGCGCGCCACTGGAGTCGGTCGATGAAGAGGGAGTACTCTCCCGCCGCTTCCTCTGTTTCCGGCCACCGCCGCTGCCGACGGCCAGCGTCAGCTCTAGCTCGTCTTCACTTTCCCTGGACGGCGGCGTCACTTGGCGACTCGTGCAGGTGCTGCCGCCAACGATGTGCTCGTCGACGGGGAGCTCCGACCGCCGGGATTGGTGCCTGCGCCTCTGCCCATGCTGGCAGGGTAGCAGCACTGTCGGCGGGCGCCTAGCCAGGTCGCTCATCAGCTGCTTCTGAACGCGGTACAGCCGGTGCAGATCATGCACCTGTCGAGTCGTTCATGACAAGGATTTCGTCAGATCAAGAACGAATCCAAGAATGTGCATTAAGATTGAAGATGTTTTGGTCCACGTACCTGCTGCCTGAAGGTCTCTTCGTGCTTGAGCATGGCCGTCTTCATGAGCTCCATGTCGCGCTGCTGCTGCTGCTGCACTAGCTTCTCCATGTGCTTGGGATGGTCTTGGTAGGGATGTGGGTAATTTATAAACATTGCAACGAGAGAGTGCACTGCAACGGTATATACAATGATGCCTCGAGAGAATATTTCACTTGGCCCTTTTCGCATGCCAACTCAACAAATTACCCAGTGGCGATGTGGTTTGAGATTTGGGGGTACATCCTCTGCATGAGATGCCCCTCCCACAGCAGACAGCTTTGGCAGGACCCATAGAGACCATTGCCCCTACAGGCTAGCTTTTGAGCAACTCTCTGCGCAAGCAATGTCGTGCACTGGTGTAACTAGTATCGAGCATGTACTACCTACGTACATGCCCATCGATGCCTGTATCGAGCTCTTCACTGCCTGGGTGATTTTAGTTTGCACATCTGTTTCGGGTTCTTGAATTGTTCCATACTTCCTTCCGTCCGTTGAGACATGAAAAAGAAGTCAGAATTTTGCACATTTCAAGTTTAAAAAACACAGTGAATTTTGCATACCTGTTTCAGAGGTCGTCCAATTGTTTGTTTCTCGGTTCTATTCACCGGGATGGTCTATCATTTGCTCGGATATATAGCAGCGTTAAGTGCTGATATTTAAATTGGTTAATCGAAACTACAGTACGAATAATCACATGCTTCTTTGACTGCTTTTACCATGGCTTGGCCTGGCCCCTACCAACAGCACGTCTGAGTTTTCAGCTTCCACTGACTAGATCAGTGGTGCATGAATTGCGCGCGCATACTTGAACAAAATACATGCACACGAAGGGGGTCACAACTCAGATATCGCGTGGAGAATTGCGTGCATTTTTAAACACCCATCGTCAGTTGCCACTGAAAACAAGCAACACACACATGTAAAAGTACATCGGGGTGCGTATGTGTGGTTTGATATTCATTGGGCGACACATACACGCACCCACGCCACACGCAAGCTACCATGCATGCACTGATGGAGTGGTGTGTGGCCGACTGGCCGGACACACCACTCCCTTTTGGGGCTACAGAAAAACTAGACATTTTTTGGGGAAACCAAGCAACGAGATTATCGGACTACATCAATCATTGCTTTGAGAAAAAGCAACCAAGTGCCCCCCTTGGTCGTCGCGTATTTTAAGGATCATTTGCTCCATCAAACAACACTATTGTTCACAACTGGTACTCGGTAGCATTTTGGTAGCTACAAATACTCAACTCCCAAGTGTGACCCTGTTCACAAACAACACTACCCCGCATGACTTTCGCTGTCACGGCTCTCACTGCAAATTTTGTGTCTGTCAAGCATAATGCAAAGGTGAAGAATGTTGTTTGGACAAAGCCTCTTGAAGGTTTTTATAAACTAAATGTCGATGCAGCTTTCCATATGGATGGTACGGGTGCAGTTGGTGCAGTTCTTCGGAATCAAAAGGGTGAGGCGCTAGCTGGTTTAGCTTGCCCAAGCCCAATGGAGAATATTTTGAACGCCACTACAGCGGAGGCCCTAGCGCTGCTAAAGGGCTTGGATTTGATTGAAAAACTCGGTTGTGCATCAGTGATTGTTGAATCCGACTCTCTGGAACTGGTGCAAGCTTGCAATGGTACTATTGAGGTGTGCAGTCAGTATTCAGCAATCATGGCACAATGTTTCTTAAAGGCAAGTTCGATGAAGGAAATTTTGTTTCAACATTGTCCAAGAGAGGCAAATGTGGTGGCACATAACCTAGCAAAATCTGCTTATAGCTCTAAAGATACTCTAGCTTGGGATGGGGATCCCCAAGATTTTATTCTACCTAATTTAATAGCGGATGTAACTCTGTTATTCAGTTAATAAACGCCCTTTAAAAAAACACTACCCCGCATGAAGATTCCGCACTTAGAGGGCTAAACTCCCATTTCCACGCCATCGGAAGATTATTGTGAGAATTTTGGTTTTCCATGTGACTACGACCTACCCTAACACGAACAAGCAGAAAAGTTCGTTGTCGAACCCCCTTTCAAAGTCGTTCAAGTTAAGGTACACGATCCGGGGTCCATGGATCAGGGTTTGGCCCGAAACAGCGCGTCGGAGTATTGGAATCCCACCAAAACTTGCATGCGTTGGAACATGGAAAGATCCAATATCCAACTCTCAAGCGCGTCGGAGTATTGGAATCACATTTTTTTTAAACTTGGAAGTGTGACATGCGGAATGGATTGCGGATGCAACTAGTTGCAAACTTTAGTTTCCCCCTACCAACAGCACGTCTGAGTTTTCAGCTTCCACTGACTAGATCAGTGGTGCATGAATTGCGCGCGCATACTTGAACAAATACATGCACACGAAGGGGGTCACAACTCAGATATCGCGTGGAGAATTGCGTGCATTTTTAAACACCCATTGTCAGTTGCCACTGAAAACAAGCAACACACACATGCAAAAGTACATCGGGGTGCGTATGTGTGGTTTGATATTCATTGGGCGACACATACACGCACCCACGCCACACGCAAGCTACGATGCATGCACTGATGGAGTGGTGTGTGGCCGGACACACCACTCCCCTTTGGGGCTACAGAAAAACTGCAAATTTGTTTGGAAAACCAGGCAACGAGATTAACGGTGGACTGCAGCAATCATTGCTTTGAGAGCAAACAACCATCTGTATGTGCGCCCCTTGGTCGTCGCATATTTTTAGGATCATTTGCTCCATCAAACAACACTAGTGTTCACAACTGGTACTCGGTAGCATTTTGGTAGCTACAAATAGTCAACTCCCAAGTGTGACACCGTACACAAACAACACTACCCCGCATGAAGATTCTGCACTTAGAGGGCTAAACTCCCATTTCCACGCCACCGGAAGATTATTGTGAGAATTTTGATTTTCAATGTGACTACGACCTATCCTAACACGAACAAGCAGATAAGTTCATTGTCCAACCCCCTTTCAAAGTCGTACAAGTCAAGGTACACGATCCGGGGCCCACGGATCAGGGTTTGGCCCGAAACGGTGCGTCGGAGTATTGGAATCCCACCAAAACATGCATGTGTTGGAACATGGAAAGATCCAATATCCAGCTCTCAAGTGCGACCCAGCTCAAAAACATCACTAGCCCACACAAAGATTCTGCACTTAGAGGGCTAAACTCCCGGTCACTTCGATGCCACCGGAGAGAATCTTGTGAGAACTTGGGCTCGGGTTTGGTTTTACGTGCGCCAATGACCCACCATAACCCAAAAAGATAAAAATTTCATTATCCAACCTCGTTAAAAGCCGGTCAAGTGGGTAGACGATTCATGGCTGGATTAGGTTTGGCCCAAAACGGCGCGTCAGAGCATCAGAATCCCACAAAACCTTGCATGTGGTCCTCACATATGCATATAAGTGTGTTGGAACATGGAAAGAGTTAATAGTCACTCTCAAGTGTGACCCCCTTCACAAACAGCACTACCCCGCACGATGATTCTGTACTTATAGAGCTAAGCTCTCACTTCGACGCCACGAGAGGGAATCTTGTTTCTTGTTGCTTTTAAACCACCTAAAAATAATCTTGAAGTGTTTACAGTAAAAGCTTGTTGAACTCCATTAATCAATACATTATGCGTCTCGTTGGGTTTGACACGCTTTCTTATCGAAAGGATTACGATAGATCCCCTATATTTGTGGGTCATCAGAAGTGTCCATCTATAACGGACACCGGGACCAAACATGGTACAAGTCGACTTTAATTGTAGTGTTAGTCGCGTGAGGGAACAAAGTAGAACAAATGTCGTCGTGCTCCCGCGTGAGGACATGCTAGCCGCCGCTAGGGGAGTATGCAACATCTTTTTCTTTCGGTGTAAGGGTTGATTACCTTTTATGTATGGGATGTTTTGAAGGGCTACGAGTGAATACATTTTGGGCATCGATGTGTAAATGCTTTGAACTTTTGATCTCTCATTAAATCCTAGCCAAGTATATTTGACATTCAAAATAGTTTACATGATGTGGATTAACGTGGTATCTCCAAACGGCCCCTTATCCTGCCTTTAGTGTATGATAGATAGATGTAATTTGAGAGAAACTGTGTTGCTAGATATGCAGTGCAACTGAGGCTACACTGCAAGCCGGGTCCTTGAGGAAAACTGGCAGCATCAAGCTGCACATCTCTGCCGAGGACCGGAGGTCGACGAAGAGCCTCCAGGTCCTATGACACCACTATAAAGAGCTCTTAAAAAGAGGCTGGAAATATACACCCGATTGTCTGGACAGAAGTTATGTATCATTTTTCTTGGCCGACTCTAGGAATTGCTGTACTTTTCCCAAATAGACGCAGACTTTGGGTCTTAGTGAAAACTACTGACCGGCACATAAAAAGAGACGATCACAGGTGACTTCTCCGGCTTGTACAAATAGATCCCTCCCCCACCCCCTCTCATTCTCATCATGCCTTTGAAATCCGGTCGGTGTTGTGCCTTACCGTTGATGGGCCATCGCCCGTCAGTGATGACACGAGTCATCTCTTACCTACGCGTTTTGACGGGTCCAAACCAGTCGAAGATGTGGTTTATGGACGGTCAACGACATTCTATTTCGAACCAACGTTGTTTACCATGTACACACTCCCAATTATTCTTATAGTTAAGGAATTTATTTTTGAATTAAGATCCTACACTCCCAATTATTAATATTACAATAAGCACAGAAAACACATGGCCCTAGTCTTGGTTACCAAATGTGGAAATTAAGTGAAAATAATTAAGAAGTCTCCCAGATCAAAGAGCAAACCAATACAATTCGATAGAAAACTTCTAGCAAGAGGAAACACAACATACTTTAATTATTACATGTCCTTAATCAGCAATAAGGGTATCTAGCTTTTCCTTAAGTCACTCCAGCACCTCGGACACAACTAGGCACATCGACGTAATCACGTTAAGTCATTAACCTCTTCTCGTGATTCATGCCTTGCTTCACCAGGCTATGCTGGTACTCGTGTTCTGATAGCAAGATTTCTTTATCTAAGGCCAGCCTCCATATTGCTATCAACGCACGAGAAAGCTACAATGGGTGCATCTTATCAATCTATCCCACGAATGTGCACCTCGGGGATTCATAGTGGCACTGCATGAACTTGTGGGCCGGTGTCCATCAAGGCTGGGCATAAAACCCGATATCCGAATCCCGAACCCGAAAAACCCGAACCCGTACCCGTATATCCCGAACCCGAAAAACACGAACACATTTTCGGGTGGCAAGCCCAGAAACCTGAAATTTATTCAGGGAATTCGGGTTTGTTCTTCTGGTACCCGAACTGACCAAAAACCCGAAATAAAAAAGAAAGCCTAGTGTTCTAAGGAGTCAGACAACGGCCCAATAGAACGAATTTCACTTCTGGCCCAAGTTTGGGCAGTTGTAACTTGTATTACCGCCTGCCAGGTCCAAGGGTCCACTAACTCACGTACACAAACGTCACCGTGGCGGAAATCTCTAGAAAAAGGGTTCCCTTTGCAAAGGAACCTCACGCTCACTCTCGTCGTGACAAGTGTCGACTTCTCCTCGCTCGGTCCACTGTGGTTGTTTGCATGTCCGCCAAGTGTCGTCACCAGATTAAACGTGGGGAGGATGAGAGAGAAGAGGATACGGGAGGTGGGAGGCTAGTTTTTCCTTTTATTTTTCAAAACCAAAATTTCAAAACAAAATATCTTGAGAACCGCTAATCCAAATTATGAACCGTTTTCACTTTTGAGCTCCTCGCGTCGAGATCATCAAAATTAGATCCCATGTTGATAGGTTTCGACAAACTTTTTTTTGTACATCCGGTTATGTATAGTTTGTACATTCTGTTATGGGTACTTTGTACTCCCACTTGTATCTATTTTGTACTTCCTGTTCTGTGTATTTTTGAGTATGAGAGAGAAATGGATACGAGAGAGTGGCAGGACAGTTTTCCCTTTTATTTTTCAAAACCGAAATTTCAAAACGAAATATCTCGAGAACCGTTTATCAAAATTACGAACCGTTTTCATATTTGGACCCCTCGCGTCGAAATCTTCAAAACTAGATCACATGTTGATAGGTTCCGACGAATTTTTTTTTATACATCCGGTTATGTATAGTTGTACAACCTGTGTCTGTTTAGTTGTACAACCCGTGTCTGTACAAACTGTGTTTGCGTAGTTGTACAACATATGCTTGTATAGTTGTACAAGCTGTGTCTATAAAACATGTGTCCGTCTAGTTGTACAACATGTGTCTGTACAACATGTGTTTGTCTATTTGTACAACATGGGTTATGTAGTTGTACAACCTGTGTCATTTGTACTCTCGGTTCTGTGTGGATGTACATCGTGCTCTATATGTTCTGTACTCCAAGTTATGTTGTACACCGTATTTTTGTGTAGTCTGTACTACTTATTTTCGATAGTTTGTACATCCTTCAATTTTGTGTTCTGTACACCGTGCTATATATTTCTCGTACTTCTCGTGAGTACTAGATATTAAAACTAATGATTCAGATTGTGCACCGTCTAGAACGCTGGAAAGAAGAGCGTGTACTCCAGACGGACGTACGCGCGACGCGGGGGTCTTCGCTCCTGCTCGAAGACGGAACGGACACGCGAAGCTGACGTACGTGAGCGATGGGAGGAGCAGCGGAGAGTGCACGAGCGACGTGGGCGTGTTCATTTTTGCTTCCTCTCACGGGGCTACACGTGGCGCGCTATACGGTGTCCAGTTCCCTTCGCGTAGGGTTCCCTTCACGTAGTGACATCCCACCGTGGCCTATCGATCCCCAATCCCCATCTGAAAATATCTCAATCTTTCTCCTCTCTCTCGTCTCTCACGAACAGCCGCACCCGCATCTCGTTCCCAGGCACGCACGGCTCGGCATCCGCACACGTCCTTGCGCCGTCGCCTGCTGGTGGCCGCCGACGCAGCCACGCACGACCTGGTCCTCGTCTTCCACCCGCAGCTCGCAGGGATGAGCCGCCGCCACGCTCGGCGCCTCGTTTCGTGGTACGGCGGAGTCAGGAATGAGCGAATTGGTGAAACAAAACTTTTGCTAAGGTTGCAGTTCAGTCCCGAGGCCACACCGAAAACTATCAATAGCTCCATTGCCGCTCTTTCTTTAGTAGCAACAGGTTTAATGATGAGCACAACGTCGTGACGTGGACATACCCTTCTGGTCCCCTACTATTGGTGTACCTGGTGCCTTCCAGCCGAAAGCCCACCTGGCAGCCCAAAGAAGCCCGACAAGACACAACTTGTAGTACAAGACAAGAAACCGTGTAAACCCTACCTGGCTCCCTTTATAAAGCCAGACAGGGGCACCCCTCGAAAAAAGGCCACATACACGCATAGGTATACGCAGATCTAATCTGCACCACCATCGCTCTCGCGGCCACCATGTAACCATACATATACAGATCAGACAAGCAGGAGTAGGTCTTTACCTCACGATGAGGGGCCGAATCTGGGTAAATCCTCGCTTGTCAGCCGTCCGGAACTACCAGCACGCCAACTTCTCTCTATATGAAACCCTAGGTATCTCACCTTTGGATTTGCCATGGTAACCCCACGTCAATTGGCGTTGTCTGTGGGAAGAACGTGTGCTGGATCGTGGTTTCGGCGGCTCCATCATCTTCATCGACAAAGGCGGCCAGATCGTATCTAGCGGCGGCGGCTGCGTTCGGCGCGTATGCTCCCGTGATCCAAACCTGGTGGCGGCGTTCTATGTACATGCTCGTGCGATCAATCTACCAACAGCCGAAACAAGGATGCACAGCCGGAAACGCAGAAGCCTCGCCGGCGGAATCTGATCGCTCGCAGTGTTTGCAAGTCGCCGAGAGGATCGATCCATATAAGAAAACCCATCGGAGGATCACGTCCTTCATACAAGCTGCTAACCTACGAGTACTAGATGGATCGATCCAAGCTAGCTTATTCCATTGTAGCGGGGATCAAATCACGTCGGCTCCCGGCGCGCGTATCTCGTTGGCTCCTGCTGCCGGCCTCAACTCGTGTGTCCGCCGCTGGACTCCACCGACGACCCTCTGCCGGCGCGCCTCTGCAAAACGAGCCGCGCGCGCTCCAGCCGGCCATCGGGTCCTTCGCAAGCGTGTTCTGTTCGGTAGGGCGTTCTGTTCCAGATCGAGAGATCCGATCGTATCCAAGAAAATATATCCAATTGCACTACCGATGGATCAAGTCCCGAGAAGCAAAGGAAGAGAAAGAAAAGAGTTGCTGTTTCGAATCGCCAAACAGTGGATGGGTGCAGCAGCTCATGCAAAAATACAATACAAGTACTACTATACTAGTACTCACACAGGAATCAACAGAGAAAAGCATCTCAACGTGAAGACCAAATCAAAGTGCTAGCAAATTTCTCTGGTGCATGAATTTTCTGGCCAGAGTGCTAATCACATGCATGCAAATCAAGGTGGCGGCTAGCTAGCCATCGTGTTTTACTTCGACTTCCTCAACATCATGGTGGACTCAGGCAAGGGCAGCACGCCGCGGCGACCCGACGATGGCGCGTCCCGGGCGGCTCGACTGTGGGCGTGCGTCCCGCGCGTCCAGCTCGGCAACACAACGACCTCGGAAGGAGTTCGCGATCCTCCTGGCAACCAAGACGCCTGTCCGAGCTAGACAGACGACACCTTCATCGAGCATACGCATACATACACGCATGGATTTTCCGGCCAGGATCGCAGCAAGCATCGAAGCCTTTTCTTCCATCTAGCTCTTCAAATCTCTCTCATATAATATATTTGCATATTTTATTTCATGTACTAATCAATTGAATCAGCTCCAACCAAGGAAATCAGGTAAAATTGGCCACCGCATCCATTGTGCCTAACCTGACGTTCTCGTTGCCTGCGTCGACTTCCGCGATCGTCATCAACCTGCTGCGGACATCTACGACGACTCGACAACCGCGTCGTCCATGACTTGACCGCGACAACGTCCACGACTCGACCACTACGGCAGCAATCAGCATCGGCCACCGGACCGCGTGGACCAGCAACTCGGGCACTACACATCTTCATCGGCCGCTCGGCAGCCTCTACTACGACTCGCTGGCATCAAGGCCCGCGACTCTAGCAGACTCTTCATCGACAAATCGGCAGCCTCCACGACCACATCGCCGACCCCGCTGCGGGCAAACTTCGACTCCCTCGACTTCATTGACCACTGCGACCGGCACAGAGAGCCTGCCCCCTGGAAGGGCACTACGTACCCCTCGGGGGTTGGCACTTGACATCAACAACGACATCAGTTTCGATCGTGCTTACCCGACAGACCGTCGACTCGGGAAGAGGGCGGCGTATGCACACGCACCCGAGGCTCGGGGGCTGGCGATTCGTCATCAACGACAAACAACAACTTCGTCGCTCCACACGATAAGGCCACTCCGGCGCCTTCAACGACTCCGCCGCGGCACAACTCCGCGACGTCGACTCCGTCAACTACGACGTCCATGACTCGAAAAATTCTACAACCAGTTTGACGAGTCGACCTCGACGGCCTACAGATTTCCGTCGTTCATGAACAGCTAAGTCACTTTCATATTTTATTTCTTCAATTCTAACCTGATTCGGTTGCATCCAACACTCGGGGGCTGGCGCTTTTTGACTCCGATGCGTCGACTCTGGTCCGCCGTGTTGACTACCTGCACAACTCCGCCGCGTCGACTTCCTCAGCTACACAACTCCGCCGCGTCGACTCTCTACACCGATCAACTCCGTCGCGTCGACTCCGGTCCGCCGCGTCGACTTCTTTTCGGCTAAACACTGCAAGACCTTGGCCGCACCCCGATGCTCGGGGGCTGTGCCGCATAGGCCGTAACAAATTCGCCTTGGCCGCACCCGATGCTCGGGGGCTGCGCCGCATAGGCCGTAACAAATTTGCCTCGGCCGCACCCGACACTCGGGAGGGCACTCGCCATCGGCTCGAGTGCCGTGCACCCGACAAATATCTACGCCATCAAGCGTGAAGACTGGAGCACTCACAAGATACTCGACAAAAACAAAAGGAAGGCAAATTGAGCATATGCCCAACTACAAATAGTTGCACATAGCCTCGGGGGCTACTCCCATCGGGAGCGCTGCTGCGCACCCGATAAAACTACAATCAAAGACATTAAGTTGTCCAAAATAAGCAGTCAAAACTTACTCGACTCGGCTACTTAGCCATATGCAAATTTCGATCACAAATCCCGGGTTGCGTCCGCCGCATATATCTCGGATGCTGCACGCACAGTGCAAAGGTAAGACCCGCCGATCCGTCGAGCTGGGCCAGGGCCCGCTCCTACAGCGTTTGCCCTGCAACTTTCCATGTCAGCAGACATGAAGAAAATCCTGACGGACGCGTTAGATCGCAAAGTTATGCTGCAGGTCGGCTCAGTAAGACCTCCGTGGCCTGAGTCGAACCTGACCAGCTTGTTCTGGGTTCGAGTCCGGGTTCGAGGCTAGTAAGATTTTGCCCAGAAGTGCAGTTAACTGGTCCCGATCCGTCGAGTGTACCAGGCCTACTATGCCACAATCCCTAGGCAAAATAAGTAAAGCATCAGTCGACGCATTACCGACTCAGCATGCACAATCGAGACAATCTCGACTCAAAAATACACAACAAAATTCATGCAAAACATCAGTCGACGTATTACCGGCTCAGCAAGCACAATCGAGACAATCTCGACTCAAAGATACGTAGCAAAACAAGCAAAATATCAGTCGACGTGCTTCTGACCCAAATGTTCACGGCAACCGGCAAAATATTGGTCGACGTGCTACCGACCCAAAGATTCATGATAAAGCAAGCAAATTATGCCATGCACCCGCAGATGAGTCTTTGCCCGATTCTTTGAATCGACCAGACACTCGGGGGCTACTCCCATCGGGAGCGCTGGGCGCGCACCCGATGAACTACCGAGTCAAAAGATCTAGCCCAAGTTGAGCACCTCCTTGGACAGCTCAAATTTCATCGACTACTCCCATCGGGAGTGCACTCGCCACCGGCTCGAGTGCTACGCAATCTCAAAGTCGGGTTCTCTACAATATGCACCGGATTTCTCAAAGTCGGGTTCTCCATAGCCTGCAACATAATTCTCAAAGTCGTGTTCTCTATAGCCCGCAATAGATTTCTCAGTCGGTTTCTTTATATGCCGCATCGGATTTCTCAAAGTCGGGTTCTCTGTAGCCCGCACAGGATTTATCAAAGTCAGGTTCTCTATAGCCCGCAACGGATTTCTCAGTCGGTTTCTTTATATGCCACATCGGATTTCTCAAAGTCGGGTTCTCTATATCCTGCACAAGATTTATCAAACTCGGTTTCTCTATATCCCGCAATGGATTTCTCAAAGTCGATTTCTTTATATGCCGCACCGGATTTCTCAAAGTCGGGTTTTCTCTATAGCCCGCAAAGGATTTATTAAAGTCGGGTTCTCTTTAACCCGCACCGAATTTATTACTATCAGGTTTCTTACACCTGCACTGGATTTCTCATAAATGGTTCAACTCTCAAGTCATGGTTAATACAGTCATCTCATGGTCATCAACGTACCCGACGCATCGACTACGCCTCCTCGAAATGCTGTTATGAGTCTCTGCCCGATTTCTTCAAATCGACCAGACACTCAGGGGCTACTGACGTGGACATACCCTTCGGTTCCCCTACTATTGGTGTACCTGGTGCGTTCCAGCCGAAGGCCCACCCGGCGGCCCAAAGAAGCCCGAGAAGACACAACTTGTAGTAAAAGGCAAGAAACCGTGTAAACCCTACCTGGCTCCCTTTATAAAGCCAGACAGGCGCACCCCTAGAAAAAAGGCCACATACACGCATAGGCATACACAGATCTAATCTGCACCACCATCGCCCTCGCGGCCACCATGTAACCATACATTTATACAGATCAGACAAGCAGGAGTAGGTCTTTACCTCACAATGAGGGGCCGAACCTGGGTAAATCCTCGCTTGTCAGTCGTCCGGAACTAACAGCACGCCAACTTCTCTCTCTATACGAAACCCAAGGTATCTCACCTTGGGATTTGCCGTGGTAACCCCACGTCACGTCGTCAGCAAATAAAGAGAGCCTGCGCTTCACACCCCACCTCTCCAAGGACTCGAAGAGGCCAGCTTCCTCAGCAAGTCTGAATATCGCATTTAGGACATCCACCATCATAACGAATTTCATAGGAGAGGCAGAATCTCCCTGTCTGAAACCTCTTGCATGCCAAAACTGAGGCCCTGCCGTGCCATTGATAAGCACCCGTGTTCTTGCCGAGGCCAACAACAGCTCGAACCGAGCCAGCCACCTTGGACCAAACCCTCGATGTTGCAGCACTTCCAGGACAAACGGCCAAGCAACAGAATCAAGCGCCTTGGCGACATCAAGCTTGAGGAGCAGGGCTGGGACTTTCTTCCGATGCAAAACTCTAACAGATTGCTGAACCATGAAAAAATTATCCTGGATCGACCGTCCTTTAACGAAGGCGCTTTGGTTTCGATCGACTAGAGCTGGCAGAGAGGATGCCAATCTTGTGGCCATTGCCTTCGAGACAATCTTGGCGAAGCTGTTGATCAAACTTATCGGCCGGAAATCACCCACGTCCACAGCCCCAATCTTCTTCGGCAGCAGCGTCATATAAGCTCCATTGAGCCTCGCAAAACCCCTGCCATCTCCACCATCGAAAGCATGCACAGCTCTCATAACTGCGTCCTTCACCGTCGGCCAGCAGACCCGTAAGAACCTTGCTGAGAAACCGTCCGGCCCTTTGGCCTTGTCTGGAGGTACTGTTAGATTGATCTCTCCCGTGTGGGCCCAACGGCCCACCGGGCCCCTTTGACCTACGCCCTAATCGGGGGCGCCCAGCCCAATATGGTTGGCGGGCCCCTGTCACCTGCGCTATATAGAGAGGTGGGGGCCGGCGGCACGTAACACGAGGTTCGTCGCGAGCCGCACACCCCACCGACACACCTACCGATCTTGGTCAGCGCAGTAGTGACGGGAAGCTCCGCCGCCGCCGCCTCGACCACACTCGGCCACCACCGCCGTCCTCCACCATGGACGGCACGACGGGCTCATCGAGCCAAGGAGAAGGTACCCCACTCCCTTCCCTTCTCTCCGTTCTCTCTCACAAACATCAAGACAGATTATATATAGATGGTACTACTGTGGAAGATCTAGCCTAGTTGATCCAATAGAAACAACAATGGTAATAGAGCGCATGTTCTAGGATCTAGATCTTTTCGGTAGGACAGAAATCACAGAAAAGTTTCCATCCCGCAGACCCCTAACCCTAATTAAAAAGAGGGCAAAGAAAAACTCACCGGGAAGGGCTTCCGGCTCGCCGAAAAAGAGCCACCGCGGCCAAACCGTTCGACGGCGGCGCGCTCACCGCAAGGTGAACGCGCGACCGGCGAAGGGGATGGCAACGGCGTGCGGCGTGCGCGTGGAGAAGGTGGCGCCCACCGGCGACGGCCTCGGGCGCAGGGGATCGGAGGGGACCGCAGCACGCTGGTTCTCTCTCTCGCGCGCGAAGTGGGCGGCGGTGGCGGAGAAAGCAGGAAGGAGCTCGGTGGCGCGCATGGGCGCCTCGCCGTCGCCGGCGGCGCCGGCGGAACCCCAACCCTAAATGAGAGCTCGGGACAGAAGAGAAAAGAAAGAAAATAGCCTAGGGTTTTCGGGAGTGGCCGGAAGGCTGGCTTTGATTCAGCGAAATGCACGCTGGACCGTCGGATTCAAACCCTAGTTTCCTAGCGGGCCGTTGGGCCGAAAGTAAGGGGGGTCGTGGGCCGCGTCCCTCGCCCCGCGTCGCTCGGGCGACAGAAAGAAAACGGCCGCTCAACAGGCCGTGGGCCACGCGTGCCCTCTGCGGGCCGCACAGAAGGCCGCACAGAACAGTTTATTTTTATTTTTACAGTAGCTTGTTTCATTTGTTATTTGTCCATTTTTTGGGCAAATTTTCATCCAGTTTTTCTATTCAAAATTATCCAACGAAATTTTTGTTTAGAGAACTGAAAAGTGACAGAAATGCTTCTAAAAAGTATAAAGTTCATGAATTTTTATTCATGTTTTTTCCGCTGCAAATAAATAAAAGTGTTCTCAAAGTGTAAATAGAAATAAAGCAAGAATTAATTTTAAGAGCATGTTAAAGTGATTATTGAAACAATTATGATTCGGTTATTTTTATGACCAACGTTGTTAATAACATAATCATGATGTTTTGTTGTTATATGTGCATTTATTTCTATTTTATGCCCAACGGTGATATAATTTTAATTGCACAAACAGTTGTACGTTTTAATCTTGACCAACGTTGGATTATTGCATGCAATAGTTGTTATGATCTCACTTCATCGTGGTTTTAGGAGGGTACTACTTGATGATCAGCATCAAGTATGTTCCAACCCTCAGAGGTGATAACTACACTGAATGGAGAAAGAAGGTCGACTTGGCTTTTGTTTGTGCTGAGCTGGATTGGGTCGTGGACACTCCACAGCCGGTCAAACCTACAGAGCCAGTCAGAGATGCAAAAGATGATGATGATGCATGGGAGAAAAAGAAGAGGGATTATGCTCCATTTGAAAGGACACGGATAAGGATGTTGCCTAGAGGGGGGTGAATAGGCGAATAAAACTTTTCTGGTTTAGGCTTGATAATTGCGGAATAAAACTAGGTGTTTAAATTAACAAGCCAACAACCTAAATATACTAGGCTCACCTATGTGCACCAACAACTTATGCTAAGCAAGACAAGCAACAAAGTGATAGCAATAGAATACTTCAAGCACGAAGACTATCACAATGTAAAGTAAATAAGTAAAGAGTTCGGGTATAGAAATAACCGAGGCACACGAAGACGATGATGTATTACCGAGTTCCTCCTTTTTAGGGGAGTACGTCTCGTTGTAGAGGTGTGAGGCACCACAAAGGTCGATCTCAACGCCACAAAGGCTCACCCGATTCTCCGATGCACCGCACCACAAAGGATTGGTTCGCCTTCCACTATCGGAATCCTTCAAGGCGGAATCCAGAGCCTTTACAACAACAATCCGAGGCACAACCCACAACTGGATTGGGGGCTCCCGAACGGTTACAAGTGACCACAAAGGTCTCAAACACCACAAAGGCGTCTAGGGTCCAAAGACCCAAGAGTAACAAGTTCACAAATTTTCACTTCCACGAATCCTCGTGGAGAGCACAAACCGATGCACAAAGCAATGGCAAGAACACAAGAAAGTGCTCAAGTCCTTCACTCTCAAATCCCAACAAAGCAACAAATGCTTATGGAGGAATAAGAGAGGAAGAACAATGGAGGAGAAACACCAAGAACTCCAAGATCTAGATCCACTAGGTTCCCCTTACTTAGAGGAGAGATGGATTAGTGGAAATGTAGATCTAGATCTCCCCTCACTTTTCCCTCAAAGATATGCAAGAATCATGGGAGGAAATTGAGAGGGGGCAAGTTTTTCAAGGTCAACAATGGTGGGAGAGAGAGAGGGGAAAACTTGCAGCTACAAGGAAGAAGAAGGGGAGGGGTATTTATAGCCCCTCCCAAAAACTAGCCGTTGGAAACAGGGAGGCCGGATATTCCGGCTCAAGTGATGACCGGAATATCTGGCCCTGGAGGAAAATTTTTGGCCCAAAATATCCGGCCCAGTCCAGAGAGTCGCACAATGCGACGCAAAAACGAGTTTCGCCAATTTTCCTGCGGGCCGGATATTCCGGTCTGAATTTGACTCGGAATATCCGGTCTGCAGAAAACTGAAAGAAACAGCAAAATGAAAACTGCAATATCTTTTTCATCCGGACTCCGATTTTGATGATATTGGGCTCGTTGGAATCGCAACGAAGAGCTCTTCAAGATTATGCAGAGAAAAATCATAGTCCATCATGTGAGAAGGAAACCAAATGTAGAAAGGTAAAATCACTCTTAAAAAAGACAAACCGGTAAAACCTTCAACACCGAAAACGCAACAAGTTTTCCATACGGAATCCGTTTTCGAAGAACTAGAGCTTGGTGTGGAGATGAACACAAGCTCTAAATTCTCACATGGATAAAAGCCAAATAAGAACCAAGAAAGATGATATGCCAAGTATGTAAAGGTTTGAGCTCTCCACAAAGATGCGATCAAGTTACTCGCTTGAGAGCGCCTCTTGATATTACGCCGTCTATCCTATAACCCGGTCTCCCACTAACACCACGAGACCGGTAAAATAGAATACCTATCAAGATCATACCTTTGCCTTACGCATTCCACTTGAGCTAGATGATGAAGATCTTGATCTCTTCAAGTGGAACACCTTTCTTGATTGTGCTTGCTAGCACATGCTTGATGCAGACTTCTCCAAATACACCCCCATACACCATTATGGGAGAGCCTCGCTTAGCTCCGTCTTCATGTATCCACTTGCACTTCATCTTCTTCTCTTGATAATGATGATGGCTTGGAGATAAACATGAATGTTCACTCAATCTTCTTTTCCAAGCCATGCTTGCAATAAGCTCAACTCTCGATGACCATTCTTCATATAAACCTTTGGATAGAACCTTGGTCATCATATAATCTTCTAGAGTCCAACAATGAACTCCAATCTTCTTCATGGACAAGATCTATAAAGATATCTCAATGCAAACATTAGTCCATAAGGATTGTCATTAATTACCAAAACCACGCATGGGGCAACACATGCACTTTCAATCTCCCCCATTTTGGTAATTGATGACAATCCCTTTTACGAGGGTTTATATAATGAATTAAGCAACCATGCAACACAAGAAGCAAGGATGCAAGAGAACAAAACCATATTCCCTTAAACTCTCTAAATCTCTCCCCCATTGGCATCGATTGCCGAAATGGGTGAAAAATTATGAAGGCCAATATAATAAGAGCTCCCCATAAAGTGTGCATTTCTCATGATATGAGTGAAATCAAATGCACATATCCAATGATGAATAGATGAAGGGAGATCAAACTATATCAAGGATCCAATCAAAAGAGAAAGATACTTCGAAGAACGAAGCAATCAATCAAAAGGATCCAAAAACAATGTTCTAAACAACAAGAGGGAACTCCCCAAGATACGTGCACAAAGTAGGATTTGCAAAGCAATATGGAGTGCACAACATGGAATCCTCACTCCCTCTTAGAAGATGTTGAACAAAAACAAGTGCAACAAGGCATAAAGATAGAAAAGAAGCAAAACAACTTGCAACAAAGAATGTGAGCAATAAGAACAAGAAGTGACAAATAAAGACTTGCTCAACCGAAAAGAGATGGATGTGACATGGAGAACATTTTAGGAGACTAATGCAAGGATAAGAATAGCATTATCATAGTCTTTCAACATAAGAGGCACATAGTGCATATCATGTCTTTCCAATAAACACAACCCAAAGAAGATGTAGCACCTAGGTCCACAAGCTTATTAAGATGCAAAAGAGATACCAAGTGAAAAACAAAGCTTGTGCCTTTTAGAAACCACCAAAGAATCAAAAGCAATAAAAGGTGGTCACTAACAAAATGGAATACCAATAAAGATGTAACTACTCTCATGTGTATAAGTTTCTAAGTAGACATCAATCATGAAGATATAAGTCCACAAAGAAACATGCACACACAAAATAGATACTATGGTGAAGAACATGATATCCAAGAGGAAGTCATATATATACCAATAAGATCATTGTTAAAAGCATAGCACAAAGCTCAATTTTATCTTAGAAGGATATAGATGAACTTCCAACACAATCTCATCATAGCATCAAAGATATCCACAAGGGAAAAAGGATAGTTGGGATGCTCCGAGAAAGATAAAAGTATCACAAAGAGGCAAATGATTTTGCAAATTCATCAATATTGCATATGAGAGACTTTGAGAAGAAATGCTAGATTAACATATTTGGGATTGGTGAATCAATAAAATGATTATGTATATTCCCCTTGATATGAAATCATCCCGGCTTGCTCACATTTGCAATAAAATGTTTGAATAAGAACTTTGCAAGAACCACATCAATTGCAACAAAAGAAATCCATGCCAAGATACAACCTACACAAGGTTGAAAGCTACAAAGTATGCATGAGGTAGATACTTGTTACCGAGATAGCATTGGTGATGTAGAAGATAAGAGTTCACGATCATCCGAGCTTGGCTCCAATAAGCACATGGTGATAACACCTTCCTTGTAAATGAGACAAGCTCCCAATGCATCTCCAAAGTACCTAAAACCAATTCAAGTACAAAATGGTTCCCAAACTTATTGGGCCCAAGTAGTTAGAGCAACTACAATACATAGGACAAACTCCACATAAATATGTGCATATTGATATGAAATTGAATTTCATGCACATCTTAGCCATTTAGGATTTGATGGAGTTTATCCTATATATTGGATCAAAGAAAGTAAGCATGCCATAGTATATATATAGTAAATATGCATGCACAAGACTTCCAAGAACCAAACGAGATACAATTTGGACAAAACACCATTTAAACCAAGAAATCACACACAAGTGTGACAAGAAAGAGAATTGTCCAAATTATATCAAAAACCCAAATCAACACATGATTGAAGATACCACTTTGAAAAGATACCAAAAGAAGGTAAGATACAATTGATGAAAATATCATCAAGGAATAAACCGAACCCTCTACACTTTTCATGATGGCACAAAGTACCAAGACGAAAAATGTTTGCCTTCCAAAGAGACACGTCATTGGGATCAAATACCAATTGAAGACAACTAATGTTCAAAAGCATATAGGATTGCTCCCCCAAGATTTGTGCATTATTTGTGATCTTGCATTTGAATACAAAATGCACACAAATGGGATCATCACTCTCCATACATATTATTCAAACACTAGTCATGTTCAAGGAAAGCAAAGATACAAAACCAATTTAAAGAATGATGTTCTACTCAATGTAGGATAGCTTCCCAAGAATGGTGCATTATCTAGAAGTATGACTTTGAATGTAAATGCACTAGGATAGGATCATTGCTTTTTCTAACTCAAGAAAGAATAAAGCAAATTTTGAGTAGAGCAACAAGGATCCAAAAGATACAAGAAAGACAAGAGGAGTTAGATCAAACCAAGTCCTTGGCAATAAAAATAAGGCAATTCAAAGCAAGAGCCAAAGTGAAGATGGTCCACAAATTTCACCACACATAGGAGTATCACTTGTCAAGGACAAGGAGTATATAGAGATATTAAAGACCAATTTCACAACAAATAAGCATATGGCAAAAGATAAGATTTAAAGGCCAAAGCTTTAAAAGATAGATATTCTTGATAGCTTCAAGTATTCACGCGATCATGCAAAGCCACTACAAAGAGTAGCTTGAAGCAATCGATTTTCCAAAAGGATATGCGAACATATTTGGGAAAAACCGTACCAAGAATGTTCATCACAAACAAGATCCAAAAGAGTGAGAAAATAAAATCATTCAAGCCAAAAGGGAACTTGTTTGAGAAACATGCCACAAAGGAATAAGATAATGAAGAATATCAATTCTAGGTGGCAATACCTCATATGTTCACATTTTCTAGGCTTGTAATATGCACATAGCTTATTACTCCCCCATAATGTGATAATCTAATTTTCTTATCAAGAGGCAAACAAAACCAACTAGAGATAATTAATGGACATTATAGAATTTGAATTTCTCATGAGAGTGACATACCACATAGAGAGTAGATAATATTGATATATCAACACTAAGTGGTATTCCTCATGTATACACATTTTTAGGAGTGTGAAGTGCACGAAACATATCACTCCCCCAAAATGGGATAGTCCATTAATCTCTCAAAAAGAGAGCCAACAAGATAAGATATCAAATAAAAGCAATAAGGCTCAACACAAGTAAATGGTGTGCAAACCAACATACACATACTTGATTACTCAAGCTAAGTAAGTAGAGAGCACATCACATACAAATACTAGCAAGGTACAAAACCTAACACATGCAAGGGTGTAAGCAACTTTCAATGTATATATGATTTAAATAAATGTTACCGCAAGGAGGAATATTGGATATGAGATAGAATAATATAGTCCAAATGACTTGTCTTGAGATAATATAATTGATGAAGATCCCTTAATTCTTCATGATGTAGCCAAGTCTCCAATGCTCTCCAATCAATACCTATTGATCAAATTTTAGCTTGTTGGTCCCCAACCAAGTTGGGTCCTAAGAGGTTAGTCACAATAGGCTTGGCAACCCAAATGGTTCTCTTCTTGACACCACTTTGAGTACCAACATATTTGGCAAACACATTGCCAACCTTATCCTTCCGAAGAGAATAAACATCATCAATAATAATGGGGTTGGATAAGGTACCATTCGTGCATGAAGAAGCAAAGTGGCCCTTCTCACGGCATATGTAGCAACATTTGCTTCCTCCTTTCTTCTTAGTTGGAATCTTGACTTGAAGAGGGGTAGCTTGATTCTTCTTGGGAAGGGGCCTTGATTTATCTTGAGGAACTTGAGTTTGAACTTGAGGCCGCTTCCCTTTTTGCTTCTCACTAAGAGGGTTCTTCTTCAAAGGGCAAGATCTAATATGGTGTCCTTCAACTTTGCACTTGAAGCCCTTGTTCTTCTTGATAGGCTTGGACTTGTTCTTATTGTTGGAGTTGAATCCAAGTCCACTCTTGTCATTGGGGCGTCTTTGAACACTCAACACATTGTCAAGTGTGGACCTTCTAACATGACGCTTTTCCAAGTCTTTCTTCAAAGAAGTGACTTGGGCCTTGAGCTCTTTTAATTCCTCTACATGGTTACACTAGTACAGAACGACACATCGGATACCCCTCTATGGAAACGACAGGTGTTAGGCGATGGAGACTCGCGCTTTCCGCGCGGCCGGTGCGTACAAACCTGATCAGGCCCGCCTACATTGGCAACGGACCCTTTCCAATCTCCGTCACCTATTATATTGGCAACGGTTAATAAAATTGTCCGTTTCCAATATTTGCCTCTATGGTAACGGATAGAATTTTCCAACCGTTGAAAATGTTGATACGTGGAGGCTAGCGAATGGGCAGATGGGGAGGTGGGCGGAGCAGACCCGCGAGTATAAATGGCGAGAGGTACCAGCAGCGGTCTCTTTGAAGCCCCAGTCCATCGCCTACAGTTATTCAAACTTCGCCAGATCCCCTCCGTCCAAATCCATGGCGAGAGGTACCAGCAGCGGTCGCGGCCGTGGACGAGGGCGAGGCCGTGGTAGGGGGCGCAGCGGCAATGCCATGCCGTCGGTGTCGCCCTCACCGTCCTCTGAAGACATGTCCCCGGCGAGAGGTACCATCAGCGGTCGCGGCCGTGGACGTGGGCGCGGCCGTGGACGAGGGCGCCGCCGTGGTAGGGGGCGCAGCCGCAATGCCACGCCGTCGGTGTCGCCCTCACCGTCCTCTGAAGACATGTCCCCGGAGCTGCGCGGCTTCGAGTTCTTGGTTATCCTGTACAAGGGCATCGAGAGCCGCCTGAGGCTCCCGAGGGCGTTCGCAGAGAAGCTCCAAGGCATGGTGGCAGCTACCATGCATCTGAAGATGGAGGACTGCGAGAACGGCAGCTGGGCGGTGAAGACGGCCGTGAGTGCCGGGGGGAATTTGTACCTCGGCCAGGGATGGAAGTCATTCGCCCAAGCGTACAAGCTTGAGCAGGGGCACTTTTTGTGCTTCGAGTTCGACGGCGACAACGGGTTCTTCATCAAGATCTTCGACGGTACCTTATGCCGGAGGGACGCACTCGTGTACAGCGACGACGAGCCCGAGTCTTCATCAGCAGCTGCTAGTAGTAGCATTAGCTAGTAGTAGCATATATGTAATCGTTTACTTCATTATCAAGTCCGTATGTAGTAGCATTAGCTGCTAAGTGGTCTCTGCGTTCATATGTAATTTAGAGTACCTGTTAGTAAGTTGGGTAGTAAGTTTACTCTCTCGCTGGTGTAAAATCAATGGAAACGGTTATATAAAATGTCCGTTGCCAATGTGGTGCTTATATATACTGCCGGCTCGTTCTCATTATCACTCTCTCACTGTCTCTCTTCCAACCCTAGCCGCCGCACACTGTGGCTTTCAACTCTCCTCACTCTCTCTAATGGCTTCCTCTGTCGGCGCTTCTAGATCCGGCCATCGTGGCCGCGGCTCTAGCCGCCGCGGCAGCACCGTTCTAGCGGCAGCCCTTCGTGAGGGGAAGGTCGATCTGGAGGCGGCCATGCGTCCGCTAATGATGCGGCAGCGCCACCATCTGACGCCCTCCTCCTCCGGTGATGCCCGGCTTCTTCTGAGCCAGGCCGATGTGGAGGAGGTCATTCATGAGGTGGTGGTGCAGCACCTCCGGCGGATCTACCAGCAGAAACCCATCTGGAGGAGGAAGTGGCCGATCTGGAGGAGGAAGTGGCCGATCTGGAGGTGGTGGAGGATCTGTAGGTGGTGTCTGATCTGGAGAAGGAGGAGGAGGTGGATGTCGACGAAGGAGAAGGAGGAGGAGGTGATTGCGTCGCAGCGCGCTGGTAGCATCTCAGCGCATCTGGCAGAGGCCTGCACCTCCTCTCTCCCGCCGGGTGAAAGGTATAAATCTTTCTGTGACCGGCTGTGATGCCGATGAACTAGGTTCTACGTATGAGCATTTCATCACATAAACAAATTCCTAGTGCAAATTCACACATACATGTTCTGATAATTACAAACACTTATTGTTAAAGCACCAACTGTACAAACTAGTTAAACACCCACATCCAAAGCCTATTGCAATTCACCTAGGGCATTCTTGCACCTAGGGCAGAGCATTTCCTGCCATGTTGGACGTAGCCTGTCCTTCAAGGTTAGGATCTTGCGATACAACTCGTAGGTCACGTACCCATCTATTGCTGCGTAGTCGAGGTTAACTTTGTGCAGCGGCATCCGCTCCCAAAAACCGTGCTGGTTGGATGGGAACTCCTTCTTCATGTTGGCGTATAATTTGTCGATGAGGTCTGCCGCTAGATCACCCATTCCGTCCCTCTCGTCTCCACCCTTGATTTTGTATACGAGTTGGATGTCCACGTAGTACTCCGGTGGAATGTGGAAGCCGGCAGAAGAAAGCACCTTGCTGTCGTTGGTGATGTCCACGCTTGCGAAGGTGATATTCTTGCGTTCAAAGAATTTGCCCAACTCTGGACAATTCTTCTTGGACTTGCACCAGTGGAACACGAGGACATGCTGGCGCATGGCGAGTTGCAGGACAGCCATGCGCCGACGATCACGGGTGTACTCGATGTCAAGGCCGATGAACCGATGCTTCTCCTCTGCTAGCCATTCCTCGTACTTGTTGAGGATCCGCTCCACGGTATGCTCCTCGTTCGTGTACACCACCTCCAGAACGGTGCCGTGGGTATGGACGGTAGTTGTCTCTGTTATTCTGTTGCGGTCGTCCATGGCGGGTGGGGGATTGGGGTGGAACGAGGAAGAAGAGAAGGAAGGAATGCGAACTGTCTGCCACCAAACAGAGCAGTTCCTGGATATTTGCCGTTGATCTTAGCAGTTTCTCGAAAATGGCAACCGAACAAAGCAGTTGCTGGAAAATAGCCACCGATTTTTTTAATATCCAGATGTATTTTGTACATTTCGCTAATAGTTTTTTTTTCTTTCACGCAGGAGTTTATTTCGGCAACACTGCATAAAAGTACCAATCTATCATTCCGAGAACCAGAAAACTTAAGGCAAGGAAATTTCGTGGATACTGGTCTTGGAGTGGGTACTGCGACGACCGAGAGCTCATAGAAGGTGAGCTCCAAGTCAAAGATGGAAGGCTGGCTTAATTAAGCCAGCCTTCCATCTTGTTAGGTTAGTTGCTTATAGGTTTAGAGTTCATGATTGTAGTCAAAGTGTAATAGGTGATATTACATTATGCCAATGTGTGATGGATATGATTGTAGTCAAATTGTAAAAAACAGTGATATTATTGTATACCAATGTAATGATGGCATTTGTTCTATGTTATGAATTGAATAACGTTTTATTGCATTGTGCAATCAGCCTTTCATGTATTATGGCATATAACCGAAATATGAGAAATGCTCAGTGCAAACGGGTGGATGGCAAACTCCGTATCTGATGAAGGAAAACTAAGGAAACGGAGGTCTGCGCACAACCGTTGCCAAATGGAGACCTCATCGGAAACGGTTTTTGGCCTCCGTTACCGATGAAGGCCTTCACATCAGTGACAGAGGCGGGGACACGGACCCTTTCTCTGTTGCCGAAGGTGTTTTTTGCCCGTTTCCGATGTGTCGTTCTGTACTAGTGTTAGTATCAACACAAACACTAGAGGAAGTAGATGCTTCATTGTTGGAGCAACAAGGCAAGGAAGGTAATTCATCACAAAATTTAGCAATAGTATGTGATGTAGAATTACAAGGACTAGCACATGGCAATAAAGCATTGAGAGAGGAAGTTGTGCCATTGTCCACATGAGGCTCACAAGATGTTACCTTTGACATAATAGCCTCATGAGCTAACTTTAGCTTAGCATAGGATGCTAGAAGATCCTCATTAGTGCTAGAGAGCTTTTCATGACTTTCTTCCAATTTCCTATACTTGCTAGTTAGCAACTCAAGTTGAGCCCTTAGCTCAACATTCTCCTTCAAAATAGATGCTTCACAAGAAATGGAGTTAGTAGCACAAGCATCATCAATATTAGAAATGGAAGAAGAGAACTTGGCAAGCTCATCATTTTTAGATAATTGAGTTTGGAGTTGATCATGAGACTTGATAAGGAGAGAGTGTTCACTTTCTAAAGCCTTGTGGGCTTTGTCAAGTCTCTCTATCTCCTCAATTAGTCTAGCATTGCCAACACCAAATTCAACTTTATCCTTTTTAAGCATTTTATATTTAGCAAGGGCATGATCTCTTTCCTTAATGATTTTAGCAATAATAAGATCATTAGACTCATCAAGGGACTCAAGTCGCTCTTCAAGAGAAGCCCTAAGCTCTTGTTCTTCCTCAAGAGCATTCTCTAAGGATGCTTTTTCCATAGCATCCTCTCTCTCAATTTTACATTTCTCATCAAATTGAGTTTCCAAGTCCTCAATGATTTCCCTACTCTTAATAGCATAAGCAATGATTTCACATAGAGGAGGGATAGCTTTGCTACCTTTGGGGAGAGCACCAAATACCATCTCACCCTTCTTTGTTACGGATTCAACATCCATATGTTCTCCATAAGAATCCTCATCCACATCATCACAAGATGTAGAGGGTTCCAAAGGTGGAGATACCTTTGAATCTCTAGCCATAAGGCAAAAGTGGGTAATGGACGTTGATGATGGAGAATTACTTGAAGCACCATTGAGGCCCATGTCTTGTTCCAACAAATGTTGGGATTCCTCTTGTGACAAATCACATGTTGGTGAAGTGGGAAAAGTTGTGAACTCGTCACGGCCGGAGGTGGAGGGAGAACAATCATCCTCAATAATATTGGACACTTCATATTTATCTTGAAGCTTGGTCCATAGCTCATGAGCATTCCGAAAAGGCATGATTGAAGCAAGAACTACATCGCTCAAAACACATATAAGACCATTAGATACTAGAGTATCGAGATAAGAGTTTTCCTCATCCTCTATAGATAATTCCTGGGAATCCATTGGAGGAGAAAAACCCATATCTACAATTCTCTTGATATAATTTGGACCCATAGCCCTAAAAAGATTAAGGATGCGAATTTTCCAAACATTATAATTTGTGCCATCGAATATGAAAGTGGGATCGTGCACTAATTCTCTAAGCGACATCATTACTCTCTAGGCGGTAAAGCCCAAAAAGAGAGCCCAGGCTCTGATACCAATTGAAAGGACAAGGATAAGGATGTCGCCTAGAGGGGGTGAATAGGCGAATAAAACTTTTCCGGTTTAGGCTTGATAATTGCGGAATAAAACTAGGTGTTTAAATTAACAAGGCAACAACCTAAATATACTAGGCTCACCTATGTGCACCAACAACTTATGCTAAGCAAGACAAGCAACAAAGTGATAGCAATAGAATACTTCAAGCACGAAGGCTATCACAATGTAAAGTGCATAAGTAAAGAGCTCGGGTATAGAAATAATCAAGGCACACGAAGACGATGATGTATTCCCGAGTTCCTCCTATTTAGGGGAGTACGTCTCGTTGGAGAGGCGTGAGGCACCACAAAGGTCGATCTCAACGCCACAAAGGCTCACCCTATTCTCCGATGAACCGCACCATAAAGGATTGGTTTACCTTCCACTATCGAAATCCTTCAAGGCGGAATCCGGAGCCTTTACAAAAACAATCCGAGGCACAACCCACAACTGGATTGGGGGCTCCCGAACGGCTACAAGTGACCACAAAGGTCTCAACCACCACAAAGTCGTCTAGGGTCCAAAGACCCAAGAGTAACAAGTTCACAAACTTTCACTTCCACGAATCCTCGTGGAGAGCACAAACCGATGCACAAAGCAATGGCAAGAACACAAGAAGTGCTCAAGTCCTTCACTCTCAAATCCCAACAAAGCAACAAATGCTTATGGGGGAATAAGAGAGGAAGAACAATGGAGGAGAAACACCAAGAACTCCAAGATCTAGATCCACTAGGTTCCCCTCACTTAGAGGAGAGATGGATTGGTGGAAATGTAGATCTCGATCTCCTCTCACTTTTCCCTCAAAGATATGCAAGAATCATAGGAGGAAATTGAGAGGGGGCAAGTTTTCCAAGGTCAACAATGGTGGGAGAGAGAGGGGAAAACGTGCAGCTACAAGGAAGAAGAAGGGGAGGGGTATTTATAGCCCCTCCCAAAAACTAGCCGTTGGAAACAGGGAGGCCGGATATTCCGGCTCAAGTTATGACCGGAATATCCGGTCTACCAGAATATCCGACCCTGGAGGAAAATTTTCGGCCCAAAATATCCGGCCTAGTCCAGAGAGTCGCACAATGCGACGCAAAAACGAGTTTTGCCAATTTTCTTGGGGGCCGGATATTCTGGTCTGAATTTGACCCGGAATATCCGGTCTGCTGAAAACTGACAGAAACAACAAAATGAAAACTGTAATATCTTTTTCATCCGGACTCCGATTTTGATGATCTTGGACTCGTTGGAATCGCAATGAACAGCTCTTCAAGATTACGCAGAGAAACATCATAGTCCATCATGGGAGAAGGAAGCCAAATGTAGAAAGGTAAAACCTCTCTTAAAAAAGACAAACCGCTAAAACTTTCAACACCGAAAACGCAACAAGTTTTCCATACGGAATCCGTTTTCGAAGTACTAGAGCTTAGTGTGGAGATGAACACAAGCTCTAAATTCTCACAAGGATAAAAGCCAAATAAGAACCAAGAAAGATGATATGCCAAGCATGCAAAGGTTTGAGCTCTCCACAAAGATGCGATCAAGTTACTCACTTGAGAGCCCCTCTTGATAGTACGCCGTCTATCCTATAATCCGGTCTCCCACTAACACCACGAGACCGGTAAAATAGAAAACCTATCAAGATCATACCTTTGCCTTGCGCATTCCACTTGAGCTAGATGATGATGATCTTGATCTCTTCAAGTGGAACACCTTTCTTGATTGTGCTTGCAAGCACATGCTTGATGAAGACTTCTCCAAATACTCCCCCATACACCATTATGGGAGAGCCTCGCTTAGCTCCGTCTTCATGTATCCACTTGCACTTCATCTTCTTCTCTTGATATAGATGATGGCTTGGAGATAAACATGAATGTTCACTCAATCTTCTTTTCCAAGCCATGCTCGCAATAAACTCAACTCTCGATGACTATTTTTCATATAAACCTTTGAATAGAACCTTGGTCATCATATAATCTTCTAGAATCCAACAAATGAACTCCAATCTTCTTCATGGACAAGATCTATAAAGATATCTCAATGCAAACGTTAGTTCATAAGGATTTTCATTAATTACCAAAACCACGCATGGGGCAACACATGCACTTTCACCATTGGAGATGTCATATACCCTCGACAACAAAAAGTGGCTCACTGCCAATAAAAAGTGCATGGCTTTCATAAAGAACACAATTGAGCACGCTATTGTGGGCTCAATTGCAGAGTGTGCTTCTGTAAGGAAGTTTCTTGAAAAGATAAAGAGCTAGTTCACTGGTTCTTCAAAGATATATGCTACCCAGCTGCTTTAGCAGCTAGTGACAGAAAAGTACACAGGAGGTGGACATGGCATAAGAGAGCACATTGTCAGGATGAGCCACATGGCAGCTAAGCTTAAGCCATGGACGATGATTTGGAGCTCAAGCCTGCACTCCTTGTTCACCTGGTTATGGCTTCACTGCCAAAAGAGTTTGACACTTTTGTTTTGAACTATAACATGTCGCCTGAAAAATGGGACATTGAAAAGACAATAGCCATGTGTGTGCAAGAAGAGGAAAGACTTAAAGCCTCACATGGTGGTTCTCTGAACTATGTGAAGGATAATAAGAAAAAGAACTACAATCAAAGTAGCGATGGTTCCCCTTCAAAGCCACATGGAAAAGCTTCCACGCATTATCAGCATCAGCAGAAGTTTCTTCCACTGGACAAAGATACATGTCTCCACCGTAAGAAGACTGGGCATTACAAGAAAGATTGCCCTGTTTGGCTAAAGTCCATAATGGCAAAGAGAGGTAACAACATTGTTTCCTTTGTAAATGAATCCTTGTATACACAGTTTTCGAAATCTACTTGGTGGATTGACTCAGGTGCACCTGTTCATGTTGCAAATTCATTACAGGGATTCCATTCGACGCGGACTACGCAAAGAGGCAAAAGATGCATTGAAGTTGCAAATGGAGTTCAAGCAGACGTTGAAGCTGTCGGCGACATCTCCCTGGAGTTAGCTGATGGATTCACGATTCTGCTTAGAGATGTTTTACATGTTCCTTCATTACACAGAAACTTGATTAGTGTTTCATGTTTGGACAAAGATTGTTATGAATGTCATTTTGGACATGGCAAGTGTGCCATATGGTTTAATAATGCTTATGTGGGTGTTGCTTTACTTCACAATGAGCTTTATTTATTATCCCTACGTGAAAAAGTGTATTCTGTGGGTAATGTGAATGAGCATGTTTCCGCGCCGGATAAAGAACAAAAGAAAAGAAAGAGAACTCAAGACTCATCGAAATTATTCACACTGACATTTGTGGACCATTTCCTGTGAAAAGTGTGGATGGCTATGACTCGTTTATAACATTCACAGATGATTACTCCCGATATGGTTATATTTATCCAATCAAAGAAAAGTCTGAAGCGTTGGATAAATTTAAGATATTCAAAGCTGAAGTAGAAAATCGGCATGATAAAAGAATAAAGATAGTGAGATCTGACCGTGGGGGAGTACTACGGTCGGCACACTCCATATGGCCAAGTCCCTGGACCTTTTGCGAGATTCTTACAGGAGACTGGCATAGTGGCCCAGTATACAATGTCGGGCGACCCTCAGCAAAATGGAGTAGCTGAAAGGCGTAACCGTACACTTATGGATATGGTGCGCAGTATGATGAGTTACTCCACCTTGCCATTGGCATTATGGATGGAGGCGCTTGATGCATGTAAAATGCATACATGAACTTTGCATTATATTACTTATATTTCAATCATATTTGCATCATATAAGGGTTATATCATTGATTTATATTGATTTTGGGAATATTTAATTGTTTCCCTATTTTTCTGGAATTAACCCTGCACAGGCAGAAAACCCTATTTTCTATATTTTGATGTTTCAGGGACCCAAACGACGTCCAAATGACCTAATAATTTACGGGGATCATTTTTTGGAAGGAACAAAGCGTGGGAGCGAAGGAAGCGAACAAACGGAGCCCCGAGGGCCAAGTTGAGTGGGCCCACGCGGCCAGATTCCTTGGCCGCGTGGGACCCATCAACCTGGGCCTCGAGGCTCCGTTACCATCGATCTTTTTTCCCGAGCCTCCGTCTTGACCTAAAAACGACTATAAAAATAGTCCCCGACGCCCTTCGGAAAGGAGCGCCGCCGAAACACAGAAACCATGAAACAGAGACCTGGAGTTGCAGATTGGAGGGGGAAAACTCCGGCGGGGCGCTGCCGGCGTGGTCTCCATCTTCTCCAACGACTTCTCCACCGTCTCCATGATGAAGAGGGAGTAGTCCACCCCTGAACTATGGGTTTGTGGAATTAACTTATGTATCTCTCCTCTCTTGAGCTTCACTAATTAGTACCGTATGAGCTGCTGAACATGATTACGGTCATCTATGTAATATCTTTGTGGTGGATCTTTTTATGAGTTAATATATGTTTGAGATTGCAATAGTTTTGTTTCAGTTATGAAAGTAGATGCATATTATGTATGTAACATACCAATATTTTGGAATGTTCAAAAATCACAAAAATTTAAAACTTTTGTTTTTATTAAAAGGAAACATTAAATTTATAATAGAAACCAAATAATAAAAGACATTTGGCATCTTCAAAAACTCAAATAGTTTAACTATCCAAGTATTCTTCAAATTCAAAATTTGAGTTTAGTTTAAATTCTTTTTATCCAAGGTTTTTCAAAGTCACCTTCATCTTATAAAAATGTTTTATTCCAATTAGTGGATTTTGAATATTTAACTTTGGCTAATCCTTTAAACCCTAAAATCTTGTTTGCAAAGTGGTTAAAATTATTTTAAAATTCCCAAAAGCATATTATGGATTTAAATTATTTCATAATCATTTAAAACATAAAATAAATTTGATGAATAAATTTGAACATGAAAATGGATTTAAATGGTAAATCTTCAATACTAAAGTTTATATTATGTTTTCAAAATTTTATTAAAGACAATAATAATTTAATAAAGCCTAAAACAATATTTATAAAGTGTTTTAATTTATTTAAAGCATGTTCTTATTTACAAATTTATTTTGATTCAATTATATTTATTTAAAATTTTAGTTTAAAATAGCTAACTTTCAATATTTACATTTGTGGTAATTTATTTGATTTTTAATATGCCACAAATGATTTTATTAAAATCCTATTTTTTTAAATTGTCATAAAGTGTCAAATTTGCATTTAAAGATATTCTGGAATTTCAAATTTTAAAATGTGTTGGAAAAAGGTACTTGAATATTTTAAATGATAAATTTTGATTTTACAAATTTTTAGAAATTAGTTTGAGTTGATTTGGACTCTTAAAACAAAAGTTATAAAAGAAATAAGAAAAATAGAAAAGAAAAAGAAACAAACCTGACAGGTGGGACCCACAGCCACGTCACCTTCTTCAACCTCTGCCCCCAAATCGCGCGTCCAAAAATGGAAGAAACAGCCGGATTGATTCCTCTTCAATACACGAGATTTACTCCACGATTCAACGCGCCCCTCCGCCCTTTTTGAAGCCCTCGACCCCCTCCTCCATAGCCCTCTCATTCCCCTCCAATTCATGCCGCCAGGCCGCCACAATTTCTCGCGGAAGCTCCGCTCTGCCGCCACCGTTCTTCCTCGTTTCCGGCGTGATAAGCAAGTCCCCAGGCCCGAGAACCCTCCCATCTTCTTCCCCTCTGATTTGCGCACCTCGCTGACCTCTTTCTCGATTTTTTTGGGCAGCCGTTCGTCGAATTTGAGATTGACCCAAAGCTTCCTGACGCCGCACAACTCCGGTCGCTCCGCCTCGCCTCCCCAGCTCACACGAGGCAACGCCGTTGCCACCTTCGTCCTCAGCGTGAAGAGCCGCGCCTCGTGGACCCCTCGCTCGAGCCTAGAACCCACCGGAGCGCCGTCACCTTCCACGCCAGAGCCGCCGGCGCCCGCACCACCACATCCGCGCCGCGTCGTTGTTCTAGGAAGCAAACCACGACGCCGACCACTCCATCGAGTTCGCCATCTCGCGCCACACCTTGCCGTCGCCTTCCACGAGCCAGAGGACCACCAGAGTGACGAGAACGTCCATTGCCGAGCTGCTGCACCGTCGTGTCCTCCATCTCTGGTGAAGTTCCACCACCCAGGTATGGTCAACGCTCCCCCAGCCGTTCGATCTCCCATCCACGGCCAGGATTAGATCCGTTTAAAAGAACCGGTATCAATAGATCTCAGCCGTCAGATCTGGATCTGACGATCCAGATCAAATCACTTAACCAGCTCAGCCGCCCTGTCAACGCCACGTTAATGCCCAGTCAGTACGCCACGTCATCCTAGCTTTTCCTGGATTTAATCCGAATAAAATTAAATGGCACTTTTGCAGAAAAGCCCCTGCAACTTAGATCTGTCATTTCTTTTTAACCACTTATCCAAATTTTACAAACTTTATACCCTGGAAAGCCCTTGACATGTAGAAACTTTTGGTATTGTTAGTTTTCTGTTTTGCCAAAATTTAAATCATTCAAATTTCAAATGAGGGATTTGAATATATTTGGCATAACTTTATTTTTATAAGTCCAAAAATTTCATATAAAATAGTTTTAGAAACCTTAGATTATGTGTATTTTTATTCCTCTGTTATAAATTTTTTTTGAGCATTTTTTTTTAAGATTTAAAATCAGAGACTCAAATTGAATAATTGGCATAGGGTAATTTTGGCATAGTTTAATTTCTATTAATTATTTTAACATGTTTCTTTTTGAGACAAATCCTAAATAAATGGCCTTTGACCAGAGAAACTAAATGCCATAATTATTAATGTATTTTAAACTTAAATAATTAAGTTTGTGCTAATAGTCTTTTAAAATATTTTGATTTGCAAACCTTGTTTTTAAATGTGTTAAGCCCTTTTTAACCAAACCCAATTGTTATGTTGTTGTCCATGTTTGATGTTGTGTTTTGTATTGATTGTTGGATTGTTATTTGTTTATATTGTTTAGATTGAACGGAGAGCTCCGAGTTACGTTGAAAAGAGTTGTGAGCACCGACAACTTTCAAAGGCAAGTGGCACATTCATAATTTTCCTAAGTATTTTGTCTATGCATGAGTAGAGTATTTTCTTTAAGCATGTGTAAGGTTATTAGTATTGCTATGCCAAAACTGTTTAGAATAGCACCCCTATACTAGTTGGTCTAGAATCCTATTATAACTTGGTAGAATTATTGAGATGCTATGCTAAATGGTTTTATAAAAAGTTAATTTCTACTAAGTCAATGAACTACCTGGGTGTGTGGATGGATTTAAGCACTTCCCCAGTTTTGGGAGTATAAGTTGCTAGAAGAGGGTGATTCCCCCGCAGGAGTATAGATCATACGTGATTTTCCGGGTTCGGGAGGATGGATCACACTACAGTAGCCACCCAGGAATAAAGAGATTTGAAGATACTCCAAGCGAAGATTTTCCAGTGCAGCCGAACAAGGAAGACGAAGAAGAATCTCATCATGCCAACTTAAAAATAAAACTTGTAAGAAAACAACATTAGGGATTCACCGGAGTTTACCGGAGGTAGTCATCTGACTCACCGGAGTTTACCGGAGGTAGTCACCGACACACTGGAGTTTACCATGTGTTGTCACGGTTTCACTGGAGTTTACCAGTGTTACCAATTTACTAGATGCAAAATGTTTTACAAAGTGATAAGACAAAACTGGCTTTATGCAAATCAGCCTTGAACTCCACCAGCCTAAATATGCATATAGGTTATTAGAGTTTTTCCAATATGAGTCCACAGAGTGTCGCTTGCCAGTTCCATTTTTTATGGTTCTGACCCACCTTGTTGCAACATTTTTCTTGTTGCAGGATGTTCAGATGATGAGTGAGGTTTCATATAAGGTTTCGAGTCTACAACCAACATGTTTCGCCTGTGGCACATGAAGATGATGGAGACTCACTGCTACTTTTATTTCCGCTGCTCTACTCTTTCAAAGCTAGCTTCGTGCTATGCAATTTGTAATGGATATTTTCCTAAGTACTGGATCCACGTGTAATAATTGATACTTTGTTGTGATATTCATCTTAAACTATGTGTGCAAATGAATCGATCCAGGGGTTTGCATTATACACAGGGACTTGCCAATTTTTAAGTGCAGGTCCGCTACAGATGGTATCAGAGCACTGTGTTGCCTGTAGGTTCGAAACCCTTGGTTTAGATACAAATAGGTTTTGACCATAGGATTAAAATCTATTTTTCTTCAGTTTGCTAAAAGCAAAACTTTTCCTTTTATTTTCTTGTACTCTTATCTACTATCTACCTTCTCAAAATATCGTCTCTTGTTCTAGATGACCTATCTCCTTGTATCAATCAAGACATTTTTGGTAATGACCCTGGTCTTGAAGTAGGAGTGTGATACTTTCTAAGGAATGCTACGATTCAACATGAAGCACTACATGAAAGATCATTGAAGAACCCAGATTTAGAGCTCAAACACATAGAAGATTTTGAAGGAAGTTGAAGAAGAACCTGAAGCACCCAAGAAAGTGATAGACTAGAGACCACCACTTAATTAGAACAACGATATCGTGTTAGTGTATTGGTCATACCAACTTAGGTTGTATGACAATACTAGATTGTTTGTTGTGTTTGCATCATGTTGTTTGTTGTTTGTTAGATATTGTGTGTAAGATGATACAAGATTTCTAGACTACCAACAAAAGTTTCTTTTAAGGGTGGTAGCCCACCCATATGATCTAACACTACTAGGAAACTGTCTTTCTATGGAAGGGCTTTTGGTGGCGCACCACAAAGTCCATGCGCCACTAAAAATATTCTGTGGCGCACACCAACTGGTGCGCCACAGAAAGTGTGACGCTTTTGTGGCGCATCCAGGGGACATGCGCCACAGAAAGCATGCATTCTGTGGCGCACCATAAGGAGTGCGCCACAGAAAGCCTGTGGGCCCCACCACCAATCTTTGAATTTCGAATTCTGGGGTCCTTTCTGTGGTATATTTCTGTGGCGCATCTGTGCTAATGCGCCACAGAAAGCTTGGAGGGGCCCACACCAATGATTGGTCGGACAGTAATTCTGTGGCGCATGGACCCACATGCGCCACAGAATGTCAACTTTCTGTGGTGCATGTGGGCCCATGCGCCACAGAATTACTGTCCCAGATGTACAAAAGGGGAAAGCAGGCCCCCCTTTCCCTACCCATTTGCTCTTCTTCCTCCTCCACCTCTAGCTCGTGTTCCTCCTCCCTCCCATCCCATTTTGCTCACTCTTTTCTCCATTTTTTGTAGTTAAACCTATTTTGGTTGATAGATAATTGTTGAGAACCGGGAGGCTCCCCATATATACTCTCCTCCTCTCTCCCCCATCTCTTTTCCTCCCACACACTCTCTCGTCCATCGCGGTCACGTCTCGGCAACGAATCTACTAGGTGAGGAAAGTTGGATGGACATGCATATGCATGTTTGTATGTTGTGTATGTGAAGCTTGTGTGTTGTGCATGAATTGGTTCGGAAGAAACTTTTTGTTGTTGCTTGCGCCGGCGTGGTGCATGGATGTTTGCCGAAATGTTGATTAATTTCCATTTCGGCAAATTTTTGCACCACCCATATGTCATACTTTTAAGAGAGGTCATGCCGAATTTTTTCGGCGACCTTGCATGCATGTGTGTTTCTGTTTGTGCATGTTGCGGTTCTAATTATCATATATATACTCTCATCTCTGCTCTATGTATACCGCGTAGTCAACCATGGTCATCATGATGAGCTCCGGTCGAATCAGAAGATACAAGGAAGAAGCGAAGGCGGACATGATTCGGTTCAACAGAAGCCAGATAAGATGTCCATGTCGAAGATGCAAACTTGTGAGGTGGATCGACCCTGATTCTGGACAATTGGAGGATCACCTGCTCAGGCGCGGTTTCATGCTGGAACAAGATCATCGTCATGACGAAGGAGATGTCGGCGGACAAGATCATCATCATGACGAAGGAGATGCCGGCGGAGAAGATCATCATCATGACGAAGGAGATGCCGGCGAACAAGATCATCATGACGAAGAAGATGCCGGCGGACAAGATCATCATCATGACGAAGGAGATGTCGGCGGACAAGATCATCATCATGACGAAGGAGATGCCGGTGGTGGCGTGAACACGCAGACCCCGCTAACTTCGGCCTTGCAGGACGCTCATGTTCAAGAACTGCTCCTCAAGGAGACGAGCAACGCCAGAGCTGCGGCCAGAGAGAAAGCCAAGCTGGCGCAAATGGAGATAGACGGGAAGACTCCGTTGTATCCTGGGTGCCGGCCCCAGGATACGCGTTTGCAAGTAACGCTTGATGCTCTGGAGATGAAGGCGGGAAACAGATGGACCGACGTGAGCTTCGACAAGAACATGAAATTCATGCACGATATTCTCCCCGAGGGGAACACATTGCCAAGTAGTATCGAGGAGGCCAAGAAAGTCGTGTGCCCTCTTGACCTACCGCACGTCAAATACCACGCCTGCATCAATGATTGCGCCATTTATCGGGGCGATTACAAGGACATGACCACATGTCCGGTGTGCGGCCACGGACGGTACAAGAGTGGGAGCAAGAAAAATCCTCGAAAAGTGGTATGGTACTTTCCTATCACTCCCCGTCTGCAGCGGTGGTTCGTGGACCCTAAGGAAGCAAAGCTCATGCAATGGCACGCGGAAAGGAAGAAGCCCGAAGAAGATCCGGAGAAGGGCACCATCCTGACACACCCTGCAGACGCTAGCAATTGGGAAGCATTGGACATCGCCTTCGAAGATTTCGGGGGCGACGCAAGGAACGTCAGGCTGGGTATGAGCACCGATGGACTCAATCCGTTCGGCAACCAGAGTAGCACACATAGCACCTGGCCCGTGTTTGTATGGCCTTACAACCTTCCCCCGTGGCTGTGCACGAAGCAAAAGTACATACACATGAGTATTCTCATTCAGGGGCCGAAACAACCTGGTATCGACATACATCTGTATCTCGAGCTGTTGAAAGAGGAGTTAGAAACGCTATGGAAGACGCCAGCCCGTACGTGGGACGCCTACACTAAAGATTATTTCGATATGAGAGCCGCGTTGCTCACGACGGTGCAGGACTATCCTGGATGCTCATATGTATCGGCCCAGGTGGGCCACGGATTCTGCGCATGTGTCAGGTGCATGGATGAGACCCCGCATATCCAGCTACCAAGGGATCTCGGGTCTTCGAAAACCGTGTACCCAGGGGCTCGAAGGTGGCTTCGCATGGAGCACCCGTGGAGAAAACGCGGTGATTGTTCGATGGTCAAGACGAGCTCGAAACAGAACCGCGCCCGAGGAGCGGCACAGAAATCGACGAGCTTTTGAAAAATTGGGAGGAGTGCCCTGCGCCGGGAAAGAAGCGACCGAGGGTAGATCCGCTGCTGGGTGTATGGAAAGCGAGGTCTGTTTTCCACGACTTGGAGTACTGGAAGGTCCTCCACACGCCCCATAGCCTCGATCTAATGCACATTACGAAGAATGTTACCGAGAGTCTTCTTGGCACTCTTTCGAACATGCCGGAAAAGACCAAGGATGGGACGAAAGCAAGATACGATCTGAAATGGCTTGGCATCAAGAAAGATCTTCAGGCCCCCGATAGATGATGATGATGATCAGACGGAAGGGACTCAAGGTCGCCGCAAAAGGGTAAAGAAGAACGCGGTGGTGCTTCCCGCTGCCTGCTTCACTATGAGTCCGGAGGAGCTCGAGCAGTTTTACAGGTGCCTCCTAGGAGTCAAATTTCCTTACGGTTACGCGGGGAAGATAAGCAGATATCTGGACGGAACGAAGAAGAGGTTCAGCGGGATGAAGTCTCACGATTGTCACGTGCTGATGACGCAGATACTTCCCGTTGCGATCCGAGGGATAATGGACGAGCACGTCCGTGATACGCTGTTTGGCCTTTGCAACTTTTTCGACGTCATCAACAGGAAGTCGATCGGCGTGAGGCAGCTCCACAGGCTACAAGAAGAGATCGTGGTGATACTATGCGAGCTCGAGATTTACTTCCCGCCCGCATTCTTTGACATCTGCGTGCATCTCCTTCTCCATGTCGTTGATGACATCCTGCAGCTCGGGCCGACGTTCCTGCACTACATGATGCCGTTCGAAAGGCAGAACGGTGTCATGAAAGGATACGTTCGCAACAGGGCCCGTCCAGACGCAAGCATGGCCAAGGGCTTTCTAACCTACGAGTGCATCTCCTTCTGTCAGAGTTATCTAAGCACCGAGAACCAGGATGTTGGTCTGCCCACCAGGACGCACCTCGGCAGGCTCGATGGATTTGGTCACCGCGAGGGCTACCGCTCACTCCCTGTCGACATTGTTGGTCGACGCGATGACTTTGACAGGGCTCACCGGGTCGCGCTACAACACTTACAATTGATCGAACCTTGGGTGAAAGAGCACAAAAGCTTAATCGAGAAGAATTACATCGACCTGGGCCGGCCGAGGAAGAAGGGAGACGTAACCAGAGAGCACAACTCCAGCTTCACGAGTTGGTTCAAGAAAAGGCAACTGCTTGAAGCACAGCGCAAAAAGCCATCTACGGAAGATGAAAAAGTCATATTCTCCTTATCACAGGGCCCCGGGCACAACATAAGGACCTATCAGTCGTACGACATCAGCGGTTTCAGATTCTGCACCGAGGAAAAGGACAGGAATAGCGAATATCAAAACTCAGGAGTAACTATGCTATCCTACGGTGATGACGAGGCTACTGTCAAGCAAAGATACTTCGGAAGGATCGAGGAGATATGGGACCTCAACTACTGTGGAGAGTCGGTGCCAATGTTCCGTGTGAGATGGGCCAAGGACGTCGTCAAAGAAGGCCGGTATTTCACCACCATGGTAATACCCGATGCCAAATCGAAGAACGCCTCCGCGAAAAATGAGCCATGGGTACTCGCTAGCCAAGTTGAGCAATGCTTCTTCATTACCGACCCGTCAAAGCCTAGCCGTGTTGTCGTGAGGAGGGGCAAGAGGAGCATCATCGGAATGGAAGGAGATGCCAACGAGGAAGACTTGGACAAGAACGGCGATCCGAAGATCGAGGAGGAATTCGACAAGTACTTCGACATGCCTACTACTAGTAGAGAAAGAAGGAAGACCTCCCTACCTACTAAAGGTTGTCCGTTCACGCGAAGAAATCTCAAGGTGTCCGGCCTAAAGTACTCAACCGCCAAGAAGGGAAAGAAGAGATGCTAGCTCGGAACCGGCCGGGAAAGAAGAAATCTCGAAGAAGACTTTTTTGGTGTATAATTTGTTTGTGTGTGTGAGACAACAAGCATATCTATGTATTTTGACATGGCACAAGTTAAATATTTTGATATGGCACAAAGTTAAATATTTTGATATGGCACAAGTTATAAAGAATAACAAATGTGTGTGTTCTTTCTTTAAATTTAATCAAAAAAAAATTTAAAGAAAAAAAAATGTGGGACAGCCAGGATTCGAACCTGGCTGCCTCAAGGTTTCAGTGGGCAAACCACTGGGCTATGCTCAAGGATTTGTCAAACATCAGCCAGTGGTTCGTTTTAACACTTGTAGCTACAAAATTCTGTGGCGCATCCCCCACCCGGATGCGCCACAGAAACTCAGTATTCTGTGGCGCATCGCCACCTCGGATGCGCCACAGAAATTTTACACTTAGGCATATTCGCGGTCGTGCCCTCCCCAATCTCTCTTCTTCCTCTCGTTTCTCTGCAACTCGAGCTCTCACGCGACAACGCCGGCGACCGCGCTGCTCTTCCTCCACGGCCGCGACCACGCCGGCGACCCACTACACCGCCCCGCGCCCCAGCCCTAGCGCCGCCGCCTCTTCTTCCTCCTCCGCGCGCGGCCCCCCTCGCGCCCACACCAGCACGCCCTCCTCGACGCCGCACCCGCCGCCGCACACCGCGCCGCCGCCTCGACACCCACACCGCACGCCCTCCTCGACGCCGCACACCGCGCCGCCGCCTCGACGCCGCCTCCCTCGGACTCCATCTCCCCTCCCCGGTGTGTGCTGCTCCTCTTCTTCCTCCTCCCTCCCATCCACACCCTGCATCCACGCCATGGCCTCGATTGCTTTTGCTGTTAATTACTTGCTGCTAGTTGCTAGGTGTTAAAATTAGGTTAATTTTACTTGTTAATTTTACTTGTTGATTGCTTTCAGAAATTTGTTAATTTTACTTGTTAAAATTTTGTTAGTTTAATTTACTTGCTGCTAGTTAAAATTTTGTTAGTTTAATTTACTTGCTGCTAGGTGTTGCTAGTTAAAATTAGTTTAATTTACTTGCTGCTAGTTAAATTTTGTTAGTTTAATTTTGCTGTTAATTACTTGCTGCTAGTTACTTGTTGATTGCTAGGTTAGTTTTGGTTAGTGCTTGCTGTTAGGTTAGTTGCTAGGTTAGTTTAGTTGCTGCTGCTAGTTGTTAGTTTAATTTAGTTGATGTTAGGTTAGTTCTTAGGAAATTGATGAAAAAATTGCTAAGTGTTAAATTTGGAGATGCATTTTTACTTACTGTTAGGTTAGTGCTGTTAGCTGCTGCTAGGTTAGGTGCTGCTAGGTGTAGTTGTTGCTGTTAGTTTGTTGCTCTTAGTTGCTTGCTGCTGCTAGGTTAGGTGCTGCTAGGTGTAGTTGTTGCTGTTAGGTTAGTATTTTTAACAGTAGCTAGGTTAGTGGCAGTAGCTAGGTTAGTTGCTAGGTTTCGTGAGCATTTTGATAGTTCATTTTTAAACCAACTAATGCATTATTTTGCCATATGCAGGAAATTTAGAAGACGAACCTTCACATTCTTTCAGGTGAGATGTGGATGTGGTGATGCCGTGTATATGTGTGTGATCGAGACGTGGATGTGGTGAAATGTGAGATGTGGATGTGGTGATATTGTGTTTGTCGTGTATGTGAGATGTGGATGTGTGATATTGTGTTTGTTGCCGGCCGGAGATGCCGGCCGGAGATGTGGATGTGTTGGTGTGATGTTGTTGGCCGGGATGCCGGCCAACATGATTTGTGAAATATATGCAGGTACCCCGAGACCCTTGAGATTGCCGGAATGTCGATTAACTTCCGTTCCGGCAAATTCGGGTACTCCATATGTCCCTTTTTTAGCAAAAGTCATGCCGAATTTTTTCGTGAAATTTAGCATGACTTTGCTAAAAAAAGGACATATGGGGTATTGCGACTAATGCATGGGCCGGGGTATCTTAATTAGTACTAATTAAATGATTAATTTTTGTTGTACTAACTGTTTGCCTCTTTTTAATGCAGTGCAAACATGTCGGCCGACGCTTCTAAGCGCATGAGCGTCGAACAAGAAGCTAGAGAAAAGAACCAGTCGTTCTGGGAGGTGGAGGATGCCGCCGCCACTAGTGGCGCCGAGCGTCCCGACGATGAGCAAGAGGGACAGGAGGACGACCCCGAATACAACGTAGAAGGTGGTGAGGATGACACCACCACCTCCGATGGCGGCAACCACACGGATAGTGACCTTGGCGGCAGCAACCCGGCCACCCGGCCGCTCCGAAGAAGAAGAAGCAAAGGAAGGATAGGACACCGCAATCGGTCGACAATGCCACGGACGTGTTCACTGAGGTCACGGCAAGTGGCCAACCAGTGGCGCCTGAGAAACTTGCCGCAGGGTACGGCATGCAACTAGGGTGCATCCTTCGGGAAAGCGTGTCGATCAACACGAAGGACCTCAGAAGCAAAGCTAATGAGGCTCTGGTCGAACACCTCCTCAAGAGGGTTCACCAACGATACACGTTCCCGCTGCCGCTAAACAAAAAGGTGGACAGTTTAGCCATCACGAAGATGAGCACCGCCTTGAGCAGCTGGAAAACCCGGGTGAAGAACAAGATTGGGAGCGGTGCCAGCTGGGAGGAGATTAGGAAAAAAGAGCCGCACATCACCGAAGAAGAGTTCGAGGAATTCAACTTGTCCTTAAAATCTGAGGAGGCTGAAAAATGGACCAAGTGGGGGAAGGACATGCGGGAGCTGAACTTAGGTAACCACCATTTGGGAAGCGGCGGTTACCGAGGGAAAAAGCCCATTTGGGAGAAGGAGGATAGAGAGATTGCACGTCTTGGAAAAGAAAACCATTGGGAAAAAATCTTAGACGAGCAGACCAGGAATTTTGTCCGGTCCCGCTACTATCTCGACTGGGAGACTGGGGAATTCGTTACCGATTATGAGGATGTGAAGGAATTCCAGAAAAAGCTGGTAAGGGAATTTAATTACCACATATATATATCTCAAAGTCCATTGCGTTGATGTAATTAGATAACAAAGCCAAATTTCTAAGTGGGTTCACCTTTGTATGCAGGAGGAAGAGTTGCAGGCCGGCCCATCGTCCCAGGGGTCGACGGAACCGTGGGACACGACTTTCAACAGGGCGATGAACGTTTACAGGGAAAGGGACAAGTCGGCGCCGCCGAGATCAGCTGGCCGTGTGACCGGCTTTGGTACGAGCATGAAGTTCACAGAGTACTATAGCTCGGACGGCGGCGCGATGAAAAAGGAGAGGAAGAAGACGACCAAGGATAGAGCCGAGGTTGTGGAGCTAAAGAAGAAGGTGGAGTCACTGGAGAAGGAAAAAGTGGACTCCACCACGGTTGACAAGTTAGTGACCGACAGGATCCGGGAGATGTTTCCCCCTGCGTTATTGGAGGGGATAGCTGCCTGGAATGCGGGAGGTCAACAAGGGCCGATCTACGTGCCCAGCTTCTCCGGCAGCAACTCCACCATGAACCCGCAGAACCTGTCGCCGGACATGGTGACCCCGCCGCCGCCCAACGCCGCGGCGCAGCCGCCGCTCCCTTTGGTCGCACCGACGCCCCCTACGGCACCGGCACCCGAGAATAAGAGTCCGGCCGCCGGCACCGGCGCCCGGGTCTCGACATTAGCCGAGTTGGATGCCATCACCAAGGTAACTAATTAGTTAGTCCGCGTCATATTCTATAACTATGCCTGATTTGATGACTGCCATCTCATGATGATGCCCAACATGTGTTGTTTTGACTCAGGACTCCCCTTGCATACTCCTGCATAGGGTAGAGGCCGGCGGCGAGTTGAAGGAAGTTGGTGCGGGCATTATCATACAACCAAAGAGCCGCGAAATCCACCACGCTAGAATGGACGAGGCTTATATGAAGGTCAAGGTAGTTACGGTACTGTCTGCGTTTTTCGACATGGACCCCCCCGTTCAACCTCCGGGAGCCGATGAGCACTTGGTCTTTGGAAAGTGCCCCGGCTGGCCCACGCCATGGCCGAAGAACCAGATTCGTCTTGGGGGGGTCTTGTTGATGAGGGCCCAAGACGCAACACCGGCGCCACCTCGAAGTTCCGGGTCAACCCGATCCGTCCCCCGAAGCCCTCGAAGACTGCAGCCGTCGCCACCGCCCGGAAGGAACCGGCGGTCGTCGCCACCACCAACCGCCACTTAAAACTGTTGGGAGCGTCTGAACCACAACCGTCCCAATTAGGCAACGCCTCTGCACCTCAAGTTGTTGATGGCAACGACGACGGTGATGATGAGCATGTCGACATCGACGCCTTCCTAAACACTGGCGCCAGAGAAGACATATACATGCCTCCTGTGGATGACGAACCACCCTTTCGTGATCACGCCGATCAACCTGCTCGTCCCACTACAGTCACGCAGCGCCTGACCTTCCAGGGTTTATCTCAAGAGACGCCTCCAGCGACCGGCGATGAAGCTCTAGACAAACCGACTACCGTTTTCACCCCTGGCACACTACGGAATACGGTTCGCGCGGGGCTTCCAGGGCAGGTGAAGAACCAGAAGCACAGGAAGAGGAAGGGAGGCGCCTCTTCGAGCCAGCCTCCTATGATTGTCCGGGGTCGTGAAGACTTGGTACCACCCCGTCCGGATGGCATTGCGCACCGACTTCATGAAGCTGGTAAACCGATACTGCCTCCGGAGATGCTCTGCATGGCATATGGACACATGCACGTTTTGCATCAATCTATCCTGCATCTAGAGGGCCTCCTTCTTAAAGACAAGCATCCAAATTACCCGGTGTTCATTGTCCAAGTGCCAATGGATGATGAGTTCGACTTCGTCCGTGAAGCCCCCGCGGATGTGTTCTTCATAGCGTATGAGGACGTCTTCCATCTATTTCACCAAAACCGGCTGAACTATAACTTGGTCCGCCTATACGCGCTCAATGAGGCGAGGAGGATCTATAGAGATAATCTCCAGCTCGTCGCGGTAGCGGATCCCTACTACATGCGTGACAGCCAGCTGGTGGAAGGATCAAGGACACGGACCATGGCGACGGAGCACCTCGAGAGGTTCATGCTGGAAAACAAGAGGAAGAACAGCCTTCTTCTGCCTTTCTTTCCCGAGTAAGTACACACATCCGCTCGCCGCCGTCGTAACTTATGCTTTCTTATCGATTTCTTCCATTATTGCTGATCCTTTCCAACATTCCGTTTCAATTGTGTTGAGCAGGGACACGTTCTGCGTCCTCATCGTCCTAAACCCGAGGTGGTCCGTTGCCACTTATTTCGACTCGGATAGTAGGAGGAAGAAAGACTACACCAGAATAAAGGGTGTTCTCGATGATGCTATCGAGGGCTACTATCAAAAGGGAGGCGCCTTCGAAAATAAGGCCGAAGTTTTTACGAAAGACAACAAGCACCGGTTCAAGCATGTGACCGAGTTTCCTTGCCTCAAGCAGCAGCCTGGCAGCAAGAAGGATGCCTTGTACGCCCTCCGGTTCCTTAAAGGGTATGTCCGAGATGCTGAGCAATTGAGGATGCCATCTTGTATGCGAGAATGGGTCAAAAATGACGATAGGCTCACCGATGCTGATCTTAGAGAAGACTTCCATCGCATCGTGACAAAGTTATCGGAAATCATCGTCGATGATGTCAACACATCAGGGGGGGCCTTCAACTACCGCGGCCGAGGTAGGATGTATCCACTTAGATGAATAAATCATGCATACTCTATTTATATTACTAACCAATATATATCCCAATCCATCTCCAGGGTTGCATCAGAGGGACATCGAAAAACGCCTAGAGTTGCAGAGTGACAACAGGACGTGGATGACGAAAGAGATGTATAAACCGTTCCCGGCGCCGCTCCCCAAGAAGAAGGCTTCATGATCGTCGTGCTCCTGCTCTTGCTCACCATCATCGCCGATGTACTCTATTCGATCATATAGTGTAGGCGGTGAACACTTCATCTGTAACATGTGAAACTTTTGTATCAACATTTGTGTAAAAATTCCGCACTTGTCACTCGATCTATATGTATGTTATCTCGGGCCGGATATAAGTAATGCGATGACATAGTACTGTGTTTGTTTTAATATACCTGTCAAAATATATTGTTGTTTCTGTTATATCTGCATAAATACTGTAATATACATGTATTTCTGTAATATATCTGTATTTGTACAGCGGGCAGCAGTAAATTGCCAAATCCTGTACATACATTCTGTGGCGCACCAAGTTTTTTTCTGTGGCGCACCCTATTCTGTGGCGCACCCCTCTCTGGTGCGCCACTAAATAAAATTTCTGTGGCGCATGGTCGACGGTGCGCCACAGAATGCGGGATTTCTGTGGCGCATCCCAGGTGCGCCACAGAATGTGGATTTTTGTGGCGTGATGTCTGTGGCGCATGCCCCATGCGCCACAGAATCACAAAACTGGTGCGCCACTAAAAGGGTTATCCCTACTAGTTTAAACCCAGTTGCCAAAACCTATCCTTCTTTCTAATCTCCCCAATCAACAGAATCATTCTCTGCTGGTTTTGCAGTTCCCGTGTCAACAGCTGTATTACTCCACCCTCCCCAGTTATCAGAATCATTCCCAGCACTTGCATTTTGTTCCCGACTTGCCCGAATCCCGAGGACGAGACGAGATTCCTTTTAAGGGTGGTAGTCTGTAACATCCCAATATTTTGGAATGTTCAAAAATCACAAAAATTTAAAACTTTTGTTTTTATTAAAAGGAAACATTAAATTTATAATAGAAACCAAATAATAAAAGACATTTGGCATCTTCAAAAACTCAAATAGTTTAACTATCCAAGTATTCTTCAAATTCAAAATTTGAGTTTAGTTTAAATTCTTTTTATCCAAGGTTTTTCAAAGTCACCTTCATCTTATAAAAATGTTTTATTCCAATTAGTGAATTTTGAATATTTAACTTTGGCTAATCCTTTAAACCCTAAAATCTTGTTTGCAAAGTGGTTAAAATTATTTCAAAATTCCCAAAATCATATTATGGATTTAAAATATTTCATAATCATTTAAAACATAAAATAAATTTGATGAATAAATTTGAACATGAAAATGGATTTAAATGGTAAATCTTCAGTACTAAAGTTTATATTATGTTTTCAAAATTTTATTAGAGACAATAATAATTTAATAAAGCCTAAAACAATATTTATAAAGTGTTTTAATTTATTTAAAGCATGTTCTTATTTACAAATTTATTTTGATTCAATTATATTTATTTAAAATTTTAGTTTAAAATAGCTAACTTTCAATATTTACATTTGTGGTAATTTATTTGATTTTTAATATGCCACAAATGATTTTATTAAAATCCTATTTTTTAAAATTGTCATAAAGTGTCAAATTTGCATTTAAAGATATTCTGGAATTTCAAATTTTAAAATGTGTTGGAAAAAGGTACTTGAATATTTTAAATGATAAATTTTGATTTTACAAAATTTTAGAAATTAGTTTGAGTTGATTTGGACTCTTAAAACAAAAGTTATAAAAGAAATAAGAAAAATAGAAAAGAAAAAGAAACAAACCTGACAGGTGGGACCCACTGCCACGTCACCTTCTTCAACCTCTGCCCCCAAATCGCGCGTCCAAAAATGGAAGAAACAGCCGGATTGATTCCTCTTCAATACACGAGATTTACTCCACGATTCAACGCGCCCCTCCGCCCTTTTTGAAGCCCTCGACCCCCTCCTCCATAGCCCTCTCATTCCCCTCCAATTCATGCCGCCAGGCCGCCACAATTTCTCGCGGAAGCTCCGCTCGGCCGCCACCGTTCTTCCTCGTTTCCGGCGAGATAAGCAAGTCCCCAGGCCCGAGAACCCTCCCATCTTCTTCCCCTCTGATTTGCGCAGCTCGCTGACCACTTTCTCGATTTTTGGGCAGCCGTTCGTCGAATTTGAGATTGACCCGAAGCTTCCCGACGCCGCACAACTCCGGCCGCTCCGCCTCGCCTCCCCAGCTCACACGTGGCAACGCCGTTGCCACCTTCGTCCTCAGCGTGAAGAGCCGCGCCTCGTGGACCCCTCGCTCGAGCCTAGAACCCACCGGAGCGCCGTCACCTTCCACGCCAGAGCCGCTGGCGCCCGCACCACCACATCCGCGCCGCGTCGTTGTTCTAGGAAGCAAACCACGACGGCGACCACTCCATCGAGTTCGTCATCTCGTGCCACACATTGCCGTCGCCTTCCACGAGCCAGAGGACCACCGGAGTGACGAGAACGTCCATTGCCGAGCCGCTGCACCGTCATGTCCTCCATCTCCGGTGAAGTTCCGCCACCCAGGTATGGTCAACGCTCCCCCAGCCGTTCGATCTCCCATCCACGGCCAGGATTAGATCCGTTTAAAAGAACCGGTATCAATAGATCTCAGCCGTCAGATCTGGATCTGACGATCCAGATCAAATCACTTAACCAGCTCAGCCGCCCAGTCAGCGCCACGTCAATGCCCAGTCAGCACGCCACGTCATCCTAGCTTTTCCTGGATTTAATCCGAATAAAATTAAATGGCACTTTTGCAGAAAAGCCCCTGCAACTTAGATCTGTCATTTATTTTTAACCACTTATCCAAATATTACAAACTTTATACCCCTGGAAAGCCCTTGACATGTAGAAACTTTTGGTATTGTTAGTTTTCTGTTTTGCCAAAATTTAAATCATTCAAATTTCAAATGAGGGATTTGAGTATATTTGGCATAACTTTATTTTTATAAGTCCAAAAATTTCATATAAAATAGTTTTAGAAACCTTAGATTATGTGTATTTTTATTCCTCTGTTATAAAAAATTTTTGACCATTTTTTTATGATTTAAAATCAGAGTCTCAAATTGAATAATTGGCATAGGGTAATTTTGGCATAGTTTAATTTCTATTAATTATTTTAACATGTTTCTTTTTGAGACAAATCCTAAATAAATGGCCTTTGATCAGAGAAACTAAATGCCATAATTATTAATGTATTTTAAACTTAAATAATTAAGTTTGTGCTAATAGTCTTTTAAAATATTTTGATTTGCAAACCTTGTTTTTAAAATGTGTTAAGCCCTTTTTAACCAAACCCAATTGTTATGTTGTTGTCCATGTTTGATTTTGTGTTTTGAATTGATTGTTGTATTGTTATTTGTTTATATTGTTTAGATTGAACGGAGAGCTCCGAGTTACGTTGAAAAGAGTTGTGAGCACCGACAACTTTCAAAGGTAAGTGGCACATTCATAAATTTCCTAAGTATTTTGTCTATGCATGAGTAGAGTATTTTCTTTAAGCATATGTAAGGTTATTAGTATTGCTATGCCAAAAATGTTTAGAATAGCACCCCTATACTAGTTGGTTTAGAATCCTATTATAACTTGGTAGAATTATTGAGATGCTATGCTAAATAGTTTTATAAAAAGTTAATTTCTACTAAGTCAATGAACTACCTGGGTGTGTGGATGGATTTAAGCACTTCCCCAGTTTTGGGAGTATAAGTTGCTAGAAGAGGGTGATTCCCCCGCAGGAGTATAGATCATACGTGATTTTCCGGGTTCGGGGGGATGGATCACACTACAGTAGCCACCCAGGAATTAAGAGATTTGAAGATACTCCAAGTGAAGATTTTCTAGTGCAGCCGAACAAGGAAGACGAAGAAGAATCTCATCATGCCATCTTAAAAATAAAACTTGTTAGAAAACAACATTAGGGACTCACCGGAGTTTACCGGAGGTAGTCATCTGACTCACCGGAGTTTACCGGAGGTAGTCACCGACACACTGGAGTTTACCATGTGTTGTCACGGTTTCACTGGAGTTTACCAGTGTTACCAATTTAATAGATGCAAAATGTTTTACAAAGTGATAAGACAAAACTGGCTTTATGCAAATCAGCCTTGAACTCCACCAGCCTAAATATGCATATAGGTTATTAGAGTTTTTCCAGTATGAGTCCACAGAGTGTCGCTTGCCAGTTCCATTTTTTTATGGTTCTAACCCACCTTGTTGCAACATTTTTCTTGTTGCAGGATATTCAGACGATGAGTGAGGTTTCGTATAAGGTTTTGAGTCTACAACCAACATGTTTCGCCTGTGGCACATGAAGATGATGGAGACTCACTGCTACTTTTATTTCCGCTGCTCTACTCTTTCAAAGCTAGCTTCGTGCTATGCAATTTGTAATGGATATTTTCCTAAGTACTGGATCCACGTGTAATAATTGATACTTTGTTGTGATATTCATCTTAAACTGTGTGTGCAAATGAATCGATCCAGGGGTTTGCACTATACACAGGGACTTGCCAATTTTTAAGTGCAGGTCCGCTACAATGTACCCCGTTCTTGTTTACTTGTTATGATCAAACATGTGTATGAGAGTGTGTGAGAGGGAACGTGTGCATTAGTTGGAGTAACGGGGGTGACTAGTGCGGTGAACGTGAGAGAAAGTTCCGCGATCCACTTGGGTTTTTACCTTACTTTGTTGCCTCACTAGGGATAAAGAAAAATACCTTGCTACCGGAGATGTGGGTGTGACCATTGTCACTACTCCATGACTAGATCTAGCATGTTCTTATTTTAACTTCATGTCATAGAACTTAAAGCTATACTCTGATTTATCTTAATTACTAAGATGTTATGATTTAGTTCGCATCTTGGTGGAGTATAAGAGAGATTAATAAACAAAAGATCTCTATGTTAGGATGTGATGCCCATATAATTAGTAACTTGTCATGAAACCTTTATGTTGCAATCTCATATGTCAATTCTAGTGTTCCATTGTCTACCACTTTATTAAAGAGAGAGAGTGCATTTGTGAAACCATGAACCCCGGTCCATTTTTAATCATAAGAAACACCTTTCCAACAACTTTTATCCACTTTACATTTTCTGCCATTTAAAAATCTGAAAATACAAAAACACTTTTACATCTTGCATTCACAATACAAAACCCAAAAAATATCATCCATCATTGTTTACATCATCATTGCATATTTATTTACTGTTTTTCATTCATTATCTTTTCATATCATTCTCACACCTTGTGCTTGACAACCACTAGGTGAGGTTGAGGGCACAAACAATTTACTTTGTTTTGTAGGTTTTCAAGAGAAGGATAAGAAGATAAATCTTTCACTACTGATTCCCCCAGAGTTCGATATTAAACCCTCGAGTCACCCCTCGTTGGGAAAACTGTCTTTTCTATACTATACACTCTGCACTTGGAGTCTCAACCTAACCCATATTCTTTTGATGCAGGTAACTACGTCAAGGGCCATCAAGACAGTTTTCTGGCGCCGTTGCCGGGGAATCATTGCTGTAAAGGTTTATCCAAGGGTATCTCACAACAAAGTCAACTTGATCACCAACTTGTGCAAACACCTAAGCTTGGGGAGGTTGCACCTACGTGAGCATCATCTTATCCATCTTTACCTTCAAATCATTTTATTTTGTTTTGTTATTGTCTTGCATATCATATTTATATTTCGGTTTCATATTTTATTTTCTGTTTTGCATTTTGTGTTGCATTTGTTATTTTGGTTTGCATTGTTTAGTGTCATTTTATTTTCAGTTTTGCATAAAAAATTAAAAAAACACATAAAAACTTGCATAATGGAAAAGAGAACCTTTTGGCCATTTAGTGTTAAGAACTTTCCTCAAAATATGAATATCCCTGTTGAAAATTTTGAAGTAGATCATAATATCACTAAAATGATTTGTGAACACCGTTTTTATGGGAAACCCAAGGAAGATCCTATAATTCATCTTAAGAAGTTTAATGAAAGATGCAAAGTGTTAAATTTGAACCATGCCATTGTTTATATGATTAAAGTTAAGCTTTTTCCCTACTCCCTAGCTGGAAAAGCCTTAGATTGGATATTAAGATGGCCACCTGGAAACTTTAGTACTTGGTTTAATTTAAAAGCTTCATTCATTGAAAGATTTTGTTCCACTGAAACAGTTTGTAATTTGAGACAAATAGTTATCACCTTTAAACAAGAAGAGGATGAACCTTTGGTAAAAACATAGGAAAGGTTTAGAGGTATAGCTTTTGGAATGGAACATGGTCTCAGAGATTGGATGCTCATGCATATATTTTATAGAGGATTGTCTGAAACCTCTAGAGTCTTTTTGGATAATGAATGTGGGGGTTCTTTTATGAATACTACTTCTGCTAACACTCATATTCTACTTGATGGCTTACTTTTGGAAGTGAAAATTAAAGAAAGTTTAGAAAAAGCCCAAGTACCAGAAGATGTTTTTGATGACCGTCATGAAATATTTAATCTATATAATAGGGAAGAAAAGTTGAGGAATTTAAAATGCTTAGCGAAGTCAAGGAACCATTACTTGACTTAGAGAATTGTAGCGTGCATGAATTAATATCTATCTTACAAAAATTTGCAAGTGATCCTTCTATTAATGTTAACCAAGCAGGTTTTGGTTCTTATATTGCTAATCATGTTTTAAAAGAAAAGATTGCTGGGTACAACCAAGAAGCTATGATACCACCTAAGCTTGGAGATATTTGGATTCCCAAAGTACTAGTAACCATTGGAAAAGAGACACACCATGCTATATTAGATCTAGGATCTAGTGTCTCTGTTTTATCTAAAGAATTATATGAAGTTCTTGAATTTAAGAATCTTGAAAAATGCTCTATTGAACTTGCACTTGCTGATGATTCCATTAAACATGCTTTTGGAAAAGTAAGTGATGTTATGGTAGAGTTGCATATGACATTTGTACCTGTTGATTTTCTAATCATGGATATGAGGAACAAAACCTCTAGTCCAATTATTCTTGGAAGACTTTTTCTTCGTACCACAGGTGCTATCATTGATTCAAAAGAAGTGAATGTGAAGTTTCAGTTTCCACACAAGAAGTGCATGGAACACTTCCCAAGGAAGAGGGACACATCAAAGTTCAAGCTCCCTCATGAGCTTCGTCCACAATAAATATTAAGTAAGAAGCCTAGCTACATGGCTATAAAGAAAGAGTTTTACGGGAGGCAACCCGGTTGTTTTTATTTTTGATTTTCTTTGTGTCCTCTTACTGTAACAAGAGACTTAGTTTTTTGTTTTGTTTCTGGAATTTTTTAATAAAGTGCCAAGTTTTACCTATTTTGGCTTGAAAAAGTTGCTATTTGCATTCGGAGATTTTATTCCAGCATGAATCTGTGCACGGTATGATTTTTAATTCCTATTCTGTAACTCCGAATGAGCTGATATTTAAAATGTAGTTGCAACTTTTCATCCTATGTAAGCATGATTTTTTTCACAATTTGTCGACATATTTAAGTAGGGTAGAAAAATACATTTTGCTGCTGCTGTTTTTTTGGACAGATTCTGTCCCATTTTGTTTGATGCATTCTTTGAACTTTTAACTTGAATCTTTTTGATCCAATTGAGTTTATAAGTAGGCATACAACATTATACACTTTCTGGACATTCATATGAATTTTTGTTTAAGGATTTTATGCAGCAAGTAATTCATTTGTCTATCACTACTAATGTCACCCCACAGAAAAGAAATGGGAGAAACGGTGTTTTGAAGTTTTTTGACAGGGATTAGAGGAGATGCACCAAGAACTATCCAAGGATGGTGAAGACCATAAGCTTGGGATGTGAAGACAACCCCACTGGACCAACACATTCTCGGTTTGCACACGTCTAACTTCTGTTTTTTGATCAATGCACTTTATCGCATAAACTTGGAGCGTCTTTTATTTGCTTTTTATTTCGGTTTGATTTTTGTTTGTCTTGAGACCACCACTATCATTTATATATGAGAGAGCTACTGGAAATTTGGGTTGAATTAAGTTGAATTAAGTTGCATGATTCATGTGCTTTTTAATGAGTATTAATTTGCAAGTGTTTTATCAAGAGCTATCTTTTATTCATGTTTTGATGCTGAATGTTACTTTACTTTGTTTAACATGGATTTGTTAGTTCTATGGACACTTATGCATGCATTTAGACGGTCAACTTTCTCCCTCTTGCTAGCCCAAAAATTCCAACAAGTAAAAACTTGTTTTCCAACACCTTCAACCAAAGTTTTTCCAGTGAGTCCACCATATCTATCTATTAGCTTTATGCTACTCCGAATATGTTTATCATGTTATTTTATATTATCTATACTTCTGAATTAAAATGCTTATGTTATTGATTGTTATGGGAAAGGTTGGTTAAAGAGCTCTCACGAACTTGATGCACACCTTACTTTTATTGCACTTAATAAACATGACCCATTGTGATTAAAATTATGAAGTTGTGAGCTTGACAAGAGTCTTGGTTGGGAGTTAGCTCATATGTGCTGTCACATGGCAAGCTTTCAACGTGCTCTTTATATTTTGTTGATATCATGTACTTTTGTTTATGGATGCTTATCATGGTGCCAAATAAATGTGGAAACTTAGTAAGTTTAATGAGTTTGTATAAATGGCTAGAGAGACGCCTGGGCCGCTAATCTAAGCCATGCATCATTCATGGTAGAAATTTACTTACATGCTATGGTGAACCTTCAGTGATGCACCCCACAATAAAAAGCTATACCAATAGTAAATAAAAAGGGTGTGGAGATTGTTCATTTTGTTTGTTTGTCTTGTCATTTTGACATGGGCTTGTTCCATGTCCTGGGACAAGAGGTACCCCAGTTGACGCTCTTGATGACGCTATTATATTACTTACAATGACCTTAACTTGAACTTGCTTTTGTGTCCCAAGTTGAGTAACACCGTGGTGTAGGTACTCGTATTCACGGGGCATGAGACATTCAACCCATACTTTGTCAAGCATACTACTCATATTTGCTTTCACTTTAAACTTTAACCATTCAAGATGCTATGATAGGGGTAATGAGAGCTTGACACCAATGAATACAACATTGCAAACATTAACTTAAGTAGAAGCGTTTGGAAGTTAGCTGAAACTTATTCATGTTTTACCTCTACTCATTTATATATCTTTCCAAAGTGTCCACCTTTTATATTCAGATTTACAAGAATACTCTATGACCATTATAGGATGTTTTTACTTTTCATTATGCATACATTTGGTCCATAGTACTTTCTTCTATGTTACACTTTGTGAATTATCATTGAACATCCTTACATTGAATATTTGATATCACTTCATAATCTATCTTGTATATTGCTACTCCTTTGAAGAATGAATCATTTGACTCTATGTAGCAATAGTAATAATCTTTGATAATATTAAAATACAAAGTCCATGTTAGTTTTATCACCTTCATACTTGAGGACAAGTATAGGTTAAGCTTGGGGATGTTGATGCATGTAAAATGCATACATGAACTTTGCATTATATTACTTATATTTCAATCATATTTGCATCATATAAGGGTTATATCATTGATTTATATTGATTTTGGGAATATTTCATTGTTTCCCTATTTTTCTGGAATTAACCCTGCATAGTCAAAAAAAACCTATTTTCTATATTTTGATATTTCAGGGACCCAAACGACGTCCAAATGACGTAATAATTTACAGGGATCAGTTTTTGGAAGGAACAAACCGTGGGAGCGAAGGAAGCGAACAAACGGAGACCCGAGGGCCAAGTTGAGTGGGCCCACGTGGCCAGATTCCTTGGCCGCGTGGAACCCATCAACCTGGGCCTCGAGGCTCCGTTGTCGTCAATCTTTTTTCCCGAGCCTCCGTCTTGACCTAAAAACGACTATAAAAATAGTCCCCGATGCCCTTCGGAAAGTAGCGCCGCCGAAACACAGAAACCATGAAACAGAGACCTGGAGTTGCAGATTGGAGGGGGGAAACTCCGGCGGGGCGCTGCCGGCGTGGTCTCCATCTTCTCCAACGACTTCTCCACCGTCTCCATGATGAAGAGGGAGTAGTCCACCCCTGGACTATGGGTTTGTGGAAGCAACTTATGTATCTCTCTTCTCTTGAGCTTCACTAATTAGTACCGTATGAGCTGGTCAACATGATTACGGTCATCTATGTAATACCTTTGTGGTGGATCTTTTTATGAGTTAATATATGTTTGAGATTGCAATAGTTTTGTTTCAGTTATGAAAGTAGATGAATATTATGTACCCCGTTCTTGTTTACTTGTTATGATCAAGCATGTGTATGAGAGCGTGTGAGGGGGAACGTGTGCATTAGTTGGAGTAACGAGAGGTGGCTAGTGCGGTGAACGTGAGAGAAAGTTCCGCGATCCACTTGGGTTTTTACCTTACTTTGTTACCTCACTAGGGATAAAGAAAAATACCTTGCTACCGGAGATGTGGGTGTGACCATTGCCACTACTCCATGACTAGATCTAGCATGTTCTTATTTTAACTTCATGTCATAGAACTTAAAGCTATACTCTGATTTATCTTAATTACTAAGATGTTATGATTTAGTTCGCATCTTGGTGGAGTTTAAGAGAGATTAATAAACAAAAGATCTCTATGTTAGGACGTGATGCCCTATAATTAGTAACTTGTCATGAAACCTTTATGTTGCAATCTCATATGTCAATTCTAGTGTTCCATTGTCTACCACTTTATTAAAGAGAGAGTGCATTTGTGAAACCATGAACCCCGGTCCATTTTTAATCATAAGAAACACCTTTCCAACAACTTTTATCCACTTTACATTTTCTGCCATTTAAAAATCTGAAAATACAAAAACACTTTTACATCTTGCATTCACAATACAAAACCCAAAAATATCATCCATCATTGTTTACATCATCATTGCATATTTATTTACTGTTTTTCATTCATTATCTTTTCATATCATTCTCACACCTTGTGCTTGACAACCACTAGGTGAGGTTGAGGGCACAAACAATTTACTTTGTTTTGTAGGTTTTCAAGAGAAGGATAAGATGATAAATCTTTCACTACTGATTGCCCGAGAGTTCGATATTAAACCCTCGAGTCACCACTCGTGGGGAAAACCGTCTTTCCTATACTATACACTCTACACTTGGAGTCTCAACCTAACCCATATTCTTTTGACGCAGGTAACTACGTCAAGGGCCATCAGCGCTTAAAACCGCCATTCACATTCTCAATAGAGTACCAAGCAAGTCGGTGCCCAAAACACCGTACGAGTTGTGGACAGGAAGAGTACCCTCTCTACAACACTTCAGAGTGTGGGGGAGCCCAGCTGAGGCCAAAGTATTTAATTCAAATATTGCAAAGTTAGATCCCAAAATAGTAAGTTGCCACTTCATTGGCTATCCTGATAAATCAAAAGGTTTTCGTTTCTACTGTCCAGACAGATACACAAAGTTTGTAGAAACGAGACATGCCGTCTTCTTAGAGGACAAAATGATGAGGGGGAGCATGGTAGCTCGGAAAATTGATCTTGAGGAGAAGAGGGTGTGTGCACCTTTTCCGATGATTCAGGAGCCATTTTTCACACTACCTGTTGTACCTGCACTGACAATTCCTGAGGTTGAAGTGCAAGCACCTGTTGTAACTCCACCCGTGACAACTATGGGTGAAGATCCGGAACCTGTCCGTCAGGAGCCGACTGAAGCCGTGGTTGAGCATGAAAGGGAGGTACAACAGCCACTTTCAGAAAATGAGGCCCCTAGAAGGTCTAAAAGAGCTAAAAGACCAGCTATTTCCACTGATTATAAAGTTTATAACACAGAAATAGCTCATATGGAAGATGATCCCACTTCATATGAAGAAGCCATGAGAAGCCCTCACTCATCGAAGTGGCTGGAGGCAATGGAAGACGAGATGAAATCGATGAGTTCCAACGATGTTTGGGACTTAGAAAATATTCCTAAAGGAGCCAAAACAGTAGGCTGTAAATGGGTCTACAAAACTAAGTATCACTCTAAAGGGAATGTAGAAAAGTATAAAGCATGACTTGTTGCAAAAGGATTTACACAGAGAGAAGGGGGAGATTACAATGAGACTTTTCCCCAGTCTCATGTAAGGATTCCTTCAGAATCATAATGGCACTAGTTGCACATTTTGATTTAGAGCTACATCAAATGTATGTAAAGACGGCATTTCTTAACGGGGATTTAAAAGAAAATGTTTACATGAAACAACCCAAGGGTTTTATCATGGAAGGCAAGGAAGATATGGGATGCCGCCTAAAGAAATCCATTTATGGATTAAAGCAAGCCTCTAGACAGTGGTATCTAAAGTTTAATGAGACAATTAAAGGTTTTGGATTTAAAGAAAATGTTTAGGATAACTGCATTTATGCAAAGTTTAAAAATGGGAAATATATTTTCCTAATCTTGTATGTGGATGATATCTTGCTTGCTAGCACTGATGTTAATCTACTACAAGAAACAAAGAGGTTCTTATCCTCAAATTTTGATATGAAAGATCTTGGTGAAGCATCATATGTTTTGGGCATAGAAATTCACCGAGATAGGAAAAATGGAGTCTTAGGACTATTATAGAAGGCATATTTAGTCAAGGGTGACAGTTTTGGGAAATTCCAATGTCCCAAGAACCAGTACGAGATCGATCAAATGAAAGCAGTACCATATGCTTCGGCTGTTGGAAGCTTACAGTATGCACAAGTGTGCACTCGCCCTGACTTAACTTTTATCACCGGGGTACTCGGTAGATATAAAGAGAATCCAGGCATGGAGCACTGGAAGATGGTAAAGAAAGCATTGCGTTACGCGCAAGGCACAAAGGACCTCATGCTAACATATAGAAGATCTGATTCCCTAGAGATAAGAGGGTATTCAGACGCTGATTTTGCGGGAGATAGAGATGATAGAAAATCCACGTCTGGATACGTGTTCACTCTCGCTGGAGGGGCTATTTTGTAGAGAAGCTGCAAACAGTTAATAGTTGTATCGTCCACGATGTATGCAAATTTTATAGCATGTTATGAGGCCACGGGGCAGGCGATATGGTTAAAGAAATTTATACCCGACTTGAAAGTGGTAGATTCACTAGTAGGAAACTGCCTTTCTGTGGATCACTTTTTGTGGCGCACCAAGTAGCCATGCGCCACAAAAAAAAAACTGTGGCGCACCTGACCATGTGCGCCACAGAAAGTCACATTTCTGAAATGTGACTTTCTGTGGCGCACCTGACACAGAAATGTTACTTTCTGTGGCGCATGGGGAGTGTGCGCCACAGAAATGTGACTTTCTGTGGCGCACATAGCCAGGTGCGCCACATAATTTTTTTTCCAGATCACACACACACACACACACACCCCCCCCCCCCCCCCCCCCCCCCCCCCCCGTGGATCGCCTTTTCAGTTTTGCAAACAAGAAAAGAAAATGATAAAATCTTCAATAAATAAAAACCTTTGAGATATAGTTAGGTTTTAGTGTCTACTTGGTATAGAAATTTTGAAATATGAATTTTGACCTTTTTTGCAAAAAAAACAGAAAAAAAAAGTTTGAACGCCATAACTTTTGCATACGATGTCGAAAAAATGCGTTTAATATACCAAAAAGAGTAAAAAGTTATTTCGAAAAGAAGATTTTTATCTACAAAATCAAAAAAATAAAAAATTTGGAAAAAAAATTATGTGGCGCACGGTGGCGGGTGCGCCACAGAATTGTTGGGCGGGATTCGAATTTGAATCCCGCCCAACCCCTTCTCTCCCTCTCTTTTCTCCTTCTTCTCCCTTTCTTTTCTCCTTCTCCACTTCTCCTCTCCCTTCTCCTCTCCCCTTCTCCTCCACTTCTATTCTCCCCTTCTCCTTCTCCTCTCCTCTCCTCCACTTCTTCTCTCCTCCTTCTCCTTCTCCTTCTCCTTCTCTCCTCCACCACCCCGGCGATCTCTTCCTCCACCTCCGGCGACCCCCTCCTCCACCCCGGCGACCTCTCCTCCGGCGACCTCCACCCCGGCGACCTCTCCTCCGACGACCTCCACCTCCGGCGACCCCCTCCTCCACCCCGGCGACCTCTCTTCCGGCGACCTCCACCTCCGGCCACCTCCGGCGACCCCCATCCTCCACCCACCCACCTCCGGCCAAGCCACCTACGGCCATGGCCACGGGCAACAGCTCCGACGAAATTCCGGCAGCCAGATCTAAATCCAGATCTGGATCTAGATCTGGCCGCCATTTTTTTTGAAATTCAAAAAACAATTTTGTGGCGCATGGTGCTGGGTGCGCCACAGAAATCCACAAAATCTGGGTATTTCTGTGGCACATGGGCCGGTGCGCCACATAATTAATATTTTGTGGCGAGGATTCTGTGGCGCACCCACCATGCGCCACTAAAAGCCATTTTCCTACTCGTGATTGCATTGACAAACCACTAAAGATGTATTGTGACAACCAGCCCGCAGTATTCTATGCTCACAACAACAAGTCGAGTAATGCTACTGAACCAATAGAGATAAAGTATTATGTTGTGAAAGATAAAATCCAGGATCACACTATAAGTTTCGAGCATATAAGGACAAAGGATATGCTTGCGGATCCGCTTACGAAAGGCTTACCACCCAATGTGTTCATGGAACACTTAGCCGGCATGGGTTTAAGGGAAAGCCTATGATTCCTAGATCATGAGAGGCCCGAAAAGGAACAGATTTTGTTTCAAAACAGAGAGGTATGTTGTAACTGTCTGATTCTACCGGCTATTGAGCTGTGACGATGAAACATGCTCCATATATCGATCCGAGATGAAACGAGTAAAGTAAAAGTACATGGTTAAAAAGTAAAAGTTGAGATCAAGGAGAGAATGTTAGATTGATCTCTCCCGTGTGGGCCCAACGGCCCACTGTAACACCCTGGATTTTTGGCCTTTTTTTTTTCCAAACTTGCATTGTTTCTATTTATTTCAAATACATTTGGAATTAAACCTCAGGAAAATCATTTTAAATCTTGAACCTTTACAAATCTGTTAAATCAAGTGGGATCTTGTGCTTTCCATTTCCCTCCCACTTGGTACTTGGATCTGTGATTTTTCCTTGGATAAATATTAATTTGGGAAATTCTTTTCTCCCTTTTAAAAATTACCCTTTTAATTGGCCTTCCAAAGGAACCCCTATTTTTATGTCTCCAAAAATTCTGCAAAAATTAGGGAATCTTCCCTAATGGATGTGGACCTCATTTATTAAAAAAATATGGTGCCATGACTTAGGAAAATTTCCCTCCACAATTCTTTTTCCATTCTGCCTGTTTTCTCAAAACATTTTTAGGTCTATCAAAATAATTTTTCCTGGATGAATCCAAGGCATGGATAGACTCCCCTTGATCACTCCTACCTCAGGACAAAAGGGCATATCCATCTAACACCATCTACCACTCCAAATCATTAAAACCCTTTTTGACCAGTATGGTTTTTCTCAAAATATAGTCGGACCAACTTTCGAATTTGAGCAAACCTTACTCAGCAAAGTTGTTGGATTTTGAATTTGGCGCACAGTGGTTCAAACCTCATCTCATTTGGATCACGGAGTTGAGAGAAACTTGCCGATGCCGTTACTGACATGAACAGAACGGTGATCACCGCCGACGTGGACGTGCCAGGCGGCGCCGCCCGTTCTGGGTCAACGCCGTTCTGCCCCTTCCCTCTCCGGTCCTTGCCCAGCGGATCCCCCTCTCCCCTCTCCGCCGTCCAGAGGCCACGCGTCGCCGGAGAAGGCCGTCCACCCCTCGCCACCGACGAGTCCCGACGCGCCGTCCAAGCACTGTGCTCGCCGGGCCCTCTGGTCAGCGACCCTCCGCCGCAAGAGCTTAGCCAGGCGTCGAGGAATTATCCTCGTGCTTCTCCTGTGCCACCGCTCGCGCGACGCGCCATCCACCACAGCTCCACACCGTGCTTGACACCTCACCGTGGCATTGATGGAGGCCGCCGTGCGGGAACCTTATAAAACCACCACCCCTCGACCTCCAGAGCACCGCATCCACCTCCTAGCCTCTCCACTACCCTCCCCTGCTCCACTCGAAGCTCGACGAGCACCGCAACTCCGGCGACGACCTTGCCCTAGCCGTCACGGCCGTGGACAAAATCTTCGCCAGAGGGGCACCGTTCGTCGATTAAACCTACCCGTAGCCTCCCTAGATCACGGCGATGATGATGCCGTGCTCGCCAGGGTGAATGGTGGCCGGGAACGTCGAGTCCATCATCGACCGCAAGCTTCCGCCGCCGGAGAAGACGCACTGGTGCCGCCCGAGCTCCCCATCAAGCTCAAGTGCACCGACGAGCTGCGCCACCTCCCCCTGATCCGCGCTGCATCCTCTCCCTCCTCTCTCCCTTGCCCCAGCCGCCGCAGGACGCCGCCGGTGAGTCGCCGGAGCATCGCCGTGTTTTCCTCTGTTTCCCGCGTGTTAAAAGAGAAAACGATTCGGCCTCCTCTGTCACTGACCAGTGGGTCCCACTGGTCAGGTTTTTAAACATTTTCGAACCGTTTTCCTGTTTGATTTTCTGTTTTATTTTTCTATTGGAAAAAGGCAGAAATTGAAGCCAAGTTTGAAATGCAATATCTCACTCAAAAATCCTCAGAAAAATATGAGACCAATTTTGTTGGCTTTGTTTGAATTTTCTCTTTCCAATGAAACCAGAAACGATTTATTCGGAATTTATTTTTTGGGCATTTATTTAAATGACCTAGGAGGGATTTTTGATGCATATTTGTGTTGCTTTGATAGATTCAAACCTCTCCGATGGAGTAGGAGTTGTTTTCGAACCCGAAGGCAAGCCATTAACCCGATCTCAAGCTCGGTCGAACTTTAGGAAACTTGCTTGACTGTCTAAATTGATATCTGTTGCATCTCATATGCCATGTTGCATTTTAATATTGCCGCACTTATATATCTGTGGATCATCGCAACACCTTTATTTTCGTCAGACGAGACGGCGCTTGCCAGCGGAATCGCTGCCATAGTCATCCGGTTGACATTTCTTTTATTTTCGTCAGACGAGACGGCGCTTGCCAGCGGAATCGCTGCCATAGTCATCCGGTTGACATTTCTTTTATTTTCGTCAGACGAGACGGCGCTTGCCAGCGGAATCGCTGCCATAGTCATCCGGTTGACATTTCTTTTATTTTCGTCAGACGAGACGGCGCTTGCCAGCGGAATCGCTGCCATAGTCATCCGGTTGACATTTCTTTTATTTTCGTCAGACGAGACGGCGCTTGCCAGCGGAATCGCTGCCACAGTCATCCGGTTGACATTTCTTTTATTTTCGTCAGACGAGATGGCGCTTGCCAGCGGAATCGCTGCCACAGTCATCCGGTTGACATTTCTTTTATTTTCGTCAGACGAGACGGCGCTTGCCAGCGGAATCGCTGCCACAGTCATCCGGTTGACATTTCTTTTATTTCTGTCGAACGAGAAGGCGCTGGTCGGCGGGTTCGCCGCCGTAGTCATCCGGTTGACGTTTTATCTTGTTATGTTCGGACTTTGGTACATGCCTGTGGATATGTTTATTTACTGCTGAAATTATTATGTGGTTGCGTGTGTTACTTTGTTAATGTTGATGTCTGTAACCAAACAAAATGACTAAGAAAATAATTACCTCCCTCGACTAGATTGAGTCACATAGTGCCACTCACCAAACACCACCAGCACAACCATGCGTCGTTCATTTGGGCGGACCATGGCCGGGTATTCTATCAGCCTCCTTTGACGCCACCCTTTTTGGCAAGTCTAGTCGGTTACCAGAGTTGGTCGGGGCTAGTCTTGCGAAGGTTCCGGAGCTAGGCGTCGCTCATGGGTTGGGGACGTGCCGGATTCACTTCTGCATAAGGCATAGAGTTATGTCGGTGGCTATACAGGGAGTGTCTTGGTAGAGTAAACGACCGTGGAAGTATGGGTTTGTACTGTCCGCCATGATTGGTTCTAGTACTTCGGTACCGGCGGTACAAGCCTAGACCTCAGCGTGTGGATAAACGTGCAACCTCACGAGAGCGTAAATCTAGATTCTAGCCTTGTCCTTAGGTCATGGGATGATGTTTGGGTCAAGTCACACTTTGTGTCAGTCCGGTCGAACTTGGAGAAATAATTAAGATGAGACCTACGAACACGGAAAATCTAAGAGTCTAGCCAGAGTTGGCTAAGGACTTGGGAGTTGTGAATTAAGCCAGAGTTGGCTAGAGGCTTGGTAGCCTAGTTTTGGTTATGAGTTGTTGAGTGAGAAACGTGATCTCACTTGATAACACGAAACATCCCTACTAAGGTAAGTAGGTAAGTTAAGTCCAACCGTTAAGCTTGGACTCGCACTTAAATACCGAACAAATGCCATGCTACATTCTGAACTTATGCCATGCCATATAGATAGGCCTTGTTTGATTTTAGGCTAATGTCTTGCGAGTACATTCAATGTACTCACCTGGCTTTTCATGTGGCCAGACACCGACGCACCCGTCGCCGAGTACCCGCTATACGGGAACTAGGAACCCGTATCCCAGGCAGGACCCTGTGGAATAAGGCCCGCTGTCGCCACGCTACCATCCACGTTTCCGCTACGACTTTCGCTAGAGGCTTGATGTTAGAAAAATAATGTACATACTGTTGTGTGCGACTGTTGCGCAAGAGCTGGAGCCTCACCCCGTGTTGTAATAATTGAATCTGTCCGAACTCGAAGCCATATGTATATATTTGGTTATGTCTTTGTTTACCAAGTTGTCATATATCCAGTGTTTCTGGGACTGGTATATGGGGTAGCTCGATCATCTGGATCGGGGTGCCACACCCACCGGGCCCCTTTGACCTGCGCCCTGATCGGGGGCGCCCAACCCAATATGGTTGGCGGGCCCCTGTCACCTACGCTTTATAGAGAGGTGGGGGCCGGCGGCACGCAACACGAGGTTCGTCGCGAGCCGCACACCCCACCAACACACCTACCGATCTAGGTCAGCGCAGTAGTGACGGGAAGCTCCGCCACCGCCGCCTCGACCACACTCGGCCACCACCACCATCCTCCACCATGGACGGCACGACGGGCTCATCGAGCCAAGGAGAAGGTACCCCACTCCCTTCCCTTCTCTCTGTTCTCTCTCACAAACGTCGAGACAGATTCGATATATAGATGGTACTACTGTGGAAGATCTAGCCTAGTTGATCCAATAGAAACAACAGTAACAGCCTGATGACCTCCCAAATTTCTTGCTCAGTGAAAGGCAGCTCAAGATGCTCCAAGTTCAGCGCCGGTAAGTGCAGCGCGTTGAGGTTGAGAGAGTGGTCTCTATTCACTGGTGTACCAAGCAATTCCACGAAGTAGTCTGTCGCCAGCCTGCCCATCTCAACAGCATCCATCGCGACCTCGTCCCCTTTCTTCAGGCGGAAAATATGGTTTCTCCGCTTCCGCACGCTCGCCTGAAGATGGAAGAATGCCGTGTTGGCGTCCCCCTCTCGCAACCAAGTGATCCGCGATCTCTGTCGTGCTAGTGTTCGCTCCAAAGAAGCCAACCCAAGAATCTTCTTCTTCAATTGAGCACGAGCCAGAATTCATCATCATTCAGAGGCCGCATGTCCATTGCCTTATCCATTGGAAAATTACCTCTTTGGCGAGCATGAGTTGCTCCTTAATGTTTCCAATCCACTGCTGGCTCCATCTGACGAGCGATGTCGCCGTCTCCCTCAGGCGCCGCTCCAGATCGATGAACGGATCCGCCACCTGTTCCTGCGCGAACCACGCCGAGGAAACCGTCTGCTGGAAGCCCTTGAATATGGGCCAGAAGCTCTGGAAGAGGAAACGTGATTTGCGGTGGAAAGATGCGTTTGTGGAGAGCATGATCGGGCAGTGATCTGAGAGATTAGAGGACAACGCTTGGAGAAGACAGTCAGGGTAGGTCAACTCCCAATCCACAGAACTGAACCATCGATCGAGCTTGACGAGAGTGGGTGTGCGGCGCTCGTTGCTCCACGTATATCTCCGGCCCACCAAATCTTGTTCTTTAAGCTCCCGTTCGTTGAGCAGTCTCCTAAACTGGCCCATCAGCCTTCTATTCAGCCAATCATTATTCTTATTTGCCGCCTCGAGTATGAGATTGAAATCTCCTGCTACGGCCCATGGCCCAGGGAAAGAAGCCCGAATGGCACGCAGCTCATATAGAAAGCCCTCCTTGAGATGGTCAACCGTAGGCCCATCGACAATGGATAGGGCCCACGAAGCTCCTCCACCGAAACTCAACTGGATGGTGACCACGTATGTGTCCACCTGGGAACGAACCACCGATACGCGATCAGATCGCCAAGCAACAACTATCCCACCTGTCGTGTTGTTTGCAGGTAGAAATACGAACTCATCGAACTGCGGGCCCAGGATCCTAGCAATCACAAAACGATCCACCATGAGTGAATAATAATCATAGCCCTGGAAACTGATAAGGCCATGGAAAATGCATCCGGAGCCTGACTTAGGCAAATGAGTAGTCTATTTGGACTAGCTCGACGAGCCCAACCCAACCCAACCGTGGACTCGAATCATTAAGAAGAGGCTTGTTTTCAAAGATTACTTGAAGGTGACTAGAGAAGGTGTACGGCGGAGCCAGGGAATCAATTTCATGGTACTATCATTGAATTGGATAAAAGAATATTCCATGATCGAATGTCTTGGAGAGATGCCCCCGACTGTCGTCTCTGATTTGAAATTCGAGAATGATAGATAAAATGGTCTTCAACGGTGATGACAAGAACCTCGATGAATATCCAATAAATTACGGGTATTACAGTGATCATCCTATAGCTTTTCTTAGCAAGGCATTGGACCGCGCAATCAAACCCTATCAGTCTACGAGAAGGAATGTCTCGCTATTCTGCTGGAAACCGGGTTTTGCCACTTACAGCCATCGTGGAGGGTATTTTCCAGGGCACGGTGAAGTATTTTCGAGATAGACGTCAGAGAGCCCATCTGCATATCATAAACAACCCAAACACACTTTACTGTGAAAATATTAAGAAGTACATGGATGACAGGATGGAAAAAGCTCGGAATCACACAGTCATCGCCATCGGAATCAAGAAAGGAGGTTCGAGGTGAGCTTGCCTACCGATAAGTTCGGTTGTGGAAATGTGCTGAGGACGCATGACGTGAAAATTGGTAATGAAGTCTGGCCAACTCGTGTGAGTGCACATGCAACAAACCAAAGTTGCTTCACTTGCCTTTCTCCCATGTACTTGCCGCTTGCGACCAGTTAGGGATGGAAGCAATCTCGTTCGTGTCTCCATATTTCCTGAAAGAGTCCGTCCTTAATACCTGGACATGGGAGATGCTGGAATTTTTAGCAATGAGTAATTTCAACACCGTTAACTCTGGTGAATGGCAGTACATCCTAGGCCCAAGGCTATTGCGGACATGTAGAGGTAGACGTCAGCGTAAGTTGATCCGGAATGATATGGATGAATCTGATCCAGAGGCCTACTAGGCAATGTTTTCGGAAAAAAAATCCTATATGACCCAACCTTGTACGACACAGTTGTGTACCACATGGAACACCGTACGATTTCAGCCCCACGTCCCAGTGCATGTTCAGTCGTGGCATTTTGATTACGAAAACTATAAGTTTTGCCACGTGGTTGGTGTTAGATGTGGTCCACGCACTGGGTCGTACAAGGTTGGATCGTATAGGATTTTTTTCCAATGTTTTCTATGCAGACATGCAGTCATTTTGGCCATAGGGACACTAATTGTCCACAATTCAGGACGGGTGGAGCCACTGCATGTAGACGAGGCAACCGGAGACGAAGAGAGACGAAGAACCCACTACTGGAAAATCACTCTTCGCCGTGTGGTCAAAACACACGGCGAAGACCGGAATCTACCTCGGCGAAGCATTCGTCGAGAGAGGCACTCGGCAGAGACCTCTCGGCGACAATCGCCTCGGCGACGCCTCTTCGCCGAGTGCTTTCTATCGGGTATACACGGCAACGTCTTCGCCGAGACAATTTAACGGACACCCGGCGAAGAAAAGGTAATCCGGTCCGTCGACTGTCAGATGTGTGTCAGTACTTCGCCTAGTCCGGGCGTGTCGGCGCTCGGCGAAGAAGGAACGCACAGGCGGTGCCACGTGTCCTAGAAATTGGGTGCCGGCGAAGGCTTCGCCGACATGGCCTTCGCCGAGTGCCGGATTCCTTTGCCGGGAGGACGCTTTGCCGAGAACTTCTTCGCCGAGCATATTCTTCGCCGAGCATTTTTATCGCCGAGTGTTTGCATTTTGCCGAGTGCCTGGTGTTCAGCCGGTCTCGGCGAAGGCAACTCCCAGGAGAGACCATATGGCACCTCTTCGCCGAGAGCCCGTCTCGGCAAAACCGAAAATCTCGGCGAAGGATGTTCCCAGTGACCAAATGGCACCTGTAGCGCCTCTTCGCCGAGAGCCCTACTCGGCAAAGGCAGGTTCGCCGAGTATAGCACACGGCGAAGATAGTACATTGTGCCAGATTTTGCTGCTTTTTAAAAATCCCTGCATTTTAAACACAATATATGCATATATATATCAATTATATCACTGGATCACTCCCAGAACATTGAAAGGAGACACATATAACAAAAATATCGCACACATTGTCCGAAAGTTCACAAAATAGAGTCCACAAGTTCATAAGCACACAACCCAAGGTCAAACAAGTCCAAAATACATCGCACTAGTTCACAGCTAGCAGGAAATGCCACAAAATCAGAGGTAGCACAAGTCCAGTAGTCACCGAAGGCCTCATGGATGCAATCCTACAAGATTGAAAGCTATAAGCATTAGTTTCAAAACATGTGTGTGGAAATGTGGGTATTGACATGTATTTGGGACCTGAGCTTACCTAGAGTCACTCGGGGTTGTTGGAGGCCGATGGCGCTGATGATGGGCTTGCAGCCCCGCCTCCACCATTCCCTCCGTCTTCACCATCCGCGGGAGTGTGGGATCCAGACGATCGATTGTCCTATGAAGATTCAGAAGTGGCATACAAATTGTTCATACAAAATATTACATCACAAATGGTTCATACAAAATATTACATCACAAATGGTTCATACAAACAGAAATTCTAAATCGACGAGTACAAAGCTTCAGAAGCCTGTGTCTACGTTTGGATCATAACTTGGACCAGGATCATCATCATCACTATCACGATTGTACCACCAATCTTCTACGTAGTCTAGAGGTGGACCGCTCGGCTCCTCTACATCGGGTAGGTGCATCCGTTCAAGAAGCTCCATGTCTTTCTGGTTGACAACCAGCTCACCGTCCTCTTGCCCATGGTCGACTCTAATGCCATCGTCGTCTTCTTCCATTTCATCTACAGTAGGCAAGGTGATGTTCAAACGGCCTGACAGCCCATCTTCTTGATAAAACTCTCCCTCGTAGGTGTTCGGGTTTAGGCGGTGGTGGTAGTCGTCATCGTTAGGGGTAGGTACTTTATTACGCGGCGGTACCGAGATCACTACATCCCACCCTAGTAGACGTTTCACAGTTTTGCATGGGTACGGGAGATAAAAAACTTGGATGGCTTGGTGTGCTAGGATATAGACATCATCACCCGCGTAGACGGATTCTCGCTCAATTTCGACCAACCCAATTTCAGGTCTTCGTCTCACTCTTGTTGGATTGAACCAATGGCATTTGAAGACAACAGGTTCTTCTTTTTGCCGAATTCACAATCCAGTTCAATTATTTCCTTGACTATTCCATAGTAATCAAGGTCACCTCGCACTTGGCATAAGACCCCGGAATTTCTTGTCTTCGGGTTTGGCCGAGTTTTTTCGTAATGATCGGTATGGAAGCGGAACCCATTCACGTCATAAGAATTATAGGTCTTGACGGCATAGGTGCATGAGGTAAGTTTCTTCAACTCGGGCCTCATGTCCGGGTCGGATATTCCCTACAAGTGCAATAGGAACAAGTATGATATATTAGTGTTGACGAAACGTATTGCACAAACATGGAATGAAACAAGGGGATATTCCCTACTTTAGCTTTGAACCATGGAATGAAACCGCCGCCTCCTTGACCCCCCTTTTTAAAAAGGACCAACTTGTCATTGTCGGTACATGGTCTTCGATGTTTCCATGTTTCTGTCTCAAATAACCTATGAATGGCAACGATCAAGGAACGGAGTTAGTCCACAAACTAGGAAATGGAAGTGTGCCGAACAATTCACTGAGCACTTACTCAATGTAGGGTTGTACTTCCGTCGTGTTCTTCAAGACATAAGATGTAATGTTCGTCCACTCATCATATGATAATTTCTTCTTCTTGTGGCCACTTGATTTGCCACCGGAGCCGATGAAAATGCTAAGTTCAGGTAGATCTTCCGGGTTGGCCATATTGAGACGAGGCACTGGATTATGAACAGTGGTAAGATTGTCACTATAGAACTTAGTGGTGAAGTTTGACACCTCCTCGTTCAGTGTTGCCTCAGCTATGGATGCTTCGATGCGGCATTTGTTCGTGCTTTTCTTTTGAAGGTCCTTCTGCTCTCTCTCAGTTGCAAACATCCAACGGGTCTGCACAGGCCCCCCCAATCTTGCCTCGGTCGCGAGATGCACCAACAAATGTTGCATGGGATTGAACATGCCTGGTGGAAAGATAGCCTCTAGCTCGCAAATCAACTCGGGTGTCTGTTCCTCCAACTCTTCAATCACCTTGATATCTAATTCTTTAGCACAAAGCCGGCGGAAGAAATAGCTCAACTTTGCCAAGACTAGCCAAATTTCCTCATCGATATAGCCTCGAAACATGACCGGCATTATCCGCTCGATCCATACGTGATAGTCATGACTCTTGAGCCCACCTATCCGCAACCCAGCCAAATTCACTCCCCTCATTATGTTAGCTGCATAGCCATCAGGGAAGAATAGGTGATCCAGGACCCACTGGAGAATTTGTTTCCTTTGGGCCCTTGTTGGGGTGAAACGGGCCTTTGGTTTGGACCATCCTTTTTTGACTGTGCCGGGAGGGTCCATCTTCATGTTTGGCCTATCACATAGCTGCTGATCGACTCTAGCCTTGACATTATCCTTCGACTTCTCGAGGTCCATTAGTGTGGACCAAAGGGCCTCGCGATATTCTTTTCAGTGTGCATTACATCAATGTTATGAGGAAGAAGGAGATCCTTAAAGTAAGGGAGCTTCCAGAAGCATGGAATGTGTGTCCACTGGTGTGTGTCTCCATAACCCACAAAGCCATTCCCATCTGCATTGGGCACAAGAGCTTCTAGCTGAGCCTTAATGGCGGCACCATCCATGGTAGGTATTGGTACATATGCATCAACAACTACATCTTTCAAGAACTTCTTTGCGTCTCTCTTGAATCTATGACCAGGTTTAAGGAACTGGCGATGCTTATCAAAACAAGAATACTTGCCGCCCTTCGTCAGCCAAACGAAAGTCATAGCCTGCATGCACACTGGGCAAGGCCACTTCCCGTGCGTACACCATCCGCAGAATATCGCCGTGCCGGCAAGTCATGCAGGGACGTGTGGTACCAGACGTACATAGTGAAGTGCTCCTTTGTTACGGCGTCGTACGTCCGTACCCCTTGTTGCCAGGCAAGCAACAAATCATCCACCAACGGCTCCATGTACACACTCATATTCTTCCCCGGATATTCAGGCCCTGGAATTATCAGTGACAAGAACATGTTCTGTTTTTGCATGCAGACGCCAGGGGGAGATTCAACGGAATGACAAACATCGGCCAACAACTATATGTGCAAGCAGACATACCATATGGGTTGAACCCATCTGTTGATAAGGCAACTGCTACACTCCTGTTTGAGCCCGCTTTTTCGGGATACTTCTCAATGAATTTCTTCCATGCAACACCATCAGACGGATGTACCATCTTCTCAGGACGATACCTCTTCCCATCTATCGGCCATCTCATTTGTTGGGCAGATTCGTTGGTCATAAAAAGCCGTTGGATCCTCGGTAGGAATGGAAGATACCGAAGGACCTTTTTGGCTACTGTGAGCTGCGTCTTCTGACCATCACCGCTGTCGACCTCCATATACCTAGAGGACTTGCACTTGAGACAGTAGTTTTCATCGATGTGTTCTTTTCTAAATAACATGCAGCCCTTTGGACAAGCATCTATCGGCGTATATTCCATCTTAAGTGAACCGAGGATTTTCTTCGACTCGTACATGTTCTTTGGCAGAATATGTGTCTCCGGTAGAAGAGAGGCAATAACATGCAGGAATGCATCAAAGCAATTAATGCTTACGTGATACTGGGACTTGACAGCCATCAGGCGACTTATGGAATCAAGTTGAGAAACCTTTGTATGGGCGTGGAGGGTTTTCTGCGAGGCAAACAAAGTATCATAGAACTCCTTTGTGCTCTTGTCCGTCTCCCCCTCTGCATCTTCGGTTGGAATTTCAGGTGCACGTGCATTAGCGAATTGATCTAGCATTCTATCAGCCCCAGTATCAAAAGCCGTTGATGCCTCCTCGGTGCGCTGTCGCGCGACCTTCTTCCCTCTAGATGCACGCTCGCCATGCAAAGTCCAACGATGGTAGTCTGGCATAAACCCTGACTTGGCAAGGTGAAAACCCATGTCGTCCTTTGTTTGGCGACGCTGGTTTTTGCAACATTTGCACGGGCACCAAGTTAACCCAGGATTTTTAGCAAATGCAAACTCCAGAAACTCTAAGGTCTTAGTCAGCCATTCATCGGACATCTGACTCGCACCGGCTCGGCCACTGTACATCCAATTACGATCCTCCATCTCCACACTGAATAATGCAGACATATATTTAACAAAAAGATTCATGCATCATTAATTTAATTATTTACAGAACTATAGATTTTACGCGTTGAATGCACTCACCTATATCTACTAGGTAAAGCTAAGGCCATCCCACCCGAGTATGTGTAGCTTGTGTTCGTTTCCATGTCCTACTCCTATCCAAGACAGAATTTCGGCAGCACCTCCCCGCTGCTCTCCCAATACACGTCTCGACAAAGTTTCGAGAGATTGTGTATCCGGAGAACAACATGGGAGGCGCCACCGAAATTCTGTCTCGGATAGGAGTAGAACATGGAAACGAACACAAGCTACACATACTCGAGCTGTCCAAAACGTGGACAATTCGAAACGGCCACGGTTATAAAAGATATAGCTCTTTATATATAAACATATACCCTGACAAGGTGTATACATAAATATATAAAGAGTTTCATCTTTATAACTATAACCCTTCCGAACGGGAGACACCTAGGGTTACGCGACTTGTTTGGTGAGCTACAAAATAAATTACAGCTACATTGCAAGCAAGTGAGGAATATATCTTTACCCTCGAAGTGTGATCCTACCCTACGACCACGCTCCGGGGCAAACTCGATCCATGTCCTGCAAAAAGCAAAAACAAATACAATTAACAACCAACAACTAGTAAGAACAACTAACAAAGTCTACAACTAGCTAGCAGTAGCAAGTAACTAACCCTAACACACAATTCCTACAACTAACCCTAACACACAAACTATCTAAAATTAATTGTTTCAACCATTCCTACAACTAGCAGAACTAACCCTAACACACAAACTATCTAAAATTAGCAGTTTCAAACTATCTAAAAAAACTATCTAAAAAAGTCACCTTGCTCTTGGCTCGGGCTGGAGGAGCCGGAGCTTGCTCTTGCCTTGGGCTGGAGGAGCAGGGGCTACAGGAGCTCGACGACGAGCAGTGGAGGATGGTCGGGGCTACAGGAGCTCGACGACGAGCAGGGACTGGAGGAGCAGGGCTGCAGGTGCGGAACCCTAGCCGCGCAGGCTAGGCGGCGGCTAGGCGCGGAGGGGGCATCGTGGTTGGGCGTGAAGGGCTATGCGGCGGTGGGGCTAGGATGTCGGAGCTACGGAGGATGGCCGAGGCGCGCGGAACCCTAGGCAGGGCTAGGCGGCAGGGGCATCGGGGTTGGGCTGCGACCGGCGGCGGTGGGCTCTAGCTAGGTGCGGGGAGGTGGATTGGGGCTCTGGGGCGGCGGAGAGGTGGAGGGGAACGACGGCGAGACGACGGCGTGCAGGGGAGCAACGGCGGCGCGCGGGTGGGCTCGAGGAAGAAGACAGGGGCGGGCGGGGATTGGGGATAATTTGGTCGATTCGGACCAAATTTTTCCTATGTCCCCGCCGTTTTCTTTGCCGAGTACAACTTCGCCGAGTGCTGCCCCAGGGAGACTCGGCGAAGAGACCTTTTTTTTAGAAATTTTAGCTTTATTTTTATCCTTTTAATTTTCTATTATTATGTTTGTTACTTACTTTTTATAGAAATTTCAGATTTATTTTTATCCTTTTCATTTTCTATTATATGACACCACCTAGGTTTCCGACGCTCCGGGCCCCCGGTTCCGTCGAACCCCCCCCCCCCACAGTTGACCGGAAGTCAACCGTGTCGTCTACCCCTTCCACGGGCGTCGAAAGGGGTAGCTCCGAAGACTTTCTCCTTGGTTGTGTTTTGGTTAGGTCATATGAAAATTTGGAACCCAGCTTGGCCCCATGCTTTCACATGATTCCACCCGTTGCACCCGAAATGGGAGTTTCCACCTAGAAGAGCAGAACCTTCGAGGGGGATAAGTGTGGTGTGTGAAGCCGGTCACACCTCGGAGTCTCATGTTTGCTCTTCAAACCTCCCACCACACTCTAACACATATGATATGGCACCACCTAGTTTTTGGTGTGATTCCGACGCTCCGGGGCCCCCGGTTCCGTCGAACCCCCCCCCCCCCCCCCACAGTTGACCGGAAGTCAACCGTGTCGTCTACCCCTTCCACGGGCGTCGAAAGGGGGTAGCTCCGAAGACTTTTCTCCTTGGTTGTGTTTGGTTAGGTCATATGAACATTTGGAACCCAGTTTGGCCCCATGCTTTCGCATGATTCCACCCGTTGCAACCCGAAATGAGAGTTTCCACCTAGAAGAGCAGAACCTTCGAGGGGATAAGTGTGGTGTGTGAAGCCGGTCACACCTCGGAGTCTCATGTTTGCTCTTCAAACCTCCCACCACACTCTAACACATATGATATGGCACCACCTAGTTTTTGGTGTGATTCCGACGCTCCGGGGCCCCCGTTCCGTCGAAACCCCCCCCCCCCCCCCCCCCCCCCCCCCCCCCCACATATTTGATTTTACATTAACACATAAGCAGTACATTTTGGAACCGACGAACATAACTGAGTTTCAAACAAAGAACCGACGAACATAATTGACTGTCAAACCAGGAACACATATTTTGGAACACATCACGCGCCACGGAGAGGAAAGATCGGGAGAAACGCAAACGTCGCCGAGAGACACACTCGGCGAAGAAATGGCGCGGTGCGAAATTTCTTTTCCCGCCCTGTTCTTTGCCGAGTGCTGGCCACCAACAAACTCGGCAAAGAGGCTCCAATTTTCGCGCGCGTTCTTCGCCAGGTGCCGTGCACCGGAGCACTCGGCAAAGAGGCGGTAAAAATGGCGGCAAACTCAAATAATTTCCCGCCCCTTCTTTGCCGAGCGCGGCACTCAGCAAAGAAAAGTCCCATTATGTTATTTTTTTCGCTGGCATCTTCGCCGAGTAAGACACTCGGCGAAGGTCAACTCCGTCACTGCGCCCGTGGGGTCCGACTGTCAGGTGCCACGTGGCCGTCCTTTTCGCCGAGACTTGAGCGTTGCCGAGTGTTTTTTCAATTGTTGCCGATAGGATGGGCTTCGCCGAGGGCTGCGTCGGCGTTGTCTCGGCGAAGTTTGTGTTGGCCGAATGTGCTCTTCGTCGCCGAGTGTTTTCTGTGCTGCCTCGGCGTAGGACCTCGTCGCCGAGTGTCCCCGTGTTTTTGCACTCGGCGAAGCCGAGACAACTCGGCGGAGATGTATTTTCCAGTAGTGAACTAGGCCGCGTTTTAATTTTCATTATGATGCCAACTCATTAGTGGAGCTGTGTTTGTACACATGGCCGTTCTCAAAGCTCCAGCATCCTATGCACCATGATGTAGTTTCCGTCACTTGGAGTACACAGCATAATGAAACGGAGAGGGTACAAGGCATAGTATAAAATTCAAAGAAAATTATCTTATTCAATTTTCCCAATAATAAGATATGAGAAGGATTATACCGCATAAATGCGTGTGTAGGTTGGACAAGTTTTGAGTAAAACACACATACACACACTACGGCCTAAATGAGAGCAAATCCATCAAGTTTCAATTTTGAGCCACCTGGCCATGCGGCAACACACACTTGTAAAACACGCACTGCGAAGTGCTAACACGCGGGCTTCGTCCTTTCATTCTTCTTCTCCTATATCTTCCTTTATTTAGCTTCCGCTGCAGTATGGACGATTTCTACAATTTCTTCCTTTGCTTTCAATATATCCCTGGCCGCGTTGCCCTTGGCCTTTTTCAGATCCTCCACGAGACGCTTGAGGCGCTCGTCAGCACCATCCTCCTCCGTGCCCATCAGGTACCCGGCAACCTCCGCCGGAGACATGTGGACATCTTGCAGCAGCTTATCTATCTCGGGGAACAGCACGAACAGATGGTGGTCGGTGATGGTGGTGCGCGGCAGGTAGTTGGTGGCCAGCACCTTGAAGGCCTCGAAGCCACAGTAAGACATCTCGATATGCATGTCCATCCTGCCTGGCCGGATCAGCGCTTGTTCCAGCTTGTCCTTGTTGTTGGTGGTGAAGATGATGATACGCTCGCCGCCGCACGCCGACCACAGCCCGTCAATGAAGTTGAGCATCCCAGAAAGGGTCAGCTTGGTGCCGTCGGCGTCCTTCTCGTGCTCTTTTTTCATGTTATCGCTCTCACGGCCGGACTTCTTGGCCCTGCGCTTGCCGGAAAAGTCGACGGAGCGGTCAATGTCCTCGATAACGATGATGGACTTACCCTTCGTCTGAATGAAGAGCTTCCGGAGCTCTGTGTTGTCCTTGACCGCCGTGAGCTCGAGGTCGTAGATATCGTAGTTAAGGTGGTTGGATATGGCGGCGATCATGGTGGACTTTCCGGTGCCGGGGGGGCCAAAGAGCAGGTACCCACGCTTCCATGGCTTGCCGACCTTGTCGTAGTATACCTTTCCTTTCAGGAAGGCATTGAGGTCATCGATGAGGACCTTCTTCTTCATGGGGTCCATGGCAAGCGTATTGAACGTCGCCGGGTGCTGGAACGCCACGTGGGTCCAGCAATTCTCTCGATGTGGATGTGGGTTGTTGGTGAAGAGGCGGCGCTCGCGGTTGCTGGCGATGAAGGCGCGGCCCTTTTTAAGGACGTGGGGCAGATAGTAATCTTTGACTTTGTCGCGGAAGCGGCGATGGAATGCAACTCGGTAGAAGCGGCGCAACTCGTCACCGGGCTTGTGGACGAGGACGGTGGAACTTGGGCGCTCCGTGTAGGCGTACCACCAGAGTGTGGTGCCATCGAAGATGTCAATGATCTCCTGTTCGTCGTCAACAGGGAAATGGGGTTTCTGTTCGTCAGTGCCGAGCTCGGCCTTGAGCTTGCGCGCCCGATCGATACAATAGCCGGAGATGTAGCCCTCGATCGCAACGAACAACTCGTTGCGTTCGAAACGGTTGGCCGTGTACTCAGCGATGGTGATTTGTACGGTTGAGCTATAGAAAGCGGTGATCTTGTTGATAAACAGTTTGATCCTGACCTGGTTCATTGCCATGGTGATGAGGCCAGCTATGAACGCCAGAGCTGATCCAACCCCGGCCCACACGTCCTTCGACACCATGGGTTGGGTAGCTTGGCTTGCTAGCTAGCTAGGTTTAGGAAGCAACAGCTCTAAATTGATGAGACCAAAACAAAGCTAGCTAGCTGGAAACTGGCGCTGCTCTTGCATCGGCTGATATGTCTAACACATATATAGAGCCGTGGCTTAGCGCTGCCCTAGCAAGCTCTTGCAGACTGGAGCCCCTCTGAACAATGGCAACCGGGGACAGGGAAAAAATACAATATACCGACATGTCACAGCGCAAGACACTCAAGGTATTTCTCTCATGTCAGAGTATCTCAACCGACACGCCCCGATAATTCACTGTATGCGCAGTTACTGCTCGCATTCCACTGGCTAGCTCGGGCAGGTCTCCAAAAATTTTAATCGGCCGACGGCCGCATGCAACCATCCTGCTTTGCCCAACCCCGCATGCATGCAGCCACACAAAACCAATCAAAGCCAGCTTTGTATAGGAGGCGTGCAGGAAACAAGTCGGGTTATTTTCGGTACATACTTGCAAATTTGCTCTCGCGCCTTGCTTTATGGAATAAATTGGAACGGAGGTAGTAGTATATTTTTTGCTCCAAATAACACCACACTCTCGTCACTCACTCACTCAGTCACTCCACGCGTTTGTCTAGTCTAGTCCATGGAGAGATGCCGGCGGGGTCAATTCTAGAATCTCATCGTAGCTAGGAATCTTTAATTTATGAGGTCTACATATTTACCCGTTCCATCATGCATGGTGTCAGCGACGTCACCCGGTGATTGTGCTGATTGATGGAACAAGTCCATTTTAAACCCTGAACTCGTAGAGATCGGGCGGTTTGAACCCTGAACTCCAAATCCCGGTCGTTTGAACCCTGAACTTAGCAATCCCGGTCTAAACTGAACCTTGGACATGTTTGGCGCACCGGGAAAAAAAGCACCCCGGCCGGGATAACAGGCCAGTCTCACTGAAAGTGGGACCCACGTGTCATGTCTATCTTCCCCAATTTCTTCCTCAATCCGTCCTCGATCGGCCACGTCCAGGGCGGCATCCGACGGCGGCGCCAGCCGCGCCGCCTCCACCGCCGCTCGCCGCGCCCCTTCCAGCCGGCCCGCCCATCCTCGACGCCGCCGCCTCCGACCACCACCTCCTCGATCGGTCGCATCCAGGGTCGCGCCCACCTCCTCGCCGACACGGCCAAGCAGCCACCGGCCCTCCTCGACGTCGCCGTCGCCGATCACCACCTCCTCGGCCGTGTCCAGGGTCGCGCCCAACTCCTCGCTCACGGACAAGCAGTCACCGGCCCTCCTCGACGCCGCTGCCGCCCATCACCACCTCCTCGGCCACGTCCAGGACCGCGCCCCCTCTGCGCCGGCACGGCTGCCCCCCCCCCCCCTCTCCTAGAAGCCGTCGCCGTCGCCTCCGACCACCATCTCATCGGCCTTGCCCCCTCCTCGCCGGCATGGCCAACCAGCCACCGGCCCTCCTCCTACGCGAGGACGTCCTTTTTTTTCTTGCGCGGCCAGCCTCCAAAGCAGAAAAATAACAGTGGATTGGGATGAAGAGGAATATGACATGTGGGCCAATGTTGTCAGTGAGAGTGGCTATTTCATAATTTATTTATTTTCTCTGATAAACATGTCCAAGGTTCATTTTAGACCGGGATTGCTAAGTTCAGGGTTCAAATGACCGGGATTTGGAGTTCAGGGTTCAAACCGCCCGACCTCTACAAGTTCAGGGTTTAAAATGGACTTTTTCCCTGATTGATTGATGCCAACGGTCGCTGATGAGGGCGACGGAGAGACCCTCGTTGCAACGCGCCGTCCGCCGGTAAACATGCATGCGAGGTCTCACTCTCAGCCCACGCATTCGTCGGGGTAGCCGTGTAAAGTGTTCCTTTGTCCGTATGACAAAAAGATGTAAACTCAGTAAAATTAACACACATAAGAGCACACTGGTCTGTTATATCGACATTAAATCACAAGCTTATGATAAAAAATTAGCCGTTCAAGCAAGATTTATAGTATGAGTATTTTTACGCTCTGCCAAAATGTAAGCGGTCACTTTCATATTCTATTTCTTAATACCATGACCAAAATGAACTCGTGCTTCAAACTGATGTTCCAATCTTTTTGTCATTTTTTCACACTTCTTTTTAATTTTTTTATCCTACCATTCCATTATGGATTTTTGTTTTTGAGAAAAAAAAGATCCAAAATAGTTTCAAATAAGTAATGTAGTGAGTCATGAGTAAACAATAGTTGCCAAGCCGCAATTATGACTAACACACTGACAAGTGGGTCCTAGTGTATTCAAGTTTTAGCGATCCAGTTGTTGGGTAAACTGTTGAAGCAGAAACTTTTATGGCTAGCCATATGTTCTCTCACATATGCCCAAACCCACTTTGGATACCCATAAGCTCTTGGAGATGCTCTAACCAGCGTAGAAAAATCTCCGCCGGAGCCCCTTGTTTTCGTATTCCCAACTATATCGCATTAAGTTCATGTCATATTCTGGGCTTTCCATCATGCATTTATGCAGAATAAATCATGATCGACATCATGTCAAGAGTGAAATTCGCATTAAGTTCATGTCATATTCTGGGCTTTCCATCATGCATTTATGCAGAATAAATCATGATCGAAATCATGATCGACATCATGTCAAGGCGCGGTGGGCTGCAACGATTGTAGCCTGTGGAAGTGGACCACCTGGTAACAAAAGGCGACGGAGAGACCCTCGTTGCAACGCCGTCCACCGGTAAACATGCGTGCGCCGGCTGGTGGTGGTGGGTAAGACGTCGAGGTCTCACTCTCAGCCCACGCATTCGCCGGTGTAGCCGTGTAAGGTGTTCCTTTGTCCGTTGGTCGTTATGCTGAGCCACCGCTGCTTAATTAGTCCATGTAGCTGTGCTGGCTGCTGTCGCATCCTTAATTTGGACACAAGCCACCATCATGTGAAAGTGCCAGCATTAAGCAGTTTAGCGCTGCTTTATGCATAATCTTATTTTTCTGGTGCTAACAAGATATTTGAGGTGTTAACCCCACAAGATTTTTGTTCTGGATCCATTTTTTGCTCTGTACCGTATGATAATCAACTCCAGTCACTCGATCCCTGCGTTATAGTTGCCGTACATCAACTACGAACTGCACGGTGTAATTCACCACCCTGCAGCCCGCAGTTTTGGGTAAGCACGTACCTGATTCCAACTAACTTAACTCCGCAGTAGCTAGAGCATCGTCTACAATTAACAACGAAGACTAAACACACATTGGCATTTGGAGGTACAGTGGCTATGATGAATCCGATTGGTGCTGCCATGAATTAATCCACCGATCTCCTAGCTGGGTGTCAGTTCCTGCTTAAGCCATGAATGAATGTGGTACGTACGTAAAACACAAACTTCATGGCGATGCGTGGTTTTGAAGATATTGCACGCTTCCTTTCAAGAGCAGGGTGTCAATCCTGTAGCAGTAGGACCTCTGCATGTGTGCTACTAGTTTGCATATGGACGATTAATTTGAGACCCTGGCTTTTGTTTCCCCTCGCACTAGCTATTTCAAAACGCTCTATACAATTTTCAAGCCCCCAGGACGAGCACAAGTTTTTTTTGTTTTTGAGGGAAGGAGAAGGACGAGCAGAAGACGAATCACATGTGCGCACCCCTTTTCACCCGTCGTAATGGCCCACCGCGAAACACTCTGATGTACTGGGCCGTTTTAGGAGTCCTCCGCTTTCTGCCACGCGGGCTGTGCCCACGAAACTTCTTTTCGAAATGTTTTTTTGAGATCCCACCGCCCTTTTCCCCAACGCTTTTTTTTTCCCGAAATGGAGCATAGCCCCAGCCTCTGAATCATGACGATGCACACAGCCGCCTCCAACGTTCTGCCACCCTCAATAATTCTACACACGAGTACCAGTATATGATGAATTATAGTACTCCTTCTGTTTCACCAAGCTAATAAAAAACACGAGCGGCACTTACCGATCAATCTTACGAGATTACGGACCTACAACTATATACTATATGAACAATATATGAAAAATATATTTCATGATGTATGAAATGGTATTGATTTGGTTGTGGATGTTAATGTTTTTTTCTTCTTCTAAAACTAGCATGGTGGCCCGCAAAAATGCGTGGGCAACATTCATGTTTCCTAGTATAAGTATGGAATCATGTTAATATATGTATATTATCTTAATTAAGACAAAATATTCCTTCTTAATTGTTAAAGAATTGCACTGGGTAGAATAATGGAGCTGAAACTCCATCAAATTTGAGATGTAAAAAGAAAAGAAAAAAAATGACAAGTGACCTCGTCGCCATAATTTTTTTGACCATCGTGAGAAACAAAAAAATCTTTGTGTGGTCAAAATAAAGAAATGAAGTGATCAATTAAAACTGACATAATGAGCTAGTTGCTTGTTATGATAGTTAGGAATATCGCGAAAGCCTAAAATTGCCCTCAGTCAGTAAATAAAATTATTCAACAAGAGTATGCAATTATTTTAGTTAGGAATAAGCTTTGTCAAGCTAGCTCAAGAAATTACATATATTATGATCCTTTCTTTCGATTAGAGGATAAGTTGGTTTGATCCAAGATCCAATCACTACTAGTTTGGAGGCTACAAATTTCCACCGCACCACCAGCAATCCTAACACTTAGGACGAAAATATGTAGGCACAAGATGTATATCTGCAAGGATATTAAGGACTAATAAATGCCACCTGTCAAATTTATGCCAAAGTAAGTGTACGCGCCGTGTCACCGACTCAATGAGTAATTGGATTACACGTTCCTCTAGGATCGACTCACCATGGTGCAACGATCGATCGACGGAGATTTTACAACTTGCTGAGGGAACAAAGAGCAACCTTCAATCCCAATCGAACATGTCACATGTGGCCGAATTCACACCATCGCTAGATATGTTGCCTCCCGCGCCACCAAATTAGAAGTAGTCGCACACCACCACCTCGAGAATAAAAACACATGGGGATTTTACGAGAGATCCCAACCCAAATTGTTTGAAGACGAATCGCCTCCAACATCAAGACGCGATAGCACTCGAAATCAACCAGAATTGTTTTGTAGTAATTTTCTCCATAATTTCTCTCCAATCAAAATATTCATTATACCAATCATGACGATCCTCACTAATAGGCAACACACCAATTAGTTACAGATCCTTGAACTAGTGGTCGATACAAAGATTTGATACAATAATTTGAGAGTTCAAAAGAGGAGGAGCGAGGGAGGAAAAAGGAGACACACGTTTCAAGTGTTTGATTAACGACAACACATTTCCTAACATTATTTCACTTTCCATGGGGATTGCCCCTCCCCCATTTGGTCGAGTAAGACTCTCTTCTTCCTGGGCCTGGGCTTCGATGCGCTGTTGGTGAGCCATGGCTCAGTCTGAAGACGTGGCTCTGTCCGAGGAGGTGACGTAGTTCTACAGATCTATAGTCTTCTCATTACCGATGTCTCATATTCCCTAGTTTCACACATTTTTCTTATGTTTTTCTCTCATCTCTCGAAGCCGGCTATCAATTCCATTGTTTCGCTGGATAAGAGTGTGTCGTACATTAAAACTTACTGCTACCAGTGTGAGCATTGAGCTAGAAATGTCTATATATATGAGCGCGCACACACACACACTAGTGCACTGGCACATGGTTGAAGGTTGGTGTGCATCTACACATTTGCATTGATAACGTGCTAGAAGTAAAATGATACTTAATGAGATGATACTTTTTTCTTCGCATAATAAGATGCTTTTGTTATATAGTGTATTCTAGGAATTGAGATCCAGTGATTTCACTTGGTGAAAGTTACGGTGTAACTTTAGACCTCTCATCTCTATCCAATTTCCATCCACGGCCCATCTTTTAAACTCAAAATTAAGCTCTTCAGAGATTTTGAAAGCAATCCAGTAGGTTATATATGTTACGTTGTGTACTATCGGAAAATTTGGCTTGGTTTATCATTAAATAGATTTTCATGTTTTGAGCTTGGTAGTGATCAAAAGAAAACAAAAGTTTCCTAGAATACACAACGAAACATATGCAACTTACTTGAATTTTTTTGATTTTTCTAAAAAGTTTGAATTTTTGGTTCAAAATGTAGACCGTTGGATGGAAATTGGATGGGGCGTGACTTCACCAAGTTTCATATGTTTCGTTGTATATGGAGTGGGATCGAGTGACTTCACTTGGTGAAGTCAAGCTGCAACTTTAGGCTTCAAACTTTTTAGAAGTCACGCTCCAAATGGGCAGCATGTACCTACCAAAAGGGTAATTATGAGGATGCGGCATCGCCTACAAATAATATGATTTCATCTTTAAAGAAGTACGTGGTTCCTGCAAGGCACAATGACAGAAAGAAACAACCTGCTGGTGTTCACGGCGACGAGGAAACAAATATTTCTGTTGTAGATATTCCGATTCAGCTGATTGCACCAGAGGAGATAAAGCCTACTTTCAGGACTCCATGCAGGTATATCATGGTGGGTCAGATCGCCATTAAAATTTAGACAACACTACCGATCATTGTCCCAGGTCATATCTAGCTAGCTATACGTGTGGTGTTTTAATTAAAGTGTCAAGGTTTTGCCTGATTAAACGGGCCGACCTGTTTAGTTGTTGTTTTCGTTTCAGTTTGGGTTGGTGTCGAACCAGGTTTACAAGAGTCCAGCTAGTCAGGTGCCTGCGTGCACTATTTATAGGCCGATCGGCCGTGTATTAGGGGAGACAAGTTTTATTCGTGAGTAAAGAAAACCCAGAAACGCCATGGTTTTGCGGCGGCCAAGTTCTGTGTGTTCCTGTTGATAATCCCATCGAGGATTTGTTGCCGTGCGAGAAGATTGGAGGCATCGATCTTTAGTCTGCTACATGAGTTCAGAGAGCTCGTCCATGTGATTCCGGTCGGTCGCTGGGTTTGCATGTTGTTTAATTAGGTTTGCATCTGGTAAACCTGATTCTGCTATTTTCTGCTACTTTGGAAATTGTGCTATTGCTGTTGGACGTGAGATCAGTACGGGAAGGGATCAATATAGTGCTGGAAGCTAGCTTGTTAGCATCGGAGAGTTGTTGCTTAATTAATTGGAAATACAATTTTCTGTTGATTGTTTTGTACCGTGAAAGATTGGGAACAATAGCGGCGTCGACTACACTAGTTGCGCCGTATCATCTTGGTATTCAGAGCAAGGTTGTTCACGGTGCAGAATTTTTTTTCTCTCTCAGCTAGTGCTTGTTTGATCTTGTTGCTTTGTCAAGATGTCGCAGCATGAGGATTCTGATCCGGAAGGAGGGGAAATTCCTTTGGGTCTAGAAGTCACTGAAGATCTGCGTGTGCACTTGATGTCAATCAAAGATGCCAATAAAAAGCTTCGCGCAAAAGTTGTGGATTTGTCTACAAATATTACGGGTGTCGAGGACAGGCTTAATGTGCGTTTGACGACAAGTGACCACCATCGGGATGACAGTTTACGAGTGGTGAATGAGAACCTTAATCAGTTGACCGCGGTTGTTCAGCGTCTCGAGGCACGGGATGCACCACGCCGGCAGTCCCGGTCACCGCCGCGCAGCCAACGTCACTCCGATGCGGATGTTTCTGATTTGTCGGATGCTCGTGCAGGCCACCAACACCGACCACGACGAGGTCTTGATGTTCGCCATGGTGCTGCTCAGCGGCGCAACCAAGATGGTGAAGCTGCTTGGGAAGATGATGGGATTGGACGCATAAAGATCACCGTACCGGAGTTCTCGGGATGTTCTGATCCGGAGAAATATTTAGAGTGGGAGATGCGTGTCAATCAAATTTTTGACAACCACAATTATTCCGAAGAAAAGAAGATTCGTGTTGCGTCCTCGGAATTTACAGAATATGCTCTTGTTTGGTGGGATAATCTAAACCGCAACGGGGAGCGACCTGCAACATGGGTTGACATGAAGCGTGTTATGAGGGACAGATTTGTGCCTGCTTCTTACACTCGTCAACTTCATAGTAAATTGCGTCGTCTTGTGCAAGGCGCGAAAACTGTTGATGAATATTATAAGGAGATGCAAACATTAATGATACGGACAGCGGTACGTGAGTCTGCGGAGGCAACCATGGTACGGCTGTTTGAGGGGCTGAATGAAGATGTTCGTGACCGTGTTGATTTGATGCAATACAATGATATTCATGAGTTGATTCATCAAGCTGAGCGTGCTGAGCGGTGGTGTCATGAGAAGCAATCTGCAGGTATTCGTACAGGTTATAGCAGTGGACGGCGTGCTGCTTCTCAGGTTGATGGTGCGTTTAGTGTTAAACCGGCTGCTTCTTACAAGTCAACGAGCATTGAACATAGCAAGATAGCTGCTGCACCTAAGGAGGTCTCTCAAACTGCATCAATCACATCTCATCATAGCCATATTATATGTCATAAGTGTGGGGGACGAGGTCACATGATGCGTGAGTGTCCGAATCAGAAGAAGATTTTGCTTGTTGATAATGCATATGTTTCAGAATCTGAAGATGAGATGCCTCAGTTAGAAAATGCTACTAAGGATGATGGTAATACCGTGGATTGTTGGCCTGAACTTAATGTGCCGAGTTTGATGGCGCATAAGGTCGAGAGCGATGACAAGGTTATCGTTGAACCGGGACAACGGCGTAGCATTTTTCAAACTGCATGTGCCATCAAGGGAGAAGTGTGCAAACTGATTGTGGATGGTGGCAGCGCAAGCAATATGATTAGTAAGGATGTGGTAGAGTCACTTTCATTGGCTACATGGGAGCACCCGAAGCCTATTATATGCAGTGGATCAATGGTGTGGGCAAGTTGAAGGTCACACATAGAGTGAAAGTTCCTTTTTCCGTGGACGGATATGTTGATAAAGTGGAGTGTGACGTTTTACCGTTGCATGTTTGTCATCTTTTATTGGGACGTCCGTGGCAACACGATGTCAACGCACTTCACCATGGACGCACGAACAGGTACACATTTATGCATAAGGGTGAGTTCTACGCTTTTCTTCCGAAAGATGCAAAGAATATCAAGTGTACTGTCGAGGTGTTCAAGAAAAAGTCTGCAAGCCGTAGGTTGAAACCGATGATGGTTTCCCTTCAAGGGAGGGAGGATGATGCGGCATCGCCTACAAATAATATGATTTCATCTTTAAAGAAGTATGTGGTTCCTGCAAGGCGCAATGACAGAAAGAAACAACCTGCTGGTGTTCACGGCGACGAGGAAACAAATATTTCTGTTGTAGATATTCCGATTCAGCTGATTGCACCAGAGGAGATAAAGCCTACTTTCAGGACTCCATGCAAGTATATCATGGTGGGTCAGATCGCCATTAAAATTTAGACAACACTACCGATCATTGTCCCAGGTCATATCTAGCTAGCTATACGTGTGGTGTTTTAATTAAAGTGTCAAGGTTTTGCCTGACTAAACGAGCCGATCTGTTTAGTTGTTGTTTTCGTTTCAGTTTGGGTTGGTGTCGAACCAGGTTTACAAGAGTCTAGCTAGTCAGGTGCCTGCGTGCACTATTTATAGGCCGATCGGCCGTGTATTAGGGAGACAAGTTTTATTCGTGAGTAAAGAAAACCCAGAAATGCCATGGTTTTGCGGCGGCCAAGTTCTGTGTGTTCTTGTTGATAATCCCATCGAGAATTTGTTGCTGTGCGAGAATATTGGAGGCATCGATCTCTAGTCTGCTACGTGAGTTCAGAGAGCTCGTCCATGTGATTCCGGCCGGTCGCTGGGTTTGCATGTTGTTTAATTAGGTTTGCATCTGGTAAACCTGATTCTGCTATTTTCTGCTACTTTGGAAATTGTGCTATTGCTGTTGGACGTGAGAAATTGTGCTATTGCTGTTAGCTATCCATGTGCCAGAACCATGACCTAGTTTCGAGATCTTATGGGTTTCAACTCTAGCCTACCCCAACTTGTTTGGGAAAAAAGGCTTTGTTGTTGTTGTTGTTGTTGTTGTTGTTGTTGTGTTGTTGTTGTTGGACGTGAGATCAGTACGGGAAGGGATCAATATAGTGCTAGAAGCTAGCTTGTTAGCATCGGAAAGTTGTTGCTTAATTAATTGGAAATACAATTTTCTGTTGATTGTTTTGTACCGTGAAAGATTGGGAACAATAGCGGCGTCGACTACACTAGTTGCGCCGTATCAATGCTCATATGTTTATCTATATTCATGTTAAAATATAAAGCCTAACCCTTTCCATCAGTTCGGACTTTTGGGATAATTGGCTAGTACATCAATTAAATAATTCAGATATGAACAACCGAGGCAGATCTACTAGCAACATCTAAAGCAAGGGGGCATTATATAAAATTTATGCCCCCACAAAAACCTATGAAAATGAAGAGTGTCTCAAAAACTCTGAAGTTTATGATGTTAGACTACACATTTAAAATTACTTTGAAGTTGTTGGAGCATTGTGAAGCTGTCAGCTATTTGTGGTAGCCGTTCTACTTATGAGATCGCACCCCCATGCTATACAATTGCACAATTAAATTAATCTAATGTTTCATGCATCTTATACAATTTCTTTTTTATAAAAAAAAATCAGAGAGATTCCGCCGCAACGGCGGGGTATTATTCTGAAGTATTAAGAGTATTTTTTGTCAAATGAACCGTGACATGTGTTTTGTAGAAACGATAATGCTGTACTTTTTTTTTTGACGATGTAGAAACAATAATACTACCACCTCATAAAAACCGTGCGTTTACAGATGCAGTTACTCCTCTGACGCGGCACCATAAATCGGCCAGCTCAGCGCTAACCCTCGCGCCGCTCTCTGTCGCAATCCCACGCCGCGCCTCAATTTCAACCTCCGCGTTCGGCAGCCAGCAACAACGGCTACTTCTTCCCTCGATCCCCTCCGATGCCATTTGAATCCCAGCCCTCTCCCCCGCCGCTTCTCCTCTGAGATCCCCGGTCGCACGATACCCCATGTCCACCTCGTCCCCCACCTCGTCGCCGCCCTCCACCGCTGCCGGCGACGGCGGCGCGGCCCGCTGCATCTCGCCGACGTCCTCCCGGAGGAAAGGCTCCCCCAACCGGAGCGGCGGAAGCTCCCGCAAGGTCCGCCTCGACACCCCTCTCCCCGCTTCCATCAGCCTCAACTCTCTGCGTCTCGCGCGGTTCGATTGGGGGTTCTTCGATCCTCCTCCGTAGAACTGGCTTAGAACCTTCGGGTGCCTTGGGGCGGGCGGTGGTTTGGTGCGAATTTTTTTTGGTCAATTCGGTCTAACTTCTCAGCGTGACAGTATCTAGTGCTTTGCAGCCGGTCCCCGCGCATAGTGCTTCGCAGTCGCTATGGCTAAATTCCTCACGAAACCCTAGTCCTCGTCGGGCCTTCCTTGAATCCTTGGTGATATCATCCAGTCATCACTTAGCAAGTCCGATGTATACGAACTCTGATATAGCAGGACCGTGTATGATTTGGTGTTTCATATGGATCACTGCAACTTCGAGCGTGTTGGCGTTGATTTGTACAAAAGCTTGCAGTTGACTGATAGCCTGCCAATTTGCTTCATTGTGTCCGTGGGATTGCTTGTCGTATGTTTACTGATGCCATGCTGGGGTGATTTTCATCATGTAGTTTTTAGAGACATTAATTTATGGCTGGTTGCAAGTATAGAGTCACAGTGAATGCATTGCGCGTGATTCTTTGTTAAATTCAGTTCAAGTTGTTGTTCAACATATGCGGGCCTGGGCACTGTTGGTAGTCGGTGCAGTTGCTACTTAGTTATTCCTTGCAAGTAATGTGGCCACCTTCTGAAGTTCTGATTCCTTAGCCTCTAACATTAAAAAAAAATTATATGAAGATTCATGTCAGGATTGCGCTGAACTGAGATGTGAAATGGTAGTCATATGGATCACCGCAACTTCGAGCGTGTTGGTGTTAATTTACACAAAAGCTGGCAGTATGTTTACTGATAGGCCAATTTGCTTCATTATGTCTGTGAAATTGCTTGTCGTAAGTTTACTGATTCCATGCTGGTGTGAATTTTCATCATGTAGTTTTTAGAGACAGTAATTTATGGTTGGTTGCAAGTATAGAGTTTTACTGTGAATGCATTCCACGTGATGCTTTGTTAAATTCAGTTCTAGTTGCTGTCCAACATATGCCGGCCTGGGCACTGTTTGTAGTCGGTGCAGTTCCTACTTAGTTATTCCTTGCAAGTAATGTGGTTACCTGGTCACCTTCTGATTCCTTAGCCTCTAGCATTAAAAAAAATTATATGAAGATTCATGTCAGGATTGCGCTGAACTGAGATGTGAAATGATAGTCATATGGATGACCGCAACTTCGAGCGTGTTGGTGTTAATTTACACAAAAGCTTGCAGTATGTTTACTGATAGGCCAATTTGCTTCATTATGTCTGTGGAATTGCTTGTCATATGTTTACTGATTCCATGCTGGTGTGAATTTTCATCATGTAGTTTTTAGAGACAGTAATTTATGGTTGGTTGCAAGTATAGAGTTACAGTGAATGCATTACGCGTGACTCTTAATTAAATTCATTTCAAGTTTTTGTCCAACATATGCCGGCCTGGGCGCTGTTGGTAGTCGGTGCAGTTGCTACTTAGTTATTCCCGACAAGTAAATGTGGTTACCTTATCACCTTCTGATTCCTTAGCTTCTAACGTTATTTTTTTAATATGAAGATTCATGTCAGGATTGCGATGAACTGAGATGTGACATGGTACTCATATATTCTGAAAAAATTGTTCGTTGCTAGGCTGAACCAGTAGAATAGATCCCATGGTTAGTATTTGCATAGGACAACTTCACAGGCAAATAGTGTTGATGCGTGCATATCAGCATATGTGACAGTTGGACTGTTATGCTTAGCCCCGTAAAATGCAGTGGTCTGTCCCTATTATATTTGTTTGTTTGAAAAATTCCAGGTCAGATTTGTTATGCTTGAACAAAACCGAATTAAGCATTGCAAAAACATCCCTTTCTTACCTGTTCTATTTCCTACTTGTGAGGCCCACCTATATGAACAACTTAGCTAACAGCCTTTTTATGTATTTGTTATATTTATTATTTTCTGCAGAGCCCAGGCTCAAGAGACTGTGGGAGCTCCTTTTTGAAATCTGTCAATAAGTCGACATCCCAGTTCAAGAAGTCGGTGATACGCAGAAGTGGTTCTTCTAATGATTGGTTCCCTAGGAAAAAGACTGAATCATACTTGAAGAGAAAGATAAAGCGTCTTCAGGTACTTAATGGATAGTACAAAATGTTGCGCTAGTATTTGGTGATATTTATCTATAGTAAATTACAATTGCGACAAGATAACACGGTTGGGTCCAGGATAATATTGCACATTGGACCAGGTTCTGTTACACTCCGTAGTCTCTGTTGTCACTGATAGGGTACTGCAGATTACGACCAGGTAATCAAAGTGGAATTTGCTTTTTTTTTTTCCTTCAAGTGCCTTTAAGATCTTGATCGTGCACTATAATGCATTTCTCAAAAAGGAACTCACAGTATGAAGTCGTTGCTAGCTCAATTCTCTTCTCTGCCTGGGATAAGAAAAACAGGAAAATTGGATTAGGAATTGTTTTTGCAGGATGAGGATAATAGTTATGCCTTTTATCTTCTGCAGGAGACGGATGGTATGACCGCATCCCTTCATGATACTCTCGGAAATGCAAATCCTCACTACACTAGGATGGCAAGGGAGAAGATTGCAGCTGGAGAAGCAGCCAGAAAGGCAATGGAAGCTCGCAAGACTGCTATGGTTGAAGCTTCGTGGTGTAAAATTCTTCCAGCTGCCAGGTGAGATTACGTTTCTCTGACTCTATCATGTCTGCTCTTATGACTACACTTGATTTATTCTTCTAGTATTCTGGTTGTCCTTCATATCATATATTATATTATATTTGCAACAGGATCCAAAAGAAAGAAGCTGAAGAACTTATGGAAAAGACCAAGTTGCATGCGACTGAAGCATTTGAAAAAGCTAGAGTAATGGGTGTCATGATGTATGACAGACCAGACTGTCCAAATCAGCAGTATGAGGTGGAATCCTCGGCACAAACTGGAGAAAGATCAACTCACAAGATTACAGCTTCCTTTCAGACTGGTTTCGAGGTTGATATGGAGGTTGCTGCTGCATTGAAAAAGGCATTTGTTAAACTTGCAAACTCTTCTGATGCGTCAAACCAAGAAGAGTTTAAGGAGCTACTGTGGAAAATTAGCCAAAATCCTGATGCGACTGATACTGATGTTAATTCTGAAGCTGAACAGCAGCTTGGTGACAGCAGCAATGAAGAAATAAATAATTTCAAACTCAATAACAAGACCTCCAGAACCAGCATCTTCCCATCTGATTTCAACGCCACTAATCTGGAACAAACCACTGATCTAGTGAACACTATGCTTGAAAGAATAAAAGCTCTTCATGAAGACGAGCTTGCCTCTTTGGCGGTTATTGTTGCCACATCTGGCCTCAATGCAGCACTTCAAAATGATAAGGGCTACTGTCATGAAATGAAGCCTGTGAACTACACTGCTGCTGGATCACACAGATCACAGTCAAGAAGGTATTCCACTGCAGCCAGCTTTATTGATATACAAGGACCAAAGAAAGAAGTCTCGTCTGAGTTACCAAGTCTGGACAAGTTCTTGGTCAAGCATCTTTCAAAACTCGAAAGAGAAGTTCAGGAAGCAAAAGAAGCAGGCAGAAAAGTCAGTTCAACTAAACCTGTTGCACAAGATATCCAGGGCCAAATTACAGGGGGCAAAGCAAAGGCACTAGAATCTGCTTCTGACCTGGGCAGCATTCTTGTGAAGAATGTGTCTCGGCTTGAGAAGGAGATCTTGGAAGCCAAGAAGAGCAACCCTCGCATTAATTCCTCCGAAGGAAGCTACAAGGATGTTACGGAAGATGTGCTGCCAGCACCGAAGAATCTGGATATCACAACGCTCAGTCTGAACACTTGTATAACAGCGATTTGAAGAGGAATTGTGATTCCAGGACAGGGTGAAGAAAGAATAGCATCCAAGCGTGTTCTGATTCTTCACAAGAAGATAAAGAGAACAAAATAATAGTTTCACATCGGCTACCACCATTAGGTGCAAAGGTAACCAAGGCGGTAAAAGATTGACTCGAGTTGAAGCTGCAAAGCTTGAAGCACTTAAAACTTTCTGTACTAAGGATGGTAGCCCATTAGATGTTGGCCTCGATAAGGTGTTTGTTAAGCGAACCATAGATTGGAGATGGAAAAGAAGAAAACACTCGAACAGGACGAACCAACGTGCAGAAAGATCCACATAAGATTGTCACAAACAACAGTGAGTTTAGAGGAGACTTTAGTGAAGCATATACCCAGACTGGAAAGGGAAAAATGGAATATGAGAAGAGGAATGCCTTGGAGAAGGACAGAGGTTGTCACATGATCGACGGAAGTATGGTAACAATGCCACATCACCGAGAGTTTGGATCAAGTCTTAGTAAAACATGTCAGTCGACTAGAAAGGGAGAAGATGGAATATGAAAAGAGGAACACATCGGGAAAGCAAGGACTGGTGTGCAGACTGATCAGGAAAAGCATGGTAACAATGACAAAGCATCTGATAGTAAACATGTCTCCAGGCTTGAAAGGAGAAGATGGAGCCTGAAAAGAACGGTGATAGTGATACGCTCTTGTAAAGAAGAGTGATATACAGTATGCTGATGCAGCAGCCGGAGGTCTGGCTGACATCTTTGTCAGCGTCCAACGAAGCTTGAGCAAGCCAAGCATGAGCTGCTGCTGCTGAAGAAAAATCGACAAGCGTCTTAAACCCTGCTGAACAGCGCAGAAGAGCAAGGGAGAAGGAGCTTCTGGATTCATGGGGAGGAGAGGGGCTGGGGAGCTCCGTGAAGCCGCATCTCTCCAAGGTTGAGAGTGAGAAGGTAACTGGTGTGCAGATTGATCAGGAAAAGCATGGTAATAATGACAAACCGTCTGATAGTTTAGATCAGATCTTAGTTAAACATGTCTCGAGGCTAGAAAAGGAGAAGATGGAGCATGGAAAGAAGGGTGATAGTGATACACTCTTGGTAAAGAAGAGTGATACACAATATGCTGATGGAGCAGCCGGAGGTCTGGCTGACATCTTTGTCAGGCGTCCAACGAAGCTTGAGCAAGCCAAGCATGAGGCTGCTGCTGCTGCTGCTGAAGAAAATTCGACAAGAGTCTTAAACCTCACTGAAGAGCGCAGAAGAGCAAGGGAGAAGGAACTTCTAGATGCATGGGGAGGCGAGGGGCTGGGGAGCTCGGTGAAGCCCCGTCTCTCCAAGATTGAGTGCGAGAAGGTAATTGATTTTATTACATTAGTCTTTCAACTATAGATATCAAATGTGCAGCGCTTACAATGTTTCGACTACTTGCCAGGCTGCATGCAGAAAATCAGAGGGAGAACAGAAGCAGGAGCGCAGAAGAGCAAGGGAGAAAGAGCTTCTTGATGCATGGGGAGGTGTGGGGCTGGGGAACTCGTGAAGCCACATCTTCCAAGATCGAGAGAGACAAGGTAATTGATTCTATTACAGTAACCCATCGTCTAAAACTATCGAAAGTATCAACCCTTACACTTTTTGGACTGGTTGTCAGGCTGCCTGGAGAAGATTAGAGGAAGAACAGAAGCAGATATGTGCGACAACGAAACTGTGACTTTGCTGAATCAGCACAAGTATATCCTACTCACTCCCATTCTGTTTGCCGTTTCATACATATATATACGCTTCCTGCAGAGCGTCGATGTTATCAGAATCTCTTCTGTATATGCTCACAAAACAAGCATTGGAAACTTCCATTTTGGAAGAAAGTAAGATGTGTAACTTTCTGCCACAATGAATTTTGCATTCTTGCTACTGCTCTCAGTGAGCAAGCCAAATGATGTGCTCCTCTTGGTTTCTTTCTTTTCTTGTTGCGCTTTAGCTTGGTCTATCTTGAACTCAAATGCTTATTCTTCGAAGCATATGGAAGGATCAGAACATCCAGTGCTTCTTGACTTAGCCAATGCAGCAAAGTTGGAAATTGTCATCAGCTCATCAACAAGTTAAATAATAGTAGATGGTATCCCGAACATATATGCTCTATCCTGTACTACTCTTGCTCCCTGTTTGCTATGCTGTCCTGTATCCCAGAAGGGCTGCTGTCATCATTCCTTATTGTCTTGCTATAAATAAGGGGTGTGGACAAATTGTATTTGAGATGACTGTTCTTATGAGATAAGGATGCTAAGATCTTTGCGGAATGGAAAAGCTACAGGCGGTAGTCTGATAGATATGGATGTATCGTTGATTCGGTTGTAAAAAGATCAGGGCAAAAGATTCTTCCTATTATTGAATGCCTTCCACTCACCGAGCAGCGAGCATATAGCATAGATCAACATTTATCTGGCTGTCTAATTGCTCTTATCTCTTGCCCTTTGTAATTACAGTAGGGATGAATCTGATGGGAATCGAAGTCTCGTGCATGTTATCATTCTTTCCATGGTGTCCCATCGTATCCTTTCAATGCATTCGACTTTTCTACTTGACTGGAATTGCATTAGCATCACTCCCAATTACCATGCTTTTACTACATGTTACCTGCTGAAATTTGTGTGTTTGTTGTTGGCAATGTATCACTGTTCTGAATATATATTTTTTGAATGGTGTCGCACTCTTCTGTATAACTTTTTGTTACTCGTTGCCTCCAGTCGTGTTACCATTCATCCTCGCTGAAACATTAACTTACCTAGCGTATTCGGAAAGAAAAACTTGGGTACCTCCTGTTTGGTAAAACCTAATCAACCGCAAGTTTCATCATGCTGTTGTTTTCCGTGACTGCAAAGTTGTAGTTTGTATAGTCAGATATGATTGGCTGTGTGCAACTTTTTAACTGTAACCCTTACCTTTTCAACAGTTACTTTACATGCATGCCTTTGTTTCTGCTCTGAAAGTTTGGTGAAAAGATGAGTGTCAAAAGGGGATAATGATGATGAAACTATTGGGGTTTCAGTAATCCTAAACTATAGCCCCTACATACTATTTGTTTTGTCATTCAACTCTGGAGCATATCTATGGAATTGGTTGTTGCTTGCATCACTTCCAACTTCAAGACTGCAAACCCCACTTAAACATGCGAGTAACCAGATCCATGTAATAAAAAAAGAACACTGGCGATCTAATTTAACAGCAAGCACGAGGTGAAACTAGCAAGGAATTCAGCAAAAGATTACAGTGGTGTGGTCGCCCGATGGCTCAAATCGATCAGGCCATCCTAAGGCTGAGACACTGGAGCAGCCACTGCGGCTGCTTCGCCATCACCCCTTCCCGTAGATCACTCGCCGTCGCTCCCTGGCGGTGCTGCACCGCGCGGAGCGCGCCAGTGGAGTCGGTCGATGAAGAGGGAGTACTCTCCCGCCGCATCCTCCGTCTCCGGTCACCGCCGCTGCCGACGGCCAGCGTCAGCTCTAGCTCGTCTTCACTTTCCCTGGACGGTGGCGTCACTTGGCGACTCGTGCAGGTGCCGCCGCCAACGATGTGCTCGTCAACGGGGAGCTCCGACCGCCGGGATTGGTGCCTGCGCCTCTGCCCATGCTGGCAGGGTAGCAGCACTGTCGGCGGGCGCCTAGCCAGGTCGCTCATCAGCTGCTTCTGAACGCGGTACAGCCGGTGCAGATCATGCACCTGTCGAGTCGTTCATGACAAGGATTTCGTCAGATCAAGAACGAATCCAAGAATGTGCATTAAGATTGAAGATGTTTTGGTCCACGTACCTGCTGCCTGATGGTCTCTTCGTGCTTGAGCATGGCCGTCTTCATGAGCTCCATGTCGCGCTGCTGCTGCTGCACTAGCTTCTCCATGTGCTTGGGATGGTCTTGGTAGGGATGTGAGTAATTTATAAACATTGCAACGAGAGAGTGCACTGCAACGGTATATACAATGATGCCTCAAGAGAATATTTCACTTGGCCCTTTTCGCATGCCAACTCAACAAATTACCGAGTGGCGATGGGATTTGGGGTACATCCTCTGCATGAGATGCCCCTCCCACAGCACACAGCTTTGGCAGGATCCATAGTTTTAGACCATTGCCCCTACAGGCTAGCTTTTGAGCAATTCTCTGCGCAAGCAATGTCGTGCACTGGTGTAACGAATGACAGTACATGCCCAACGATGCCTGGATCGAGCTCTTCACTGCCTGGGTGATTTTAGTTTGCACATCTGTTTCGGGTTCGTGAATTGTTCCATACTGCCTTCCGTCCGTTGAAACATGAAAAAGAAGTCAGAATTTTGCAAGTTACAAAAAACACAGTGAATTTTGCATAGCTGTTTCAGAGGTCGTTCAATTGTTTGTTTCTCGGTTCTATTCATCGGGATGGTCTATCATTTGCTCGGATATATAGCAGCGTTAAGTGCTGATATTTTGCAAGTTACGAAGGGGGGTCACAACTCAGATATCGTGTGGAGAATTGCGTGCATTTTTAAACACCCATTGTCAGTTGCCACTGAAAACAAGCAACACACACATGTAAAAGTACATCAGGGTGCCTATCAGCCTATGTGTGGTTTGATATTCATTGGGCGACACATACACGCACCCACGCCACACGCAAGCTACGATGCATGCACTGATGGAGTGGTGTGTGGCCGGACACACCACTCCCCTTTGGGGCTACAGAAAAACTGCAAATTTGTTTGGAAAACCAGGCAACGAGATTAACGGTGGACTGCAGCAATCATTGCTTTGAGAGCAAACAACCATCTGTATGTGCGCCCCTTGGTCGTCACATATTTTTAGGATCATTTGCTCCATCAAACAATACTAGTGTTCACAACTGGTACTCGGTCGCATTTTGGTAGCTACAAATAGTCAACTCCCAAGTGTGACACCGTACACAAACAACACTACCCCGCATGAAGATTCTGCACTTAGAGGGCTAAACTCCCATTTCCACGCCACCGGAAGATTATTGTGAGAATTTTGATTTTCAATGTGACTACAACCTATCCTAACACGAATAAGCAGAAAAGTTCATTGTCCAACCCCCTTTCAAAGTCGTACAAGTTAAGGTACACGATCCGGGGCCCACGGATCAGGGTTTGGCCCGAAACGGCGCGTCGGAGTATTGGAATCCCACCAAAACATGCATGTGTTGGAACATGGAAAGATCCAATATCCAGCTCTCAAGTGCGACCCAGCTCACAAACATCACTAACCCACACAAAGATTCTGCACTTAGAGGGCTAAACTCCCGGTCACTTCGACGCCACCGGAGAGAATCTTGTGAGAACTTGGGCTCGGGTTTGGTTTTCCGTGCGCCAATGACCCACCATAACCCAAAAAGGTAAAAATTTCATTATCCAACCTCGTTAAAAGCCGGTCAAGTGGGTAGACGATTCGCGGCTGGATTAGGTTTGGCCCAAAACGGTGCGTCAGAGCATCAGAATCCCACAAAAATTTGCATGTGGTCCTCACATATGTATATAAGTGTGTTGGAACACGGAAAGAGTCAATAGTCACTCTCAAGTGTGACCCCCTTCACAAACAACACTACCCCGCACGATGATTCTGTACTTATAGAGCTTAGCTCTCACTTCGACGCCACGAGAGGGAATCTTGTTTCTTGTTGCTTTTAAACCACCTAAAAATAATCTTGAAGTGTTTACAGTAAAAGCTTGTTGAACTCCATTAATCAATACCTTATGCGTCTCGTTGGGTTTGACACGCTTTCTTATCGAAAGGATTACGATAGATCCCCTATATTTGTGGGTCATCAGAAGTGTCCATCTATAACGGACACCGGGACCAAACATGGTACAAGTCGACTTTAATTGTAGTGTTAGTCGCGTGAGGGAACAAAACAGAACAAATGTCGTCGTGCTCCCGCGTGAGGACATGCTAGCCGCCGCTAGGGGAGTATGCAACATCTTTTTCTTTCGGTGTAAGGGTTGATTACCTTTTTTGTATGGGATGTTTTGAAGGGCTACGAGAGAATACATTTCGGGCATCGATGTGTAAATGCTTTGAACTTTTGATCTCTCATTAAATCCTAGCCAAGTATATTTGACATTCAAAATAGTTTACATGATGTGGATTAACGTGGTATCTCCAAACGGCCCCTTATCCTGCCTTTAGTGTATGATAGATAGATGTAATTTGAGGGAAACTGTGTTGGTAGATATGCAGTGCAACTGAGGCTACACTGCAAGCCGGGTCCTTGAGGAAAACTGGCAGCATCAAGCTGCACATCTCTGCCGAGGACCGGAGGTCGACGAAGAGCCTCCAAGTCCTATGACACCACTAAAGTGCTCTTAAAAAGAGGCTGGAAATATACACCCGATTGTCTGGACAGAAGTTATGTATCATTTTTCTTGGCCGACTCTAGGAATTACTGTACTTTTCCCAAATAGACGCAGACTTTGGGTCTTAGTGAAAACTACTGACCGGCACATAAAAAGAGACGATCACAGGTGACTTCTCCGGCTTGTACAAATAGGTCCCTCCCCCCACCCCCTCTCATTCTCATCATGCCTTTGAAATCCGGTCGGTGTTGTGCCTTACCGTTGATGGGCCATCGCCCGTCAGTGATGACACGAGTCATCTCTTACCTACGCGTTTTCACGTGTCCAAACCAGTCGAAGATGTGGTTTATGGACGGTCAACGACATTCTATTTCGAACCAACGTTGTTTACCATGTACACACTCCCAATTATTCTTATAGTTAAGGAATTTATTTTTGAATTAAGATCCCACACTCCTAATTATTAATATTACAATAAGCACAGAAAACACATGGCCCTCGTCTTGGTTACCAAATGTGGAAATTAAGTGAAAATAATTAAAAAGTCTCCCAGATCAAAGAGCAAACCAATACAATTCGATAGAAAACTTCTAGCAAGAGGAAACACAACATACATTAATTATTACATGTCCTTAATCAGCAATAAGGGTATCTAGCTTTTCCTTAAGTCACTCCAGCACCTCGGACACAACTAGGCACATCGACGTAATCACGTTAAGTCATTAACATCTTCTCGCGATTCATGCCTTGCTTCACCAGGCTATGCTGGTACTCGTGTTCGGATAGCAAGATTTCTTTATCTAAGGCCAGCCTCCATATTGCTATCAACGCACAAGAAAACTACAATGGGTGCATCTTATCAATCTATCCCACGAATGTGCACCTCGGGGATTCATAGTGGCACTGCATGAACTTGTGGGTCGGTGTCCATCAAGGCTGGGTATAAAACCCGAATCCTGAACCCAAAAAACCCGAACCCGTACTCGTATATCCTGAACCCGAAAAACCCGAACACATTTTCGGGTGGCAAGTCCAGAAACCTGAAATTTATTCAGGGAATTCGGGTTTGTTCTTCTGGTACCTGAACTGACCGAAAAACCCGAAATAAAAAAGAAAGCCTAGTGTTCTAAGGGCTTGTTTGATAACTGCAATCCCGGGGGATCCCGCCTTTTTCCGGGGAGAATTTTCCCCTAGTCCGGAGGTCGGGAATAGAATCCCGAGGTTTTACACGGTTCTTCAGATTCCCGACCGGGATTATTTTATCGGGAATATTTAACCCGGACAGCCAAACAAGCCCTAAGGAGTCAGACAACGGCCCAATAGAACGAATTTCACTTCTCGCCCAAGTTTGGGCAGTTGTAACTTGTATTACCGCCTGCCAGGTCCAAGGGTCCACTAACTCACGTACACAAACGACACCGTGGCCTATCGATCCCCAATCCCCATCTGAAAATATCTGAATCTTTCTCCTCTCTCTCGTATTTCACGAACAGCCGCACCCGCATCTCGTTCCCAGGCACGCGCGGCTCGGCATCCGCACACGTCCTTGCGCCGTCGCCTGCTGGTGGCCGCCGACGCAGCCACGCACGACCTGCTCCTCGTCTTCCCCCCGCAGCTCGCAGGGATGAGCCGCCGCCACGCTCGACGCCTCGTTTCGTGGTACGGCGGAGCCAGGGATGAGCGAATTGGTGAAACAGAACTTTTGCTAAGGTTGCAGTTCAGTCCCGAGGCCACACCGAAAACTATCAATAGCTCCATTGCCGCTCTTGCTTCAGCAGCAACAGGTTTAATGATGAGCACAACGTCGTCAGCAAATAAAGAGAGCCTGTGCTTCACACCCCACCTCTCCAAGGACTCGAAGAGGCCAGCTTCCTCAACAAGTATGAATATGGCATTTAGGACATACACCATCATAACGAATTTCATAGGAGAGGCAGAATCTCCCTGTCTGAAACCTCTTGCATGCTAAAACTGAGGCCGTACCGTGCCATTGATAAGCACTCGTGTGCTTGCCGAGGCCAACAACAGCTCGAACCGAGCCAGCCACCTTTTACCAAACCCTCGATGTCGCAGCACTTCCAGGACAAACGGCCAAGCAACAGAATCAAACGCCTTGGCGACATCAAGCTTGAGGAGCAGGGCTAGGACTTTCTTCCGATGGAAAACTCTGACAGATTGCCGAACCATGAAAATTTTGTCCTGGATCGACCGTCCTTTAACGAAGGCGGTTTGGTTCCGATCGACCAGAGCTGGCAGAGAGGATGCCAATCTTGTCGCCATTGCTTTCGATACAATCTTGGCGAAGCTGTTGATCAAACTTATCGGCCGGAAATCACCCACGTCCACAACCCCAATCTTCTTCGGCAACAGCATAATATAAGCTCCATTGAGCCTCGCAAAACCCCTGCCATCTCCACCATCGAAAGCATGCACATCTCTCATGACTGCGTCCTTCACCATCGGCCAGCAGAACTGAAAGAACCTTGCTGAGAAACCCTCCGGCCCTGGGGCCTTATCTGGAGGTAACAGCCTGATGACCTCCCAAATTTCTTGCTCAGTGAAAGGCAGCTCAAGATGCTCCAAGTTCAACGCCGGTAAGTGCAGCGCGTCGAGGTTGAGAGAGTGGTCTCTATTCACTGGTGTACCAAGCAATTCCACGAAGTGGTCTGTCGCCAGCCTGCCCATCTCCACAGCATCCATCGCAACATCGTCAACTTTCTTCAGGCGGAAAATATGGTTTCTCCGCTTCCGCACGCTCGCCTGAAGATGGAAGAACGCCGTGTTGGCGTCCCCCTCTTGCAACCAAGTGATCCGCGATCTCTATCGTGCTAGTGTTCGCTCCAAAGAAGCCAACCCAAGAATCTTCTTCTTCAATTGAGCATTGAGCCAGAATTCATCATCATTCAGAGGCCACATGTCCAGTTGGAAAATTACCTCTTTGGCGAGCATGAGTTGCTCCTTAATGTTTCCAATCCGCCGCTGGCTCCATCTGACGAGCGATTTCGCCGTCTCCCTCAGGCGCCGCTCCAGATCGATGAACGGATCCGCCACCTGTTCCTGCGTGAACCATGCCAAGGAAACCATCTGCTGGAAGCCCTCGAATTTGGGCCAGAAGCTCTGGAAGTGGTAACGTGATTTGCGGTGGAAAGAGGCGTTTGTGGAGAGCATGATCGGGCAGTGATCTGAGAGATTAGAGGACAGCGCTTGGAGAAGACAGTCAGGGTAGGTCAACTCCCAATCCACAGAACTGAACCATCGATCGAGCTTGACGAGAGTGGGTGTGCGGCGCTCGTTGATCCACGTATATCTCTGGCCCACCAAATCTTGTTCTTTAAGCTCCAGTTCGTTGAGCAGTCTCCTAAACTGGGGAGGTCCTTTAGGTCGCCTTACGGCGACCGTCCGACCCGTCGTCGCCTACTAGGAGTAGTAATTGGGCCAGCCCATTTTCGCGTGGAGCGCTTCGTCGACTGTTTCTACCTTTCGCTCGCTGGTCCATAGCTCTTCTGCTCCTCTTCTTCCCTCTGGCAAACGGCCGGCCCCGCCTCCTGAAACCGCCGGCGCAGCCAGGACGATCGCCCTCGCCTCCCCTCCGCACGCCGCGCCGCCGGGTGACGTTGCAGGGCCACGGCCCCTATGTCCGCCTCCTACCGGTGTAGCTCGCGCCACCTAGCGCTGCCGAAAGTCCGTCCAGGCGCCGGCCCTTCAAGCTCTCGTCGCGCATGACCGCGTGCGCCGGCCAGCTCCGTCCAACGCCGCCGACGGGCTCCTCCCAGCACGCCATGGAAGTTTGCAGAATTTCGAGGACCTAATTGCTTTTTCTGAGGACCTCATTGCTTTTTCTAAATTCTTTTCAGGGTCCTCTGTGTAAGACTTTGGGTCTGTTTGTAATTTCATATCCTGGACTTGGTGGACCTATAAGTAAACTGTGATATAATATTTTTAATTGTAAATTTTCTCTAGATTACAACGAAAATTATTTTGAACGAAAATTATTTCGGAACGATTTTAAAATTGAACATAAAAAGCTAGTAAACGGAAACTTTTTTCGAACGATTTTAAAAAATGAACATAAATGGAGGTGAACGGAAACTATTTTTAAACGATTTTGAAAGTGAACAGAAAAAGAGGTGGAACGGAAACTATTTTTGAACGATTTTAAAAGTGAACGAAAATTGTTTTGAACGGAAATATTTTGAACGATTTTAAAAGTGAACACAAAAATTATTTTAAAACGAAATTTATTTTGGAACAATTTTAAAATTGAACAGAGAAGGCTAGTAAAACAGAAACTATTTTTGAACAATTTTAAAAAATGAACAGAAATGAGGGTGAACAGAAACTATTTTTGAACGATTTTAAAAATAAACAGAAAAATGTGGAACGGAAACTATTTTTGAACGAATTTAAAAGTAAACGAAAATTATTTTGAACGATTTTAAAAGTGAAAAAAAATTATTTTGAACGAAAATTATTTTGGAACGATTTTAAAATTGAACAGAAAAGGCTAGTAACGGAAACTATTTTTGAACGATTTTAAAAAATGAACAGAAATGGGGGTGAACGAAAACTATTTTTGAACGATTTTAAAAGTGAACAGAAAAAGCGGTGGAACGGAAACTATTTTTAAACGATTTTAAAAGTGAATGAAAACATTTCTTCTTGCATCAAACTCAGAAAAGAAAACACTTATTTTTGAACGATTTTTGTAGTAAAAAACGAGAAAAGAAAAGAAATAGGAAAAGAAAAATTAAAAAACGAAAATAAAAATAAAAAAGTAAATGAAAAAAGAAAAGAAAACGAAAACAGAAAAGAAAACGAAAAAAGAAAAAGAAAATGAAATCCTTCAAAAATAAAAATAAAAATAAAAAAGAAAATAAAACGAAAACAAAAACAAAAACAAAAAAAGAAAATATAAAAAGAAAATAAAAAATCAGAAAAGAAAAAGAAAAAAGAAAAACAGAAATAGGAAAAGAAAAAGAAGCAGAGAAGAAGAAAAAACGCCCATGCGGGCCGGCCCATCAGCGGCGCAATCCCACGTCCCTTGCGTCGCCGTAAGGCGATGCATAGGATTTGCGCTAAACTGGCCCATCGGCCTTCTATTCAGCCGATCATTATTCTTATCTGCCGCCTCGAGTATGAGATTGAAATCTCCTGCTACGGCCCACGGTCCAGGGAAAGAAGCCCGAATGCACGCAGCTCATATAGAAAGCCCTCCTTGAGATGGTCAACAGTAGGCCCATAGACAATGGATAGGGCCCACGAAGCTCCTCCATCGAAACTCAACTGGATGGTGACCGCGTATGTGTCCACCTGGGAACGAACCACCGATACGCGATCAGATCGCCAAGCCACAACTATCCCACCTGCCGTGTTGTTTGCAGGTAGAAATACGAACTCATCGAACTGCGGGCCCAGGATCCTAGCAATCACAAAACGATCCACCGTGAGTGAATAATAATCATAGCCCTGGAAACTGATAAGGCCATGGAAAATGCATCCGGAGCCTGACTTAGGCAAATGAGTAGTCAATTTGGACTAGCTCGACGAGCCCAACCCAACCGTGGACTCGAATCATTAAGAAGAGGCTTGTTTTCAAAGATTACTTGAAGGTGACTAGAGAAGGTGTACGGCGGAGCGAGGGAATCAATTTCATGGTACTATCTTTGAACTGGATAAAAGAATACTCCATGATCGAATGTCTTGGAGAGATGCCCCTGACTGTTGTCTCTGATTTGAAATTCGAGAATGATAGATAAAATGGTCTTCAACGGTGATGACAAGAACCTCGATGAGAATATCCAATAAATTACGGGGTATTACAGTGACCATCCTATAGCTTTTCTTAGCAAGGCATTGGGACCGCGCAATCAAACCCTATCAGTCTATGAGAAGGAATGTCTTGCTATTCTGCTGGAAACCGGATTTTGCCACTTACAGCCATCGTGGAGGGTATTTTCCAGGGCACGGTGAAGTATTTCCGAGATAGACGTCAGAGAGCCCATCTGCATATCATAAACAATCCAAACACACGTTACTGCGAAAATATTATGAAGTACATGGATGACAGGATGGAAAAAGCTCGGAATCACACAGTCATCGCCATCGGGAATCAAGAAAGGAGGTTCGAGGTGAGCTTGTCTACCGACAAGTTCGGTTGTGGAAATGTGCTGAGGACGCATGACGTGAAAATTGGTAATGAAGTCTGGCCAACTCGTGTGAGCGCACATGCAACAAACCAAAGTTGCTTCACTTGCCTTTCTCCCATGTACTTGCTGCTTGCGACCAGTTAGGGATGGAAGCAATCTCGTTCGTGTCTCCATATTTCCTGAAAGAGTCCGTCCTTAATACCTGGACATGGGAGATGCTGGGATTTCGAGCAATGAGTAATTTCAACACCGTTAACTCTGGTGAAAGGCAGTACATCCCAGGCCCAAGGCTATTGTGGACATGTAGAGGTAGACGTCAGCGTAAGCTGATCCGGAATGATATGGATGAATCTGAACCCAGAGGCCTACTAGGCAATGTTTTCGGAAAAAAAATCCTATATGACCCAACCTTGTACGACACAGTTGTGTACCACATGGAACACCGTACGATTTCAGCCCCACGTCCCAGTGCATGTTCGGTCGTGGGATTTTGATTACGAAAACTATTAGTTTTGCCACGTGGTTGGTGTTAGATGTGGTCCACGCACTGGGTCGTACAAGGTTGGATCGTATAGGATTTTTTTCCAATGTTTTCTATGCAGACATGCAGTCATTTTGGCCATAGGGACACTAATTGTCCACAATTCAGGACGGGCAGAGCCACTGCATGTAGACGAGGCAACCGGAGACGAAGAGAGAGGAAGAAACTGGGCCACGTTTTAATTTTCATTATGATGCCAACTCATTAGTGGAGCTGTGTTTGTAGTTTGTACACATGGCCGTTCTCAAAGGTCCAGCATCCTATGCACCATGATGTAGTTTCCGTCACTTGGAGTACACAGCATAATGAAACGGAGAGGGTACAAGGCATAGTATAAAATTCAAAGAAAATTATCTTATTCAATTTTCCCAATAATAAGATATGAGGAGGATTATACCGCATAAATGCGTGGGTAGGTTGGACAAGTTTTGAGTAAAACACACATACACACACTACGGCCTAAATGAGAGCAAATCCATCAAGTTTCAATTTTGAGCCACCTGGCCATGCGGCAACACACACTTGTAAAACACGTACTGCGAAGTGCTAACACGCGGGCTTCGTCCTTTCATTCTTCTTCTCCTATATCTTCCTTTATTTAGCTTCCGCTGCAGTATGGACGACGATTTCTACAATTTCTTCCTTTGCTTTCAATATATCCTCGCCGCGTTGCCCTTGGACTTTTTCAGATTCTCCACGAGACGGTTGAGGCGCGCGTCAGGATGCTCCGTGCGCATCAGGTACCCGGCAACCTCCGCCGGAGACATGTAGTGGACATCCTTCAGCAGCTGTTCTATCTCGGGGAGCAGAGGGTGCTCGTTGATGGTGATGTCCTGCAGGTAGTTGGTGGCCAGCACCATGAAGGCCTCGAAGCCACAGTAAGACATCTCGATATGCTTGTCCATCCTGCCTGGCCGGATCAGCGCTGGGTCCAGCTTGTCCTTGTTGTTGGTGGTGAAGATGATGATACGCTCGCCGCCGCACGCCGACCACAGCCCGTCAATGAAGTTGAGCATCCCAGAAAGGGTCAGATTGGTGCCGTCGGCGTCCTTCTCGCGCTCTTTCTTCATGTTATCGCTCTCACCGCCGGACTTCTTCTCCCTGCGCTTGCCGGTAAAGTCGACGGAGCGGTCAATGTCCTCGATAACGATGATGGACTTACCCTTCGTCTGAATGAAGAGCTTCCGGAGTTCTGTGTTGTCATCGACCGCCGTGAGCTCGAGGTCGTAGATATCGTAGTTAAGGTGGTTGGATATGGCGGCGATCATGGTGGACTTTCCGGTGCCGGGGGGGCAAAGAGCAGGTACCCACGCTTCCATGGCTTGCCGACCTTGTCGTAGTATGCCTTTCCATTCAGGAAGGCATTGAGGTCATCGATGAGGACCTTCTTCTTCATGGGGTCCATGGCAAGCTTATCGAACGTCGCCGGGTGCTGGAACGCCACGTGGGTCCAGCAATTCTCTCGATTTGGATGTGGGTTGTTGGTGAAGAGGCGGCGCTGGTGGTTGTTGGCGATGACGGCGCGGCCCTCTTCAAGGACGTGGAGCATATAGGAATCTTTGACTTTGTCGCGGAAGCGGCTATGGAATTTAACTCGATAGAAGCGGCGCAAGTCGTCACCGGGCTTTTGGACGAGGACGAAGGAACTTGGGGGCTCCGTGTAGGCGTACCACCAGAGTGTGATGCCTTCGAAGCTGTCAATGATCTCCTGTTCGTCGTCAACAGGGAAATGGGGTTTGTGTTCGTCACTGCCGAGCTCGGCCTTGAGCTTGCGCGCCCGATCGGTAAGGCCGGAGATGTAGCCCTCGATCGCAACGAACAACTCGTTGCGTTCGAAACGGTTGGCCGTGTACTCAGCGATGGTGATTTGTACGGTTGAGCTATAGAAAGCGGTGATCTTGTTGAAAAACAGTTTGATCCTGTGCTGGTTCATTGCCATGGTGATGAGGCCAGCTATGAACGCCAGAGCTGATCCAACCCCGGCCCACACGTCCTTCGACACCATGGGTTGGGTAGCTTGGCTTGCTAGCTAGCTAGGTTTAGGAAGCAACAGCTCTAAATTGATGAGACCAAAACAAAGCTAGCTAGCTGGAAACTGGCGCTGCTGTTGCATCGGCTGATATGTCAACACATATATATAGAGCCGTGGCTTAGCGCTGCCCTAGTAAGCTCTTGCAGACTGGAGCCCCTCTGAACAATGGCAACCGGGGACAGGGGAAAAAGACAATATACCGACATGTCACAGCGCAAGACACTCAAGGTATTTCTCTCATGTCAGAGTATCTCCACCGACACGCCCAATAGAGAGTCTGCCAAGTGTGTTGGACACATGCTATTAGAAGCGCCGGTACACGTTGCCGGCCTATTGGGAGCGCCTTGCCCCACCGGCGGCTCCCAATAGGTTTTTCTCGAAAGTCATATGAATCTTGAATATTAACGAACCGGCGATATTTCATCAAATTAAAAGGACAATTAACAAACTTAAACAAAATTTAAACTACGGCGAGAGAGGAAGGCCTATCCCGACGGCGGCATCATCAGTAAACTTGCATGTGTCAATGATCTGTCGCCGGAAGTGTCATCTGCTATTAGAGGCGGTGGCTGAGCCTTCTGGTTTCACCGTTGTCGGCTTCGTCCTTCAAGGAGCGGTGTACTGTCTGCCTTCAAGGAGCAGTGTACTGTCTGCCTGCTATAGCTGTGGTTGCTTCGCTTGCGCCGTACGCATGTGAACGCAAGGCGGCACGGGAACTCCTCACGGCCTTGCATGGGTTGGGTCACACACCGGCAGTACGTACGTACGGCGGTGCATGTCGCGGTTGTCGCCCGTGCATGCATATATGGCGCCAATCCAAACAGCGGCAGCTAAGAACAAGTACAATAAGATCTAGTCAGCAGACTGTAAGGATTTAAATATTATATGTATGCTTACATGCAGAAGAGAGAGTAGGAGAGAGTGGAAGCGGGCTCTAATGCAAGAGCCACCTGCAGCACGTGCTCCTAAACACTTTGTGAGAGTGGAAGGTGGACCAACTATAAATAAAGTAGTCCATATTTATAACCAACTATTATACTTGTTGGCTATTAGGTTGGCTATAGATGACATGGCATCATCTTATAGCCAACTGCCGGCTATACTATTGTACTTGCTCTGCTCTAGTGGCTCCAAGCAAGGCGTGGGCGCGCGCATGCATTGCGTTGCGGCCGTCGTACGTCGCGCGTTTCCTGCGGCTCTAGCTTGCTTCGGGCCTCGGTTTCCCACGAATTCACAGGTCGGCGGCGGTACACTGGAGCGCAATTATGAGCATGTGTTACACATCGATGTATCAAGGAAGACATGGTTCTTCTTGGTGCTAGGATTATCTCTCACAATGATACCATGGCAAATTGGGATCAGCAGCTGCCATAGAAAGAGACGGAGACAAAAGTTGCTCTACATATCAAAAGCAACTCGATACTTTTTCTTGTTTGCTGGGCATAGTGCTGCCATAGAAAGAGACGGAGACCTTTGTGTCCACCATGTGAAGATAAACAGCCTATCCAGTCATCTAGATCGAAGTAAACAAAATTTAGTTAGCCGCCTTAATTTTGTCACGATGTAGTAGTACTGGATTGTGATGAACCATATTCACTATCTACTTCGGCTTTACATGTCATCTTCTTATCGCTTCGAGCTCCTTTAGCTGTGATCGAGAGCTTTTTTACGGTACCCTATACTGCTAGGGACAGGGAGCAGTATACAACCATCCAACCGTTGATTTCTTGGGGTAGTTTAGATATTTTCCGTTCTAAAAATGATAAGACCTGCTGCTTATGGCTGTTGCCTTGGCCGCCGGCGCCGCCTCAGCGGCCGACCTCGCCGCTGCGTCTCTCTCTACCGGCGTGCTTCTGTCGTCGCTCGAGGCCCTAGCTGGTCTCATGCCCGTCGATGCCACGTATCCGTACCCCCTGCCGAGGCGCACATTACCCTCGCACCGTTGCACCCAAGATCGATGAACAAATGGATCTAAGCGGATCGTGAAGGCATGAAGCTACGAAGCTAGATATCGTTCCTGAATTCCCGATCCATCTATAGACATGGAAGTTCAGAAAAAACTGAAACATGGAGAAACTCCATTGCCGAGCTTACATCAATCTAAGGAAATCTGCCACAAATTTCAGCAACATATACAGTTGCTAAAATTCATAATTTGTTTGTATGATCCTCGAGAAAAATATCTCGTACAGTTTCTGCCATTCACAAATCTGCCCACGAACCATGCAAGTAATTGCTGCATAAAACAAGATGCTGGGCATCGACATAAGTATGTACGATCATACAATGTACATCTGACGCTGTATTGGATCTTGGTGCGTTGGATTCCAGGCGGCCCAGTCACGGCCGAGGATTCGGGGACGGCCAAATCGTCCAGCGGCACGGAGGTGTAAAGAGTTCAAGGAGCTGCGGCCGGACATACGACGGCGACTACCGGAATTACTGAATGATTACTGCTCGAAGATGAGCGAGCAGTGCTGGTCATACTGCTGGCCTAATAGCTGGCCCAATTCTAACAGTATAGATCCATACGCACCGTTAGATCTACAGGATGGACGGCCGGTATTCATCGCAGGGTACCATAAAAGAGCTCGTGATCGATGCACCGGTGAAAGTAGCTAATAAATAAATGATGTAAAAACACATAGGAACTGATTCGCCGGCTGCTGGTGGTGGGTAAGACGTCGAGGTCTCAGCCCACGCATTCGCCGGTGTAGCCGTGTAAAGGTGTTCCTTTGTCCGTTGGTCGTCAGCCACCGCTGCTTATTTAGTCCATGTAGCTGTGCTGGCTGCTGTCGCATCCTTAAATTGGACACAAGCCACCATCATGTGCAAGTGGCAGCATTAAGCAGTTCCTTTGTCCGTTGGTCGTCAGCCACCGCTGCTTATTTAGTCCATGTAGCTGTGCTGACTGCTGTCGCATCCTTAATTTGGACACAAGCCACCATCATGTGCAAGTGCCAGCATTAAGCAGTTCCTTTGTCCGTTGGTCGTCAGCCACCGCTGCTTATTTAGTCCATGTAGCTGTGCGGGCTGCTCTCGCATCCTTAATTTGGACACAAGCCACCATCATGTGCAAGTGCCAGCATTAAGCAGTTTAGCACTGCTTTATCCATAATCTTTTTTTTATTTTCTGGTGCTATCAAGATATTTGAGGTGTTTAACCCCACAATATTTTTGTTCTGGATCCATTTTTTGCTCTGTACCATATGAGCTCTATGAGAATCAACTCCAGTCACTGGATCCCTGCGCTATAGTTGCCGTACAGCAACTACGAACTGCACGGTGTAATTCATCACCCTGCAGCCCGCAGTTTTGGGCAAGCACGTACCTGATTCCAACTAACTTAACTCCGCAGTAGCTGGAGCATCGTCTAACTATACACGTACGAACACCACATGCATATGATGGGGAACCTTTTGAGTTACAATTAATAACTAAGACTAAACACATTGGCGTTTGGAGGTACAGTGGCTCTGTCGGCCCTACAGCATGTGGAGCATCGAGATTTGTTTTTGGAGGTGGCGATACGTTTGGAGGCTGCGGCCAGGGAGTTATTCTCCCGGCATGGATGGCAACATAGTCTCCGGATTGACCTACCATCATCTTAGGCGGCTTTACAATTTCTCATTATGATATGTAATTCGCCTTTTTTAATTTCAGAATTGGATACTCGTGAACTTGTGACTGTGTGCATCACTAGTAGAAACAGAGGCATTGGAGCGCCCATTTAGTACCGGTTGCAACAAAAACCGGTACTAAAGGGGGCATTAGCACCGGTTGTGCTTGGGCGCCAGCAAGGGCCCCGCGGCGAGGACCTTTAGTACCGGTTGGTATTAACAACCGGTACTAAACACCTTTTAGTACCGGTTGTTAATACCAACCGGTACTAAAAGGGTGCAGCCCCGCAGGCCGCGGTCAGTGGCCCCACGGCAGGCCCTTTAGTACCGGTTGGTAAATAAAACCGGTACTAAAGGTCCTGCCTATATCTTCCACCCCGAGCCAGCTCCATTTTGGAGCAACTCGACCCCAACCCATTTTTCCTCTCTCCCAAGCTCTCCCAAGCTCTAGTTCACCCATTTTTTCTCCAACATTTGTCAAGATTGGTGGCACCCTATACAAGGGTTAGCAACTTCTTCATCTTCTCTTCCGGCTTTTCAAGTTTAGCTCATTTTCGTGCAAGTTTAGCAAGTTTGATTTTGGTTGTGCTTGCAAGGTGTTTGATGAAATGACTAAGTTAGGGATTTCATTTGTTTTATATGCATTTTGAGCTCAAATTAAAGTATAATTTGTGGTTTTATATAGTGTCCCCTTCCTCACCGCCGTCGATCGCCCGCGCCGCTCCGTCACCGACACCACCTCGGTGAGCCTCTTTTTTATCTTTTATTTTAAAAATTGTTAGTTATATGATTTAAATGCATAATTATTTCTTGTATAATTTTCTTATGTTTTTTTATATATGTATAGTGTCATGGTTTTGATATCCGTCCCCTTCGGCCCTCGTCCGGTCTATGATTCGGATGTGGTATATCTTTTTAACTATTTATTTTGTTTCGTGTTTATAACAATCATGCCGACCAACTTGACGTAGATATATTTTTATTTAGGAGGTAGTTGAACCGGAAATTCCGGCCGACCCTATTGTCGAGTATTTTAAAAAAGAAAACGACGATTTGAGAGCAAAATTGAAGATAAGTGAAGATCTTCGTCTCCAATGCCTAGAAGAGAAGATGGAATTGGACTTGAAGATTGCCGACATCGTTGATGCTCACGGGGTCGAGCTTGCCGACGTCGTCACTGCTCACGAGAGGAAGATGGATGCAATGCGCGCCAAGCTTAAAAAGATTAGAAAATATGCCATTAGTCAAGAGGCTTGGTATCATTATGCTGTTGGTTCAATAGTTACCTTGGTTGCGATTCTGATCGCATTTGTTGTTGGATTTAAATTCTTTAGATAGTTGTATGTTAGTTTCGATTGATGTATGTTTCGTGAGAACTATGTATTACATTTGGGCACTACTCTACTTTGATTTTAATGTGATGAACTTGTATAAATTAATTTGGTCACGTATCTCTATTCATTATTTAGCTGGTGTAATGGTTTTTGATATATTTATGTAATGCAGATGAGCCGAGAATGGATGTACGGTGATCGACGCTGTCCCGAGTTCATTGATGGCATGCATCGTTTTCTCGATGTGGTTAAGTTAAACAAGCTGAAGAATGGTTTTATGATTTGTCCATGTGATGAATGTCGGAATAACAGGAATTACCCGAGCGTAAGAACCATACACTCCCACTTGTTGCGACAAGGCTTCATGCCCAATTATTTTTGTTGGACCAAGCACGGAGAAAGAGGGGTTATAATGGAAAACCCTGAAGAAGAGGATGATGACAACTATCCCGTGTTCTCTGATGAACACGGTGATACTACAATGGGGGAAGAGCATGAGGTCATTGTTGATCAGTCCGACGATGATGATCTTCGTCAGGTCATTCGTGATGAACAGATGAACTGCGTAACTGAAAACGAGTGGTCGAAGCTGGAGCGCATGTTAGAGGATCACAAAAAACCGTTGTACCCAAATTGTGAAGATGGCCAGAAAAAGCTAGGTACCACCCTGGAATTGCTGCAGTGGAAGGCAAAGAATGGAATATCTGACAAGGCATTTCAAGAGTTGCTACAAATATTTAAGAAGAATCTTCCGAGGAATAATGAAATGCCCCACAGCACATACGAAGCAAAGAAGATTGTCTGCCCTCTAGGATTAGAGGTGCAGAAGATACATGCATGCATCAATGACTGCATCCTCTACCGCGGTGAGAAGTACGAGAATTTGAATGCATGCCCGATATGCGGTGCATTGCGGTATAAGATCGCGCGAGATGACCCAGGTGATATTGAGGGCGAGCCGAGCCCCAGGAAGAGGGTTCCCGCGAAGGTGATGTGGTATGCTCCTATAATACCACGGTTGAAACGTTTGTTCCGAAACAAAGAGCATGCCAAGTTGTTGCGATGGCACAAAGAAGACCGTAAGGAAGACGAGATGCTCAGACACCCCGCTGATGGGTCTCAGTGGAGAAAAATCGACAGTGCGTTTGGGGATTTTGCAGCTGACGCAAGGAACTTAAGGTTTGGTCTAAGTACAGATGGCTTGAATCCGTTTGGGGAGCAGAGCAGCAGTCATAGCACCTGGCCCGTGACTCTATGTATCTATAACCTTCCCCTTGGTTGTGCATGAAGCAAAAGTATATTATGATGCCAGTGCTTATCCAAGGACCGAAACAACCCGGCAACGACATTGATGTGTATCTGAGGCCATTAGTTGACGAACTTTTACAGTTGTGGTCTGACGAAGGTGTACGTGTGTGGGATGAGTACAAACAAGAGGAATTTCCCCTACGAGCGTTGCTGTTTGTAACCATCAATGATTGGCCTGCTCTTAGTAACATTTCAGGACAGTCGAACAAGGGATACAATGCATGCACGCACTGTTTAGATAAGACTGACAGTGCATATATAGGTAACAAGATTGTGTACATGGGGCATCGTCAGTTTCTTCCAACCAGGCATCACGTAAGAAACGGAGGCAAGCACTTCAAAGGTTTGGCAGATATCCGACGAAGCCTACACGCCGTGATGGTGATGTTGTATATGGCATGGTCAAGGATTTGGAAGTAATATTTGGAAAGGGTCCTGGCAGTCTAAATGTTCCGAAAGACGCAAACAAGCGCGTACCCTTGTGGAAAAAGAAATCTATATTTTGGGATTTACCCTATTGGGAAATCCTAGAGGTTCGCTCTGCAATCGACGTGATGCACGTGACGAAAAATCTTTGCGTGAACCTGCTAAACTTCTTAGGCGTGTATGGGAAGACGAAAGATACAGCGGATGCACGGCAGGACCAGCAAAGTACGCACCACGGAAGAGACAACCTGAATTCAGAGAAGTATCAAGGTACTTCCAGCTACGCTCTTACCAAAGAAGAGAAGGAGATCTTTTTTCAAGTCCTGAGCAGTATCAAGGTCCCGTCTGGCTACTCGTCGAATATAAAGGGAATAATAAACATGGCAGAGAAAAAGTTCCAAAACCTGAAGTCTCATGACTGCCACGTGATTATGACACAATTACTTCCTGTTGCATTGAGGGGGCTTCTACCGGAAAACGTTCGAGTACCCATTGTCAAGCTATGTGCATTCCTGAATGCAATTTCTCAGAAGGTAATCGATCCAGCAACTCTACCAAGTTTACAGACGGGTGTGGTCCAATGTCTTGTCAGCTTTGAGTTGGTGTTTCCACCGGCCTTCTTCAATATTATGACGCACCTCATAGTTCACCTAGTCGAAGAGATTTCCATTCTCGGTCCTGTATTTCTACACAACATGTTCCCCTTTGAGAGGTTCATGGGAGTCTTAAAGAAATACGTTCATAACCGTGCTAGGCCAGAAGGAAGCATGTCCAAGGGCTATGGAACAGAGGAGGTCATTGAGTTCTGTGTTGACTTTCTTCCAGATCTTAAGCCCATCGGTGTTCCTCAATCGCGCCATGAGGGGAGACTGCGTGGAAAAGGCACGCTAGGAAAGAAAGCAACAAGAAGTATGGACGGGCATTCTTTCACTCAAGCACACTACACAGTTCTACAAAATTCCAGATTGGTGGCTCCGTATATCGTGGAACACATGGATATTTTACGCTCAGAATACCCGGAGAAGACTGACTTCTGGATTAAAGAAAAACACGTGGATACTTTCGGCAGTTGGTTGCGTACACATCTCATTAATGACAACACTGTTGGACAAGAGCTATACTTGTTGGCCAAGACACCATCTTCGACTATATTGACTTTCCAAGGGTACGAGATAAATGGGAATACATTTTACACGGAAACCCAAGACAAAAAGAGCACTAACCAAAACAGTGGTGTCCGCTTTGATGCAACAAACGATGATGGAACAAAGGACACATATTATGGTTGCATACAGCAGATATGGGAACTTGACTATGGACCTTATTTTAAGATCCCTTTGTTTCAGTGCAAATGGGTTAACCTGTCATGCGGGGTAGAGATAGACAAGCGGTACGGAATGACTACAGTGGATCTCAAAAATCTTGCGTACAAAACCGAGCCATTCGTCCTAGCCAATGATGTGGCTCAGGTTTTCTATGTGAAGGACATGTCTTCCAGACCGAAAAAAAGAAAAGATAAGCAAGCCGGTACATCATACAATGAGCCAAAGCGCCACATAGTTCTTTCAGGAAAAAGAAACATCGTGGGAGTGGAGGACAAGACAGACATGTCAGAAGATTACAATAAGTTTGCTGAAATTCCGCCCTTCAAAGTGAAAACTGACCCAAGCACCGTGTTAAATGATGAAGATTGTCCATGGCTACGACGCAATCAGAAGAAAGGGACACACAAGAAGAAAAAGTGAACACTAGATAGGGATGTTGTTGCTGATGTGTAATAATGTATTAAACCTTTTATGTAACTATGTCCTGAAAACTCAGAAGAGAGATCTAAACACTATGTCAATCAGCTGCAGTTTTACCAACACAATCGCGTGGTCGTGAGACGGCAAATCGGCCTTCGATCCAGAGAGCGGCAAGACGTCTCTGATGATTTGCAACAAGTGTTGGGGATGTTGCTAATCATCAGAGCGTCTTGCCGCTGCTTGGATCCGACCAAACGGTTGCAGGACGTAGCTAGGGAACCCGAATGTTTTGTGTTTGAGCGCCACTTCGATCCAAGCAGCGGTAAGACGTCTCTGATGATCTACAACCGTCCGGCAAGACATCTCTGATGATCTGCAACCGTTTGGAACGGTCGCAGGTCATCAGAGACGTCTTGCCGCTGGTTGCCCAAAGATGCCTCTCCGAGTGACGCTGGAATGTTTTGTGTGAGTGAGTGAGTGACGCTGGAATTCCGGGAGGTGGGCTATATATAGGGTACGTGTGCTTCTTTAGTCCCGGTTGGTAACACCAACCGGGTCATGTGGCTCACGAAGTGGTCGTGATACTGCTGATCCAACAGCTCACAATCCCTCAAAAGAAACACACCCCTGATCCAACGTCTCACAAGCGCTTGAAAGAAACACACGATCCGTGTGCTAACACCAACCGGGACTAAAGTCGGGCTCACCCCTGATCCAACGTCTCACAAGCGCTTAAAAGAAACACACCGCTTGATCCAACGGCTCCCAAGCGCTGGAAGGAAACACACGATCCGTGTGCTTCTTCCTGATCCAAGGGTTCACAAGCGCTCGAAAGTAACACACCGCTTGATCCAACGGCTCCCAAGCGCTGGAAGGAAACACACGATCCGTGTGCTTCTTCCTGATCCGGTCAGAGTGGCCACTGGAGAAGGTAGGCAACTTCGATCCCGCCACCGTTTCCCGCCCAAATATTTCCCGCTATCGTTCCCCCCAAATGCCGCCACCGGTAGTTCTATAAAACCCAGTCAAAGGTAGGCATGGTACTCACTTGAGCGCAAGCATGGTGTGTATTGGTCCTTGCGAGAAGTGTGTGTCCGGGTTTCACATTTCCGCATCCGAGCATCTCGCCAGGCTTTCGAGCAATTTGAAGGTAGATGGTAGGGTAGTTCCAATTGAAGAAATTTTGCACACTGAGAGTCATCTCGCTTTGCTCGGGCGAAGCTATGCCGTGATGGGTTTCCGTATAGGACCCCGCTCCAAATTCGTGCAGAAATGCTCACGCTTGCAGAGAAGTTTGACAGGAAAGTTACGAATAGTCCGTTCTACCGAACTGAAGCTGACCGTGATTCGTACGGTCGTTCCTGTCTCTGGGTAGTTGACAGCGATGATGACGACGATTTCATGCCGTCGTCAAAGGAAAGGAGGGTTGAAGCACTGAGCAAGAAGGCTGAAGCTTCGTCCAAGGGCAAAGGCAAGAAGGCAGAATCTTCGTCAAAGGGCAAGGATGGCAACACGGCGGATGGTGCAGGCTGCATCGATGGGAGATAGGTAGAGTCTTTGTTTTACTTGTGTTGTATCGTAATTTCAAGTTGTACCTTAATTTAGAACTAGTGAAGTTGTAACGTAGATCTCTAGTTGTATGTTAAATCGTCTCTGCATAAGACGGTTGACCGCACATCGGAGTTGTATCTTGGTTCACACAACTTACGAACACACTCTTAACTAATACCAATAAACAGTCCACAAAAAAAGTAAAGAAGAAAAACAAATAGAAAGAAAGAAAAACAAATAAGACGGTTGGCCGACTTTTGGAAGTGGTGTGGCCTGCTCCCGGCGGTGGTCGTCGGTTGGCGTGCTCGCCTGAAGAGAAAGAAAGTTGGTATAAAAAAAAAAAAGAAAGTAAATAGAAACCAAATAGATATAAAAAACAGAAAACAAAAGAAAGAAAAAAAAACTAGAGAAAAAAATTCAAAAAGCCCATTAGTACCGGTTGTAAACTACAACCGGTACTAAAGGGTTGGGCTTCGCGCGGGAATTTTCGCCGCGGCCCAAAAGGCACCTTTAGCGCCGGTTGTAGTCTACAGCCGGTACTAAAGACCCTTTAGTACCGGTTGTGGAGCACAACCGGTGTTAAAGGGTGTTTGGCTGCAGTTAAGGCAGGGGATCGACGAATCGATCCCCAAATTCGCCTAAGTGTTTCCTCTCGACGACGACGACGCGTCCTCGCTCCTCGACGCCGGCGAAGCCCTGCCGCGCTCCGGCGAAGCTCCGCCACGCTCCGGCCGGCCTCTGCCGCGCCCCCGCCATCGCCGCGTCCTTCGTCGCCGTCGCCGCGTCCTCCACGCACGGCCGCGTCCTCCACGTACGCACGGCCGCGCCCCCGCCGTAAGTCGCCGCGTCCATCGACGCCGGCCGCGCCCCCGCCGTCGCCGCGTCCTCCCTCGCCGTCGCCGCGTCCTCCACGCACGGCCGCGCCCGTGCGCCAACGCCGGCCTGCACCACCGGCGCCTCCGCCTCGCCCGTGGTCCGGCCTCCACGAGGTATGTTTTTTTTTATTACTGTTGTTTTTTGTTCTTACTTTTTTCTATTACTGTTTAAAAATGTAGCAACTTTTTTGTATTACTGTTTAAAAATGTAGCAATTTTTTTGTTATTACTTTTTTATTACTGTTTTTAGTTAAGTTTTAAATTTTGTTTAGCATTTTTAGAAATTTGTAGCAATTTTTTAGATAGCAAAATATAGATAGCATTTTGTTCATTTTGTAGATAGCAAAATAACAGAAATATAGATAGCTTAGAATGAAAATATAGATAGCATTTTTTGTAATTTAGTACTTTGTAGTTTTGTAATTTTTGTATGAAAATTCTTGTTTAAAATGAGTATGAAAATTTGTTGTTCAAAATAAAAAAATCTTGCTTAGATAGTGTTGTGGTATTTACATTGTTGTTACAGAATTGGTTAGCAATTTTGATGAATTGAAGTATATTTTAAAGTTTAATTAGATTGTTTAAAATTTGTGTATGAAAAATGTTAAATGACACTTTACAATTATGCAAATTTTTGTGTTGTTGCCCATTTTTAACAATCATGAATTGCTGCTGCGAATAATTTTTGTGTTTTTTTTGTTATTACTTTTTTGTATTACTGTTTATTACAATATGAATTTTTTGTTAGTCATACAAAATGTTTAGTCAAAGAATTTTTATTACTGTTAGTCATTCAAAATGTTTAGTCAAAGTTTGAAGACATTTTGTTAGTTAGCATTTTTGAAAGTTTTGCTAGTAAATATGTGAATTTTGCTAAGTTTGAAATTGTAGTAGCAAAGTTTCAATTTTTTTGCTAAGTTAGAAATATTGCTAAGTTTCAAAATTTGCAGTGACATTGAGCTATGGCGGACGATGCCCCCACCTTCGTCCGAGATTTGGAGGAAGAAGACCGTCTCCAACAAATAATATATAACAACGCTGCCGGACCCAATTCGATGGAGAATATTCCGATGGAGAAGATTCGTCCGACGGAGAAGACGCCGAAGAATTCAGCGCGAAATGTTTGAATGACTCCGGTGAGGGACTTGAGTTAGAAAAATTCAGAGACGACGACGACGACGAAGAAGAACCGTCTGGATCACTAGCTAAGAAGAAGGTATATATTAAGTCTTGTTGATCACTATAGCTAGATGCATTAATTGATTTATATGCGCACTTATTAACGAAACATTTTTCTTTCAGCCCTCTGGATCTAAGTCGTCAATCCCCGTACGAGGCCCGGCCCAAGGGTTAAAGCTCCCGGAAGGTGCAACGTTGTCGATCGACGAAGTTACCTTCAAAGGCAAACCGGAGAAACCCGATGGAATCTACAATAAATATGTACGGCAGTGCGGAGTTTTTGTAAGGGACATGGTCCCGATCACTGTGGCAGAATGGAATGAGCCGAAGAAAGCCAACATAGGCGCAAAATATCTCGAGCAAAGAATTAAAGAGACCCTTTGGGACTCGATGATGTCTAAATTCAGCCTACCGGCAGATCTCCCACAGAAGATGAAGGATAAAGTCAAGGAGTGGACTCTTAGCAAGATGGCCCAGCAATTCAACAACTGGAAGAACACATTGTGGAGAAAATATGGGAACAAAGATATAGTTTTCAAAGGACATCTAGAGAAGCTAAAAGATGAATGGGCTGAATTTGCGGCGTATAAGAATTCGGGCGTCGCTGTGGTCCGATCGACACAAAATAAGTTGAATGCCTCGAAGAAGAAATATTTCCATCATTTGGGCTCAGGTGGCTACAAGACTGCCTTGCCTAAGTGGCAAGCCTATGAAGACGAGCTGCGACTAAAAGGGATCCGTCCACAGACAGATGACTGGCCCGACAGGTCCAAGTTCTGGTTGTTCGCGCATGGGGCAGTGTTGCACCCAGAAACAGGGCTGATTGTTGCAAAGGGAAAATGGCGGAGAAAAATTAGAAGAGTCATCAGAAAAATAAAAAAAGTCATAGTACTAGTCAAGGAGGGAAAATATGTTCCCGATAGAGAGGACGACGAGCTTTCACAAGCCCTCGGGAATAAAGAACACTGGGGGCGATGTCGAGCAGAGGAGGCGGGGTTGGTTTTCTTGAAGGGTTTCCGAAGACGTTGCAACTTATAGAAAACATTGCAGAAGTAAGAAGAGGGAGGCGGAGAGGGTTACTGCATTAGAACGCACGGTGCAGGCTGTGCAGAAGCAACTGGCCTCAATGACCCAGACCAGGGAATCTCAACTGCGAGTAGAAGATCCTGCAGGCGATGCCTGCCCATCTCAGCGGAAAAGCAGCGTGGGTTCCACGCAGCTACAAGATCCTGCAGTTGATGAACCAGTTGCTGAACCATCGGCGGCTCACTACCCCGTGGATGATATCACGGAGAAGACAAATTGTGAGTTACATGCGCCGATGATGAACATTACTTATCCGGTGGCGACTGGCTATGCTTTACGACATCAACCTGGAGAAACCTTCCATTTTGGTGTGATTCCGCCTGGATTTGCTCGTGTCGGGTCACGAAAGTTATGCCGGGATTCAACGCAATACGTCTTGAAATTCCTGGAGCTGAAGGCGAGAAGACATTGGGAGAAGTTGAGCTTGGTATCGTTCTATGGAAGAAGAAATACATCAAGTTTCCAGACTCGGAGCCAAGGCCACCGACTCCTCCCGTTAGACATTCACCACATCAAAGTCCACCCCCCCACGAAAATTGGGAGCCCGCCGCGAGTCCATCTCCCGCGCTGTCCCGTCAACCGACTGATGCGCCCACTAGTAACTTGACAAAGCGGAAGCTGTTCCCGTCGTCCACCCCTGTCAAGAAACGTGGAAAAAGTGTGCGGGCTCCTGAGAACCCCAAGGAAGTCAAGGCTCCTGAGAAGTTAACTTCTGAGATGACTCAGCAGGAAATAGCTGAGAGCCTACGTGAAGGGTCGAGAGCCTTTTTTAGCAGAAAAAAAGGAAAGAGTGGAGGCAAGACTTGACCCCATAAAGGAACTTCTGAAGACTATACCAAATGAGGTAAAAGATCACACCGTTGACAACCTATATGACCCTCCACCTCCGCCCATTTCAGACTACGAGCGAGGTATTGACAAGGTACTTTCCTCGCAGAATGAGCAAGAGAAATTGTGCGGGAAAGGAGTTGCCCAGCTCGGAGAACAAGAAGCACAATCGCTCGCCCCGCTCATTGTACCTTCTGAAACTCGGGAAATCGAGCATGGAGAAGTTGTCGTTGGCGACTCAGGTTACCCCATGGCGGAGATTGCCCCACGATTTGATTTTGAACTCGGGCTGCCTATGGTGGAAAATCCGAGCCAGCTAACAACACAGTTATGGAATTTGAATCGCTGGTACATGACCGCCGCAAAAGAAGGGAAATTCTCTCTCATGGCGGCGGTTAAGGAACAACACTACTTCCGAGAATATTGTGTGCATGTTGAGTTCCGAGAACTTTTTCAGATGTACAATCAACGTGCTCTCGACAAATCTCTCATCAGCTGCTATTGTCTGTAAGTAATTTATTCGTGTAATTTAATTATTTATAGTTATAAGCTCTCGTTCATTGCTTGTAATTATCGTCACAAAATTCTTTTGTACGCTAATTATGCAGAATGAAGATACGTGAATGCAGACTCGGAGGAATCTGGGACATTGGTTTCATTGACCCGGATAAAGTTCATGTCAAGACCGTGGATGAAAATCCCGTGAACACAGAGGACGTTTTGCTAACGTTCTTTAAGCGACAAAGTACCAAAAAGGAAATACTATTTCCTTACAACTTCGGGTGAGTTTTACCGTCTTCTACACATTCTATTTTGCTTCCCCGATATAAGTGTAATCGATAAGTTCTGAATACCTGCGTATATAAACGTGCGCAGGTTCCACTACATTCTGCTAATCATTAGACTCGAGGAAGGAGAAGTTGAAGTCTGGGACTCACTAAGGAGAGATCATGAATACAAAAGCGTGCGTCTAATGCTCAAGAGGTAATTTCAATCGCACTATATCAGCCTCTTTCGTTCATTTCCGGATATCAAAAGTATAAGTAATAACTACTCAATTCATTTTCTTTTCCGGACAGGGTTTACAGAAAGTTCAAAGCGGAAGAACGCGGTGATGGCCAGAAAAGCTGGAGTTCAAGTCTAACAACGTAAGTACTACTACGTGTATCTTTCTAATACCATTATCATTCTCTTGATTATTATTTGATTAAATTATATTCTTGTATATATAGTGGTGTCTGCGACAACCACAGGGGACAGAACTATGTGGATACTACGTTTGCGAGTACATTCACACGAAGGTCAATGAGAGAGTCAAGAGTGTAAGAAATCGAGAGGTACGTGAACATCATACACAACTTTTATTTTGCCACCAATCAATTGTGTTTAGTTTCGATCATAGCTGATTTTATTTCCTTCTTTTAAAGATGTCAAACAAGCGGAACCAGCTCCTACCACACAACCGCGTAAAAGCTATTGCGGAGGAATTGGCGGGATTCTTACTTACACATGTCATAGATGAACACGGTGAATTCTACTTTGACGAAAGACCACCTCCACCCCCTGCAGTCGATGCTACAAGGGAACCGCCGGCAGTCGATGCTACAAGGGAACCGGCTCCATTGTAATTAATTAGGAGTACTTAAATTTATATGTGACGAGAGTACTTTGTATGTGTATAATGACTACTTTATATGTGTAGTGAGTACTTTATACGCGATCTCCTCCGAAACCCTGAAAAATGAGCGAAAAGGAAAAAAACAGAAACCCTAAACCCGAAAAATAATCGAAAAGAAAAAAAACCAAAACCCCCCTGAAAAAATAAGCAAAAAAAGCAGGAACAAACCGGTACTAAAGGTCCTCAGGGTCGCGTGCGCCTGTGCGCCCACGTGGAGACCTTTAGTACCGGTTTTATTTCGGTGCCGGTACTAAAGGGTTACCCCTTTAGTGCCGACCCTTTAGTACCGGTTGTGCGGCCGGTAGTAAAGACCATCTACAACCGGTACTAGAAGTGGGTTCTCTACTAGTGCATCCTATCTATGCAGAGGCCGGGTATAATGCTTAAAACTCTTAAGTAATAAAATCCCTTTATCTAAAAAAAAGGTACAGTGGCTCTATGATGAATCCGATTGGTGCTGCCATGAATTAATCTGTCTGGTCGACCGAGCTCCTGGGTGCCAGTTCCTGCTTAAGCCATGAATGTGTAAAACACGAACTTTATGGCAATGCGTGGTTTAGAAGATATACTCTGCCCCCATTGCACGCTTCCTTCAAGAGTGTCGATCCTGTAGCAGTAGGACCTCTGCATGTGTTCTAGTTTGCATGGCTAGCTCTCGACGAACGATTTGAGACCCTGGCTTTTGTTTCCCCTCGGACTGGCTATTTCAAAACGCTCTATACAATTTTCAAGCCAGCTAGCTGCCCAGGACGAGCACAAGTTTTTTTGTTTTTGAGAGAAGGACGAGCAGAAGACGAATAACATGTGCGCACCCCTTTTCACCCGTCGTAATGGCCCACCGCGAAACACCCTGATGTACTGGGCCGTTTTAGGAGTCCTCCGTTTTCAGCCAGGCGGGTTGTGCCCACGAAACTTCTTTTCGAAATGTTTTTTGAGACCACACACCCTTTTCCCCAGGAACGTTCTGCCACCCTCAATAATTCTCCGTGTACTAGTACACGAGTTACAGTACTCTTTCCGTTTCACCAAGCTAATAAAAAAAAAGAATCTACCTATGATACGATGGTTAGGAGGATGGTTTTACACAGCCCACCAGAGTTCAAACCTTAGGTTTGATACTAGTGTTTCTCATTTAGGCGAAATATTCTATAGCGGGAGGCGACGTTCTCGTCGACAGCGAGGCGCCTGTGGTGACTTCGTCAATCTCAAGACTCGACCTGCCGGTTCATTCTCTCGGAGTTGTTCATAGGGGTAGTGTGTGCGTTCATAGGGGTGAGTGTGCGCACGTGTATGTGAGCATCTGTGTTGTACGGTGTTTCGCAAAAAAAAAAAACTAATTAAAAAAAATGCTACACCTATAGACGGCACTTACGAATCAAACTTATGGATTAGGTGAAAAAACCCTCAATAATTCTCCGTATGAGACGAGTTATAGTACTCTTTCCGTGTATTTTTTGACAAATCTGACCCTTTTAACCAACTAAACATATATATAGTCTTTTCTCAAAACTATTTTCATATCTGGCCTCTTGATGTCGGCGCCAAAAAGGATGGAGCCAAACTTGTTCAGTTCGACGCCATCAAGAAAGTTCCATAATTTTCATAAGGATTTAATTTTTTTTAAAGGGGGGTTTGCGCCAAAGAGGATGGAGCCGATATGTACAAGGTCGGCGCCAAAGACGATGGAGCCGACATGTACAAGGTCGGCGCCATCCTCTCGGGAGCTGAACTCAGGGGACAGATTTGGAAATAGTTTTGGAGAGAGGACATAACTGAGATTAGTTTCGCTCAGAGGCCATATTTGACAAAAAAAAATACTCTTTCCGTTTCACCAAGCTAATACAAAGACAATGCTACACCTACGGATGGCACTTACAATCAATCTTACGGGATTAGGTGAAAAAATCATATGGGAGGGACGAATGGGACATGGACACGTACGTCTGTAACATGTAGTTCGTACGGATCACGCCCGTAACTATAGTAGTTTTGATTAAAAAAAGGACCAACAACTTGGACACCATATGAAAATATATTTCATGATGTATGTAACGGTATTGATTTGGTTGTAAATGTTAATGTTTTTTTCTTCTTAAACTAGCATGCCGTCTCCAGAAATCGGGGGCCCCGGTGCGAAACGCAAAATAGGGACTTGAAATTTGAAAACTTAATTGACATAGCAACTAAAAATATTCAATATGTGTTATTTTGAACTATATAGAAACATATCAAATCTATTTTCTTCGAAACCAATATATTAAGCTAGCAAGCCGTCTCATTAAAAACCTTCCAGTTCCCTTAGATAATCTGGTAAGGAAAGGAGTGCGTCTGAAACTTACTGCTTCAAGCATCCACAATAGTTACATCGTTTATGAAATCTTAACTCTACTAAAAGTACCACTAAAGTAACAAACTGACCTCATGTTCTACTAAAAAGCATCTGAGCTGCTGAAAGGGCATGGCGCCCCCATGTGTGGTTTTGGTAATTAATGACAATCCCTATGGACTAATGGTTGCATTGAGTTTTACTTGTAGTGTTTGTCCATAGACCATGCTTGAACTCCATATGTTGGATTCAAGGTTGATGCCATGAGTATATTGATATAATGAAGTATTTGGCATCAAGATCATAGAGTTGAGCATATTGCAAGTATGTCTTGAAGAAAAGAATTATGTGATCATTCATGGTTATCTTCAAGAGAAGAAAAGATACAAGGTTGATCAAGTATTGATCAACACACAAAGCTACAAGATGTACCAAGTGGGATCATGTATCTCTTGGTATGTGGTGATCGTCATCAATGTTGAGAAGCGCAAGTTCAAGAGGAGCATCTCGAAGAAATCCTAGGCTTGAAGCTTGCCACCCATTTAGAGATAATGTTCATGTGAAGATGTGCCTAAGAGAGGCTCTCCCATAGTGGAGTATGGGGGAGCAATGTTTGGGTCTTCACCAAGCAAAGCGCAATCAAGAAAGGTGGTCCACTTGAAGAGATCAAGATCGACGTCATCTAGCTCAAGTGGAATGCGCAAGGCAAAGGTATGATAGGGTTTCTATTTTACCGGTCTCATGGTACTAGTTGGGAGACCGGGTTATAGGATAGATACCGTACTATCAAGAGGGGCTCTCGATTGAGCTTTAGCGTATCAGTTGGAGAGAGCTCAAACCTTTGCATAATTGCCTTCATCATCTTTCTTGGTTCTTATTTGGATTTTCTCCTTGTTGGGTTTTGATGCTTGTTGTGATCTTCATGACAAGCCCAAGTTCTTCGAAAACGGATTTCGTATGGAAAACTTGTTGCGTTTTCTGGTTGGAAATATTATCGGTCCACCTTCGAGATAGGGTCCACACCTTCCCATGTGTGGTATCCCCTCTATATTTGTGACCCTTTACCTTTGTAGTAAAGCTCTTGTCGCTACCTTTCCAACAGAATTGGATTCATCTCGTTTGGAGCTTCCTTGCAAAAGTTATTGCGGTTCTCTTTTTCTGGTTCTGCAGTTTCTTCTTAGGCCGGTAGTACCGACCCTCGCCCGGTACTACCGGGTGACCCCTTGCGGAACTACCGCGGCTAGTACCGGGCCCAGTACCGCATCTCCGGATGGCTCTCTGCCTCTCGAAGTTTTCACCCGGTAGTTGCCCCAGTAGTGGCGCGGTACTACCGGGAAGGGAGCACTACCGGGCCAAGTGGTCCGGTACTACCGTTGCGCGCCGAGTCAGGGAGCGCTGACTGGTCTTCGTTCTTCCTCGAGTCAACGTGGCTCGGTACTACCGGATCGGCCCGGTACTACCGCTGCGGCCTTTTTCGTCTGCAACGGGCAGATTTTTGAGAGGACCTTTTTAAAGGGGTTTCTTCCCCAACGGTTCTCTTACCCCTTGAGCTAGCTTTTCCCCTCTCTCTCCTCCATTGTTGACCTTTGGAAAAGCTTGCCTTCCTCTCAATCCCTCCCATGATTCTTGCATATCTCTGAGGGAATTTGAGAGGAGATCAAGATCTACATATTCATCCAATCCATTCCTCCTCTAAGTGAGGGGAACCTAGTAGATCGTGATCTTGAAGTTCCATTTGTTGAGTTCTTCCTTGTTCTTCCTCTCTTCTCCCCCCCACAAGCATTAGTTGCTTTTGGTGGGATTTGGGAGTGAAGGATTTGACCACTTCTAGTGGTCTTGCCTTCTTGCATCGGTTGCATCGGTTTGAGTTCTCCACGGTGATACGTGGAAATCGAAGTTGAGAAGCTTGTTACTCTTGGGTACTTGGGGTGCCCTAGAGCTTGTCCTCTTGGGTACTTGGAGTGCCCTAGACGGTCCTTGTTGATCTCGGAGTTTTGGTGGCTCGCGGGATAGTTGGGAGCCTCCAATTAAGTTATGGAGTCGCGCCCCAACCTTGTGATTCTTGTGGCTTTGGGAGCCGTGGGAATTCGGTGAGAGCCTCCAATTAAGTTGTGGAGTGTGCCTCATCCTTGTACGGGTTCGGTGACCACCCTCAAGTGTCCCATAGTGGTTCGTGGCACTCCGCATTGGTGGAGGCACGAAGGAGATTACGGTGTGCCATTTGACGGCTATTCGGGGATCACTTTGTGACTCCGCACCGCTCCAACGGAGACGTAGCTTCCATTGGGAAGTGAACTTCGGGATAAATCATCGTCTCCAAGTGCCTCGGTATTTCTATACCCGAGCTTCTTACTTATGCTATTTACTTTGTGATAGCCATCGAGCTTGAAGCAATATATCTTGCTATCACATATTTGCTTATCTTGTTTAGCATAATTTGTTGGTGCACATAGGTTAACCTAGCTTGTTTAGGTTACGTGCTTGATAAATTAAACGTTAGTTTTATTCCGCATTTATTCAAGCCTAAACCGCAAAGAATTTTAATCGCCTATTCACCCCCCCCCCCCCCCCCCTCTAGGCGACATCCGTGTCCTTTCATTTGCATTGATGTAAAGTTTGTTAAATTTGGAGTTGTGGGTTGAAAGTTATGAATTTACAAAGTTTAGTGTGTTCTATGTTTATTTAAACAAAATTTAGAAAGCAGATTAATCTCGGCCGTCCGTTGCAACTTAAACGGACGCTCCAGATTCTCCTGTACCTCTTCGGTGGCGTTTTTGCAAAAAGGTCTGTGGGTTTTCAGTAAATCGCGAATAAGTCAGTAGGACGTCTGCTCTGTGGACTGTGGTTTTTTTTCCCAGTTTGTCAGGGGGTTTTGTGCAAAATGGTGTTTCGAACCGGTATTCACTCGGCGGTGGCAATGCATTGTAATAGAACCAAACACGCAGGGGCAAAATCGTCTTTTAGGGGGCAGACGGGAAGAAGCTTTACTTCCTTTTATAGTAGGTATAGATGAGATGATACTTTTTTCTTTCATAATAAGATGCTTTTGTTATATAGTGTATTCTAGGAATTGAGATCCAGTGATTTCACTTGGTGAAAGTTACGGTGCAACTTTAGACCTTTTATCTCCATCCACTTTCCACCCATGGTCCATATTTTAAACTCAAAATTAAACTCTTCAAAAAAAAATTGAAAACAGTCCGGTTGTATATGTTAGGTTGTGTACTATCAGAAAATTTGGCTTCATTTGGATAAATGGTTTATCATTAAATAGATTTTCATATTTTGAGCTTGGTAAACTAGTGATCCAAAGAAAACAAAAATTTCCCGGAATACACAATGAAACATATGCAACTTACTTGAAGTTTTCGATTTTTCTAAAAAGTTCGAATTCTAGGTTCAAAATGTAGACCGTTGGATGGAAACTGGATGCAGACTTCACCAAGTTTCATATGCTTCGTTGTATATGGACTGGGGCAGTTCTACACTTCTACTAGCAACATCAAAAGCAAGGGGAGCATTATATCAAATTTATGCCCCACAAAAACCTATGAAAATGATGAGTGCCTCAGAAACTCTGAAGTTTAATAAAGTCAGACTAAAAATTTGGAATTACTTTGAAGTTGGTGGAGCTACGAAGCTGTCAGCTATTTTTGGTAGCCGTTCGATTTATGAGATCACACCACCATACTGAGTTGTACAATTAAATTAACTTCTTGCTTCATTCATCTTATACCGTTTCCGATTAAAAAAAGGTTTCGGAGAGATTCCAAACGCAACGCGCGGGTATTATTCTAGATACATCGATTTTGAGGACAACACTAGGCGTCCCCCGGGGGATAATTCCCCTCCCATCCTCCTGCTTGCATGCGTGACACGTGTCCCTCCAAACAGACCACAATCCCGCTTTTGCTACACCGTAGCAGAAAACCAAGCAAAAAAGTCCCGCTTTTGCTACAATGTAGCAAAAAAGGGTTCAGCCTAGAAAATAGAAAAAAAATAGATCTTGCCAGAGACCTCACCGGAGACCTCGCCGGCGACGGTGTAGCAATTTTTTTTATCTAATGTAGCAAAACCGATTTCGCCGGAAAAATCTCGCCGGAGACTCTCGCCGGGGAAACGCCAGATATCGTTGTAGCAAAAATTCTATGGATTTGCATTCAAAGCAGAAAACTTCTGCTACAAATCTTTCAAAAATTTGCACCACAGCAAAAGAGCATCATGTGAAATAAAATTGCTACAAATCTTCTACGGATTTGCATCAAAAGGAGAAAAGATCGGCTACAAATCTTCCAAAAATTTGCACCACAGCAAATAGCATCATGTGAAAAAGAAAATTGCTACAAATCTTCTACGGATTTGCATCAAAAGGTGAAAAGATCTGCGACACATCTTTCAAAAATTTGCACCATAGCAAATAGCATCATGTGAAAAAGAAAATTGCTATAAACCTTTTATGGATTTGAATCAAAAGCAAAAAAGATCTGCTACAAATATTTCAAAAAATTGCACCACCCGTGACGGGAGCAATGCCCTCGAGCGCAGGCATCACCGGCGCCCACGGGTTGCAGCACCGCCGCTGCTACGCAGCGGGGCACCGAACAGATGCTCCCCGCATCCGGCACCACTGCACCGACGGAGGAAGCATGGGGTGCTCGCCGAGGTGGCGTGGGAGTTGGCGGCGCCGGCCGATGGAAGGTTCCAGGTGGCCTTGGCTCCAGCGGCTCAAACATATGCTTCCATAAAAAACTACGCACAGAACAGATGCTCCCCGCATCCGGCACCACTGCACCGACGGAGGAAGCATGGGGTGCTCGCCGAGGTGGCGCGGTAGTTGGCGGCGCCGGCCGATGGAAGGCTCTAGGTGGCCGGGTCGCGCGAGCAGGGGAGGCGCACTGGGCGGCCGGCAGGTGGAGCCACGGCGCGACCGACCGGGGCGACGCGCTAGGCGGCAGGCCGGGGCGGACGGAGTCCCGGCGGCGGGAGGCTTCCCCGGGAGTGCGCCGCTCCCGTCGCGTGCTCCCTCGCGTCGGCCTCCGCCGTCACTCGCACGCCGGCGACGGGGGAGGAAGGAGGTGCTCTTCTCGCTGCCCCGTCTCGTGCTACCTCGCGTCAGCCTCCGTCGCCGATCCCGTCGCCGGAACCATGGAGGAAGGGAGAAGGGAGAGGTGAGGCGGGTGGACGGGGCGCCGTCTCGCGGCGGCGCGCGGACAGGCCGGTGGAGCGCGGCGGCGCGTCGTCGGGCCACTGGTCCGTGGCCATGGCGGAGAAGAAAAGCAGAGGAAATGGGAAGGAAACCGGTGGTGGAGAAGAAAAGAGAGGACGAGATAAGGAATACGTGGTGGGTCCCCCAGCATGGGTGTCTCCAACGCGATGGACGCGTGTCACACGCTCGACCCGGGGGACGCGATCGAGCGATCCCCGGATGATTACAAACGTTTCCCATCGATTTTGTATCACATAGACCACATATTAAGAATATTTTTTGTCAAATGAACCGTGACATGTGTTCTGTAAAAACGATAATTACCACCACCTCATAAAAACCGTGCGTTTACGGACGCAGTTACTCCTCTGACGCGGCACCATAAATCGGCCAGCTCAGCGCTAACCCTCGCGTCGCTCGCTGTCGCAATCCCACGCCGCGCCTCAATTTCAACTTCGGCGTTCGGCAGCCAGCAACAACGGCTACTTCTTAGTTCTTCCCCTCCGATGCCATTCGAATCCCAGCCCTCTCCCCCGCCGCTTCTCCTCTGAGATCTCCGGCCGCACGATCCGCCATGTCCACCTCGTCCCCGACCTCGTCGCCGCCTTCCACCGCTGCCGGCGGCGGCGGCGGCGCGGCCCGCTGTATCTCGCCGGCGTCCTCCCGGAGGAAGGGCTCCCCCAACCGCAGCGGCGGAAGCTCCCGCAAGGTCCGCCTCGACACCCCTCTCCCCGCCTCCATCGGCCTCAACTCTCTGCGTCTCGTTCGGTTCGATTGGGGGTTCGTCGTTCCTCCTCCGTAGAACTGGTTTAGAACTTTCGGGTGCCTTGGGGCGGGCGGTGGTTTTGTGCGATTATTTATTTTTTGGCCGATTCGGTCTAACTTCTCAGCAATTTAGTGCTTCGCAGCCTCTCCCCGCGCATAGTGCTTCGCAATCGCTATGGCTAAATTCCTCACGAAACCCTAGTCCTCGTCGGGCCTTCCTTGGTGATTTCATCCAATCATCACTTAGCAACTCCGATATATGTGATTGCGAACCCTGATATCAGGACCGTGTATGATTTTCTGTTTCATATGGATGATGGATCACTGCAACTTCGAGCGTGTTGGTGTTAATTTGTACAAAAGCTTGCAGTATGTTTACTGATAGCCTGCCAGTTTGCTTCATTGTGTCCGTGGAATTGCTTGTCGTATGTTTATTGATGCCATGCTGGTGTGATTTTTCATCATGTAGTTTCTAGAGACAGTAATTTATGGTTGGTTGCAAGTGTAGAGTTACAGTGAATGCATTACACGTGATTCTTTGTTAAATTCAGTTCAAGTTGTTGTCCAACATATGCCGGCCTGGGCACTGTTGGTACTTGGTGCAGTTGCTACTTAGTTATTCCTTGCAAGTAATGTGGTCACCTTATGATTCCTTAGCCTCTAACGTTAATTTTCTTATATGAAGATTCATGTCAGGATTGCGCTGAACTGAGATGTGAAATGGTAGTCATATATTCTGAAAAATTTGTTCGTTGCTAGGGTGCAGTCAGTCTCTATTTTGTTTTGTTTTGTTAGATAACTTCCAGGTTCGATTTGTTATGCTTGCACAAAACATAATTAAGCATTGCAAATATGTCTTTCTTACTTGTTCTAGTACCTACTTGTGAGACCTACCTCTATGAAGAACTTAGCTAACAGTGTTTTATGTATTTTTTATATTTATTTATTTTCTGCAGAGCCCAGGCTCAAGAGACTGTGGAAGCTCCCTTTTGAAATCTGTCAATAAGTCGACATCCCAGTTCAAGAAGTCGGTGATACGCAGAAGTGGTTCTTCTAATGACTGGTTCCCTAGGAAAAAGACTGAATCATACTTGAAGAGAAAGATAAAGCGTCTTCAGGTACTTAATGGATAGTACAAAATGTTGCGCTAGTATTTGGTGATTTTTATCTAGAGTAAACTGCATTTGCGACAAGATAACACGAGTGGGTCCAGGATAATATTGCACATTGGACCAGGTTCTGTTACACTCCCTAGTCTCTGTTGTCACTGATAGGATACTGCAGATTACGACCAGCTAATCGAAATGGATTTTACTTTTTTTTTCCTTCATAGTCCTTTAAGATCTTGATCGTGCACTTGAATGCATTTCTCGAAAACAAACTCACAGTTTGAAGTCATTGCTATCTCAATTTTCTTCTCTGCCTGGGATCAGAAAAAGAGGGAAATCGGATTAGGAATTGTTTTCGCAGGATGAGAATAATAGTTATGCCTTTTATCTTCTGCAGGAGACAAATGGCATGACCGCATCCCTTCATGATACTCTCGGAAATGCAAATCCTCACTATACTAGGATGGCAAGGGAGAAGATTGCAGCTGGAGAAGCAGCCAGAAAGGCAATGGAAGCTCGCAAGACTGCTATGGTTGAAGCTTCATGGTGTAAAATTCTTCAAGCTGCCAGGTGAGATTATGTTTCTCTGACTCTGTCATGTCTGCTCTTATGACTGTACCTGATTTTTCTTCTAGTATTCTGCTTGTCCTTCATATCATATTATTTTTGCAAAGGATCCAAAACAAAGAAGCTGAAGAACTTATGGAAAAGGCCAAGTTGCATGCGACTGAAGCATTCGAAAAAGCTAGAGTAATGGGTGTCATGATGTATGACAGACCAAACTGTCCAAATCAACAGTATGAGGTGGAATCCTCAGCACAAACTGGAGAAAGATCAACTCACAAGGTTACAGCTTCCTTTCAGACAGGTTTTGAGGTTGATATGGAGGTTGCTGCTGCATTAAAAAGGCCTTTGTTAAACTTGCAAGCTCTCCTGATGCGTCAAACCAAGAAGAGTTTAAGGAGTTACTGTGGAAAATTAGCCAAAATCCTGATGCGACTGATACTGATGTTAATTCTGAAGCTGAACAGCAGCTGGGTGACTGCAGAAATGAAGAAATAATAATTCAAACTCAATAACAAGACCTCCAGAACTAGCATATTTCCATCTGATTTCAACGCCACTAATCTAGAACAAACCACTGATCTAGTGAACATTATGCTTGAAAGAATAAAAGCTCTTCATGAAGACGAGCTTGCCTCTTTGGCGGTTATTGTTGCCACATCTGGCCTCAATGCAGCACTTCAAAATGATAAGGGCAACTGTCATGAAATGAAGCCTGTGAACTACACTGCTGCTGGATCACACAGATCACAGTCAAGAAGGTATTCCACTGCAGCCAGCTTTATTGATATACAAGGACCAAAGAAAGAAGTCTCGTCTGAGTTACCAAGTCTGGACAAGTTCTTGGTCAAGCATCTTTCAAAACTCGAAAGAGAAGTTCAGGAAGCAAAAGAAGCAGGCAGAAAAGTCACTTCAACTAAACCTGTTGCACAAGATATCCAGGGCCAAATTACAGGGGGCAACGCAAAGGCACTAGAATCTGCTTCTGACCTGGGCAGCATTCTTGTGAAGAATGTGTCTAGGCTTGAGAAGGAGATCTTGGAAGCCAAGAAGAGCAACCCTAGCATTAATTCCTCCGAAGGGAGCTACAAGGATGTTACGAAAGATGTGCAAACCAGCACCGAAGGATCTGGATATCACAACGCTCAGTCTGAACCTTGTGTAACAGCGATTTAAAGAGGAATTGTGATTCCAGGGGACAGGGTGAGGAAAGAAATTGCATCCAAGCGTGTTCTGATTCTTCACAAGAAGATAAAGAGAACAAAATATTAATTTCACATCGGCTACCACCCTTAGGTGCAAAGGGTAACCAAGGCGGTAAAAGATTGACACGAGTTGAAGCTGCAAAGCTTGAAGCACTTAAAACTTTCGTACTAAGGATGGTAGCCCATTAGATGTTGGCCTCGATAAGGTGTTTGTTAAGCGAATCCATCGATTGGAGATGGAAAAGAAGAAAACACTCGAACAGGGACGAACCAACGTGCAGAAAGATCACAGAATGATTGTCACAACACAACAGTGAGTTTAGAGGAGACTTTAGTGAAGCATATACCCAGACTGGAAAGGGAGAAAATGGAATATGAGAAGAGGAATGCCTTGGAGAAGGGCAGAGGGTTGTGTCACATGATCGACGGAAGTATGGTAACAATGCCACAGCATCCGAGAGTTTGGATCAAGTCTTAGTAAAACATGTCAGTCGACTAGAAAGGGAGAAGATGGAATATGAAAAGAGGAACACATCGGGAGAAGCAAGGACTGGTGTGCAGACTGATCAGGAAAAGCATGGTAACAATGACAAAGCATCTGATAGTTTAGATCAGATCTTAAGTAAACTGTCTCCAGGCTTGAAAAGGAGAAGATGGAGCCAGAAAAGACGGTGATAGTGATACGCTCTTGGTAAAGAAGAGTGATATACTGTATGCTGATGCAGCAGCCGGAGGTCTGGCTGACATCTTTGTCAGCGTCCAACGAAGCTTGAGCAAGCCAAGCATGAGCTGCTGCTGCTGAAGAAAAATCAACAAGCGTCTTCAACCCTGCTGAAGAGCGCAGAAGAGCAAGGGAGAAGGAGCTTCTGGATTCATGGGGAGGAGAGGGGCTGGGAGCTCCGTGAAGCCGCATCTCTCCAAGGTTGAGAGTGAGAAGGTAACTGGTGTGCAGATTGGTCAGGAAAAGCATGGTAATAATGACAAACCGTCTGATAGTTTAGATCAGATCTTAGTTAAACATGTCTCGAGGCTAGAAAAGGAGAAGATGGAGCATGGAAAGAAGGGTGATAGTGATACACTCTTGGTAAAGAAGAGTGGTACACAATATGCTGATGGAGGAGCCGGAGGTCTGGCTGACATCTTTGTCAGGCGTCCAACGAAGCTTGAGCAAGCCAAGCATGAGGCTGCTGCTGCTGCTGAAAAAAATTCGACAAGCGTCTTAAACCTCGCTGAAGAGCGCAGAAGAGCAAGGGAGAAGGAACTTCTAGATGCATGGGGAGGCGAGGGGCTGGAGAGCTCGGTGAAGCCCCGTGTCTCCAAGATTGAGAGCGAGAAGGTAATTGATTTTATTAAGTCTTTCACCTATAGATATCAAATGTGCCAGCTTACAATGTTTCGACTACTTGCCAGGCTGCATGCAGAAAATCAGAGGGAGAACAGAAGCAGGAGCGCAGAAGAGCAAGGGAGAAAGAGCTTCTTGATGCATGGGGAGGTGTGGGGCTGGGGAACTCGGTGAAGCCACATCTCTCCAAGATCGAGAGAGACAAGGTAATTGATTCTATTACAGTAACCCATCGTCTAAAACTATCGAAAGTATCAACCCTTACACTTTTTGGACTGGTTGTCAGGCTGCCTGGAGAAGATTAGAGGAAGAACAGAAGCAGATATGTGCGACAACGAAACTGTGACTTTGCCAAATCAGCACAAGTATATCCTACTCACTCCCATTCTGTTTGCCGTTTCATACATATATATACACTTCCTGCAGAACGTCGATGTTATCAGAATCTCTTCTGTAACTGTTCTCACAAAACAAGCATTGTAAACTTCCATTTCGGAAGAAAGTAAATGTGTAACTTTCTGCCACAATGAATTTTGCATTCTTGCTACTGCTCTCAGTGAGCAAGCCAAATGATGTGCTCCTTTTGGTTTCTTTCTTTTCTTGTTGCGCTTTAGCTTGGTAAGCATATGGAAGGATCAGAACATCCAGCACTTCTTGACTTAGTCCAATGCCGCAAAGTTGGAAATTGTCATTAGCTCATCAACAAGTTAAATAATAGTAGATGGTGTCCCGAACATATATGCTCTATCCTGTACTACTCTTGCTCCCTGTTTGCTATGCTGTCCTGTATCCCAGAAGGGCTGCTGTCATCATTCCTTATTGTCTTGCTATAAATAAGGGGTGTGGACAAATTGTATTTGAGATGACTGTTCTTATGAGATAAGGATGCTAAGATCTTTGCGGAAATTGGAAAAGCTACAGGCGGTAGTCTGATAGATATGGATGTATCCTTGATTCGGTTGTAAAAAGATCAGGGCAACAGATTCTTCCTATTATTGAATGCCTTCCACTCACCGAGCAGCGAGCATAGCATAGATCAACATTTATCTGGCTGTCTGTTGTATAGTAATTGCTCTTATCTCTTGCCCTTTGTAATTACAGTAGGGATGAATCTGATGGGAATTGAGTCTCGTGCATGTTATCATTCTTTCCATGGTGTCCCATCGTGTCCTTTCAATGTATTCGACTTTTCTACTTGACTGAAATTGCATTAGCATCGCTCCCAATTACCATGCTTTTGCTACATGTTACCTGCTGAAATTTGTGTGTTTGTTGTTGGCAATGTATCACTGTTCTGAATATATATTTTTTGAATGGTGTCGCACTCTTCTGTATAACTTTTTGTTAGTCGTTGCCTCCAGTCGTGTTACCATTCATCCTCGCTGAAACATTAACTTACCTAGCGTATTCGGAAAAGAAAAACTTGGGTACCTCCTGTTTGGTAAAACCTAATCAACGCAAGTTTCATCATGCTGTTGTTTTCCGTGACTGCAAAGTTGTAGTTTGTATAGTCAGATATGATTGGCTGTGTGCAACTTTTTAACTGTAACCCTTACCTTTTCAACAGTTACGTTACATGCATGCCTTTGTTTCTGCTCTGAAAGTTTGGTGAAAAGATGAGTGTCAAAAGGGGATGGTGATGATGAAACTATTGGGGTTTCAGTAATCCTAAACTATAGCAGAAACTATAGCCCCTGCATACTATTTGTTTTGTTATTCAACTCTGGAGCATATCTATGGAATTGGTTGTTGCTTGCATCACTTCCAACTTCAAGACTGCAAACCCCACTTAAACATGCGAGTAACCAGATCCAGGTAATAAAAAAAGAACACTGGCGATCTAATTTAACAGCAAGCACGAGGTGAAACTAGCAAGGAATTCAGCAAAAGATTACAGAGGTGTGGTCGCCCTAATGCTCAAATCGATCAGGCCATCCTAAGGCTGAGACAATGCAGCAGCCACTGCGGCTGCCGGCTGCTTCGCCATCACCCCTTCCCGGAGATCACACGCCGTCGCTCCCTGGCGGTGCTGCACCGCGCGGAGCGCGCCAGTGGAGTCGGTCGATGAAGAGGTAGTACTCTCCTGCCGCTTCCTCTGTTTCCGGTAACCGCAGCTGCCGACGGCCAACGTCAGCTCTAGCTCGTGTTCACTTTCCCTGGACGGTGGCGTCACTTGGCGACTCGTGCAGGTGCCGCCGCCAACGATGTGCTCGTCGACGGGGAGCTCCGACCGCCGGGATTGGTGTCTGCGCCTCTGCCCCTGCTGGCAGGGTAGCAGCAGTGTAGATGGGAGCCTAGCCAGGTCGCTCATCAGCTGCTTCTGAACCCGGTACAGCCGGTGCAGATCGTGCACCTGTCGAGTCGTTCATGACAAGGATTTTTTTCAGCTCGGGAACAAATCCAAAGAATGTGCAGTAGTAAGATTGATGATGTTTTGGGCTTTGGTCTACCTACCTGCTGCCTGAAGGTCTCTTCGTGCTTGAGCATGGCCGTCTTCATGAGCTCCATGTCGCGCTGCTGCTGCACAAGCTTCTCCATCTGCATCATCAGTATGATTCTTATCTCGTCCTGCTCCCCTTCAGTAGATTCTCGAGGGACTACTTGCATGAGACAAATATAAGAGGGAATGAGAGATGGTAAAAGGTGCCTTCCTTTCCTTCGCTGTCTCTGGTAGCCGCTACTGCTTGGGATGGTTTTGGTAGGGATGTGGGGAATTTATAAACATTGCAACGAGAGAGTGCATGCCAAACAAATTAGCAGTAGTACCCAGTGGCAATGATGGCCTTGGATTTGCCTCCATGGTTTTTTGAGAGAGCTGATAAAATCTTCAGAAGCTTCTTTTGGGCCGGCTCGGATGAGGTAAGAGGTGGACAGTGCGCAGTTGCCTGGAAGGTTGTATGTACTCCCAAAGATCTAGGAGGGCTGGGTATCAAATGTTTACGCACGCTCAACCTGGCACTGAGAATGCGGTGGCGTTGGTGTGAGCTGACTGACCACCAAAGACCATGGCATGGCCTCCACTTCTCGATCCCACAAGAGGCTGAAGATTTGTTCCTTGCTGCAATCGACTGCACCTTGGGCAATGGCAAGACACTGAAATTCTGGACGGATCCGTGGCTTCATGGAAGGACAGCAAGACAGATCGCACCAACCCTTTGGAACTTCGTCAAGAACAAGGCCAAGTTGCTGACTGTTGCAGAAGCTTTGCAAAATGATACATGGATCAGCGGGTTCCGTGGTGAGATCACGATACAACCCTTGGTTGAATATATGGATCTTTGGGAGGCGGTGCAAGATCAAACTCTCTCGGAGGAAGAAGACGCTGTCCGCTGAAAATTAAGCAACACCGGTGTCTATTCATCCAAGTCTGCGTACACGGCCTTCTTCTTTGGAAAAATTGCAGCACCGTGTGCTAAGGAGTTGTGGAAAGCAGGAGCCCCCCTGTTGCAGAAACTTTTTATGTGGTTAGCACTCAAGAATCGTTTGTGGACGGCAGACAGACTAGCTAGAAGAGGCCTACAACACCCCCCTTGCTGCCCGCTATGCAACCAAGAACCGGAAACGGGCATACATCTGCTGGTACGGTGTGTCTTCGCCAGGGAGGTATGGTTTAAAATCTTGGTTCAGTTCAATCTACACCACTTCATGCCATCTGCAAGCACGGTACCAACAGAGTGGTGGCCGAGACTGGCGGCAGCTATACCTAAGAAAGAAAAGAAGAAGCTGAACGGCCTGTTCATTCTAACGGCTAGAAGCATTTGGCTGGAGCGGAACAGCCGTGTGTTTGACAGAAAATACTCCTCTGCGACGATGGTCTGCAATCGGATTCACCAGGAGTTTTCGCTGTGGGAGAAGGCAGGGCTAGGTGGACCATCGAGAGGAATCACGTAGGTGTAGAGTGGAGTGGGTCGGTGGACGAGCCAGTTTGTGGCTTGGTCTCACCAAATTCCTGTAATTTAACGCTCTCTCTTTCTTAATATATATCAACACGCGATGCTCGTGCGTGTTCTTGTGTGTGTGTGGTTACATCCTCTGCACGAGATGCCCCTCCCAGAGCAGACAGCTTTGGCACCCTTGCCCCTACATTCTAGCTTTTGAGCAATTCTCTGCGCAAGCAATGTCGTGCAGTAGTCAAACGGCTTACAGGACGTACATGTGGACCGATCCCTGCAGCTCTCATAATCATCACTGCGTGCGTGACTTAATTTCGACTAATTGCCATACTTCCGTCCGTTGAGAATTGAGATTTGAGAAAGAAAGAGTAAGCTCGAAATTTTGCATGTCTCTTTCAGAGGTCCTCTAATTGTTTCTCGGTTCTGTTCACCAGGATGGCCGAATTTGCTCGTATATATATGCAGCGGTCGTGCTGATCTTTTATTTGGTTAACTAAAATTAGCAGATCGAGAGGAAAAGCGCTGTCAAGTCAATTACTACCCTCTCACAAAACAAGTATTGTAAACTTCCATTCGGAAGAAAGTAAAATGTGTAAATTTCTGCCACAATGAATTTTGCATTCTTGCGACTGCTCTCAGTGAGCAAGCCAAATGATGTGCTCCTCTTGGTTTCTTTCTTTTCTTGTTGCGCTTTAGCTTGGTCTATCTTGAACTCAAATGCTTATTCTTCCAAGCATAAGGAAGGATCAGACATCCAGCGCTTCTTGACTTAGCCCAATGCCGCAAAGTTTGAAATTGTCATCAACTCATCAACAAGTTAAATAATAGTAGATGGTATCTCGAACATATATGCTCTATCATGTACTACTCTTGCTCCCTGTTTGCTATGCTGTCCTGTATCCCAGAAGGGCTGCTGTCATCATTCCTTATTGTCTTGCTATAAATAAGGGGTGTGGACAAATTATATTTGAGATGACTGTTCTTATGAGATAAGGATGCTAAGATCTTTGCGGAAATTGGAAAAGCTACAGGCGGTAGTCTGATAGATATGGATGTATCGTTGATTCGGTTGTAAAAAGATCAGCGCAAGAGATTCTTCATATGCCTTCCACTCACCGAGCAGCGAGCATAGCATAGATCAACATTTATCTGGCTGTCTGTTGTATAGTAATTGCTCTTATCCCTTGCCCTTTTTTTGAGTTTAAGGTGGTCGATATCTCTTGCCCTTTGTAATGACAGTAGGGATGAATCTGATGGGAATTGAAAGCTCGTGCATGTTACCATTCTTTCCATGGTGTCCCATCGTGTCCTTTCAATGTATTCGACTTTTCTAGTTGACTGGAATTGCATTAGCATCACTCCCAATTACCATGCTTTTACTACATGTTACCTGCTGAAATTTGTGTGTTTGTTGTTGGCAATGTATCACTGTTCTGAATATATATTTTTTGAATGGTGTCGCACTCTTCTGTATAACTTTTTGTTACTCGTTGCCTCCAGTCGCGTTACCATTCATCCTCGCTGAAACATTAACTTACCTAGCGTATTCGGAAAAGAAAAACTTGGGTACCTCCTGTTTGGTAAAAGTAAAACCTAATCGACCGCAAGTTTCATCATGCTGTTGTTTTCCGTGACTGCAAAGTTGTAGTTTGTGTAGACAGATATGATTGGCTGTATGCAAGTTTTTAACTGTAACCCTTACCTTTTCAACAGTTACTTTACATGCATGCCTTTGTTTCTGCTCTGAATGTTTGGTGAAAAGATGAGTGCCAAAAGGGGATAGTGATGATGAAACAATTGGGGTTTCAGTAATCCTAAACTATAGCCCCTACATACTATTTTGTACTCTGGAGCATATCTATGGAATTGGTTGTTGCTTTCATCACTTCCAACTTCAAGACTGCAAACCCCACTTAAACATGCGAGTAACCAGATCCAGGTAATAAAAAAGAACACTGGCGATCTAATTTAACAGCAAGCACGAGGTGAAACTAGCAAGGAATTCAGCAAAAGATTACAGTGGTGTGGTCGCCCGATGGCTCAAATCGATCAGGCCATCCTAAGGCTGAGAAAATGCAGCAGCCATTGCGGCTGCTTCACCATTACCCCTTCCCGGAGATCACACGCCGTCGCTCTCTGGTGGTGGTGCACCGGGCGGAGCGCGCCACTGGAGTCGGTCGATGAAGAGGGAGTACTCTCCCGCCGCTTCCTCTGTTTCCGGTCACCGCCGCTGCCGACGGCCAGCGTCAGCTCTAGCTCGTCTTCACTTTCCCTGGACGGCGGCGTCACTTGGCGACTCGTGCAGGTGCTGCCGCCAACGATGTGCACGTTGACGGGAGCTCCGACCGCCGGGATTGGTGCCTGCGCCTCTGCCCAAGCTGGCAGGGTAGCAGCACTGTCGGCGGGCGCCTAGCCAGGTCGCTCATCAGCTGCTTCTGAACGCGGTACAGCCGGTGCAGATCATGCACCTGTCGAGTCGTTCATGACAAGGATTTCGTCAGATCAAGAACGAATCCAAGAATGTGCATTAAGATTGAAGATGTTTTGGTCCACGTACCTGCTGCCTGAAGTTCTCTTCGTGCTTGAGCATGGCCGTCTTCATGAGCTCCATGTCGCGCTGCTGCTGCTGCTGCTGCACAAGCTTCTCCATGTGCTGGTGCTTGGGATTGTTTTGGTAGGAACGAGGGTAATTTATAAACATTGCAACGAGAGAGTGCACTGCAACGGTATATGCAATGATGCCTCGAGAGAATATTTCACTTGGCCCTTTTCGCATGCCAACTCAACAAATTACCCAGTGGCGATGGGATTTGGGGTACATCCTCTGCATGAGATGCCCCTCCCACAGCAGACAGCTTTGGCAGGATCCATAGTTTTAGACCATTGCCCCTACAGGCTAGCTTTTGAGCAATTCTCTGCGCAAGCAATGTCGTGCACTGGTGTAACGAATGACAGTACTGCCCACGTACATGCCCAACGATGCCTGGATCGACCTCTTCACTGCCTGGGTGATTTTAGTTTGCACATCTGTTTCGGGTTCGTGAATTGTTCCATACTTCCTTCCGTCCGTTGAGACATGAAAAAGAAGTCAGAATTTTGCAAGTTACAAAAAACACAGTGAATTTTGCATACCTGTTTCAGAGGTCGTTCAATTGTTTGTTTCTCGGTTCTATTCATCGGGATGGTCTATCATTTGCTCGGATATATAGCAGCGTTAAGTGCTGATATTTAAATTGGTTAATCGAAACTACAGTACGAATGATCACATGCTTCTTTGACTGCTTTTACCATGGCTTGGCCTGGCCCCTACCAACAGCACGTCTGAGTTTTCAGCTTCCACTGACTAGATCAGTGGTGCATGAATTGCGCGTAGAGCTGGAATTCGAGCCGAGCCGAGCCAGCTCGGCTCGACTCGTTCAAGCTCGGTCAACTAGCGAGCTCGGCTTGACTCGGCTCGTTCAACAAACGAGTTCAGAATTGGAACTTGGCTCGGCTCGCTAAACTCGTGAGTTTGCTCGTTTAACTCGTTTAGCTCGGTAAAACTGTTAACATGCATTATAATAAATTTTATGTATATTTTTTCTAATTATTTGGGCATGTATGATGCAATACTGAAAACAATCTATGACAATATTAAGTAATATCTAGTCGTTAAACTATGATAATCAGGTAAAATAATTCACAAAGACAAGAATAGTGCAACGATTTTTTTCTACCGAGCTAAACGAGTAGCTCGGAACTCGACTCATTTAACTCGAACTCGTTTAGAGTCTAAAATGAAACTCGGCTCGGCTCGTTTAGTAACGAGTTCGAGCCAAGCCGAGTCGAGTTCCGAGCTACTCGTTTAACTCGCGAGTTTCGAGTTTTAATTGCAGCCCTAATTGCGCGCGCATACTTGAACAAAATACATGCACATCGAAGGGGGTCACAACTCAGATATCGCGTGGAGAATTGCGTGCATTTTTAAACACCCATTGTTAGTTGCCACTGAAAACAAGCAACACACACATGTAAAAGTACATCGGGGTGCGTATGTGTGGTTTGATATTCATTGGGCGACACATACACGCAGTGGCGGAGACAAGCCCCAGCCTGCCCTGGCCTTCGCCCGGGGCATGCACACATAAGGCAGGCTTGACTGTAGCTACAGTCGCGTACTGTAGCGCACTGTAGCTACAGTGCCTCAAAGGTGGCCTGGGGCTTGGGATTTTCCTGGCTAGCCCTGGATACACGCACCCACGCGGAATTTTGTAGTCACTGATTGAGATGACGCTCGCTAGCGCTCTCGTGTCTCCCACCTCCCGCTCCCCACCACCTAGACCACCGCACCACGCCACCCCACCACCGCCCCAGACCCTTGCCGGCGGCGACCCCATCCGTCCTCGCATCTCCTGCGCACGTCGACCCTAGCTCGGCCGCTTTCCGCCCTGGAGGGGCCTCGAGGAGGTCCCCATGGATCCAGGAGCTTCCCCGAGTCATGGAGGCCAGATGTCGCGGGATCTGGAGCTGGAAGGAACCCAAGGTCTGCTAGCACTAGCGCAGAGTCCGGGGAGGTGATTCCGGGGGAGGATCCCGCGACATCGGGGGAACTTTTTCGGGATATGACTGCATCGACACTGCACGCACTCTCGTTTCCTCGCCCGAGGAGGAATCAGAGCCTGGAAGCCCTGATCGGCGCTTGCGAGATCCGAGGCTATGTGTTGTTGCTGGTGCGCGACCCGGAGGGCTTCGTCCGCCGAGCCATAGCGGTGAAGGAGGCGACGATGAACATGATGCGAAGTACAGTCCAGGGCAGAGCACTGCAGCCTCCGAGCTGTATGGCGATTGTCTGCAACCGTGGCACAGGGCGAAGCCGGCTAGTGTCGGATTCACAGGTGTCTCGCCTGGAGCAACTGGACAAAGTCCGAGGGCAACCGCCTCCGCCGCCACCGGTGGACGCAACAATTTTGGATCAGGCGCTGCTCGAGCTGTAGATGACTCCCCCAACGGATTCCCTCTGGCACAGATAGATCAAGCTACTGCAGTACCTGGAGATGGATCTTTTCCGAGACTTGTACTGGATCTAAGTGGAGGATTTAGATTTGTTGATTTCGAGCGGGATCCCCACTTTCAAAAGCTCGACGGCCACGTCAATGGCGAAATTCGAGCCACGCTGGAAAGGGTGACACGCGAGGAGGAAAAGGTCGACCTGGCCTACTTTAGTCAACTTTGGCTCTCCCCCGCTAGGCAACAAAACCAGACGGTTTGCCCTCTACCTGCTCCCAGAGCTAGGGTTCCGCCCCGCCGTTTTACTTCGCCTCCCCTCCTGCCTCCACCGCTACCTGATCCAGATCCAGACCCAGCCGAGGAGGATCCGGTGATTGTAGCAATGGCGGAAGGGAGCCATGGACGCGGCAAAAACAAGAACAAAAACACTAGAGGGGATTCTAGCCAAGGGGATTCATGGAACTCCGCTGGTTTTGGGAATCAACCGCCGCCACCTCAAGGGCAGAACCCATATCAGTACGGGTTCGGCTTCCAGAATGCGCCACCTCCATGGGCGTTCCCAGGCCAACAGTTCCCAGGTCCATTTCCACCGCCGTGGCAAGGTATGCCTCCTTGGATGGGGGCGCCTCCGATGCAGCAAGGCCCTGGAGGGCCGATACAAGGTATGATGCAACAGCAAGGGCCTCCCCAGATCCAGCAGCAACAGGGGGCTGGGCATATGATGACCCAAGCTGCTCAAGGCAACCAAGCTCAGCAGGGTCAGTGCACAGACCAGCAGAAGAAGCAAGGACAGAAGAAGAAAGCTCCTCAAGCAGCAAAAATCACTGATCCATCTGGTGCTGGTCTAAACTCCTACTCTGATGTTGTTTGGTATGGTTGTGGGAACCCTGGGCATTTCCAAACTGCTTGCTCCAAACCTGCATTATGTCACATCTGTAAGATGCTTACTCACCCAGTTGAGGACTGTCCAGTCAGGAAAAGGCCTCAAGCTGTGTCAAAGTATATTGGTAGCGCTGCAATTGGACTAGGTTACTATAAGATTGATGTACCTGATGTGAATGACCCGCATCTTGGTGCCCTGAAGAATATTGGTCTTGTGCTGGTAGAACCTGGAGAGATCACCAATGAAGAACTAGCTTCTGAATTTTCCACCATCTACAAGACAAACTGGCCGTGGCAAATCAGGAAATTAGACAGCCGGTCCTTCTTGGTGCAGTTCCCTCCAGAGATTAAAGTAGAGACGGTAGCGGCTTACCCCTGCTTCGGTTTGTCGCGTGAAGACCTCTCTGCCCGCGTGATAGTTTGGGATGGAGAAATTCGCCATGTCTCTGAAGCAGAAGTGGTTTGGGTGCAATTGAGAGGCCTGAACCCCAAGTGGCGAGATTGGAGTATTCTTTCTCAAATTACCTCAGCTTTTGGAGTGCTTGAAGATGTGGATTGGAAACTGTCGATGCACAATCTTGCTGAATGTGTAAGAGTGAAGATTTCCTGCAAGGACCGCACCAAGATTCCTGAAGATAGGCTGTTCGAATTCAAGAAGAAATTCTATCTGATCAAGGTTACCGTTGAACCTCCACAACCTCCCTCTACGGCGGCTTCAACTAACAATGGAGGTGCAAGTGAAAGCCTTCAGTCTGGGACAATGGACACTGATGGACGATCAAGAGGCAATTCAAACTCAGCTGGGACACTATCCAATCAAAGTTCGAGATCAAACAGTACATCTACTTCCAATGCTCCAGGTTCTAGTGAAGGAGCTATGAACACTAGGTCTGTGATGGGTTTCATTGATCAGCTCCCAGATGCAAGCCCAATGCAGGATGGCTCTCCCACTTCCTTACTGAAGGATAGCCTTCCTGAATCACTGCATGAGACAAGGAAAAACATGCTGGCGCTCATCTCTGAAGAAAACCCTAATGAAGAGCACTGTTTCAACCTTCTGAGGGACATGGAAATGGTGGATGAGGGTGGACAGTTTGCCTACGACAATGGAGAGGATGACGTGTCCTTTGAAAACACCAGCTCAATCAATGCTGAGAGCGACTTGCCTGCCAATATGCTACTAACATCTGCTGGACTTGGGGCTCCAACAACACAGAAGTGGGGGCCCACTTGTGGAACTAGGCTGAGTGCTAGGTTTCAAGGCAAGGGAAGACCATTCTGGAGCTGGCACAAGAGCAGCAGCAGATCAAGAACCTGGAGAAACCTGCTCCACCAAAGCACAAAGGTATAAAAGCTCCACCTTCTTTTGCTATGTTCAATGATAGTTGTTTTCATAAAATAGCAAAGGCTGTAGCAATAGATTTACCTTCCGAAACTGATCAGGTTCAACTTGATCACCCTAGTTCTACTGTAGATGCTAGTTTCTGGGATGCAGTACCCACACAGACCTACCTTTCTGTCTTGCAAAAAGGTTCAGGTGCTGAGAAATGCAGTACAACTGCAGCTGCAAAAAATAGTTGTGATAGCTCTTTACATAATAACTTTATTGTTATCAATAATATCATTCCCACTGTAGTTTCTTCTAACTTGTGTGGTTCTCCTGAATCACCATCTTGTTCCATTCCAAAATGGGATGATAGTATACCAGATCTAGATGATGGGATGTGGACTAAAGTAGGTAAACCATATCGGAGCAAGCACTCCAGGAAAAAAGTTTCCCAATGAATTGCCTCAACTGCAATATTAGGAGGATAACTACCCCTGGTAGAAAACCTTTGATTGTGGATACTATTAATAGAACTAAGTCCTCTCTGTAGTTTGTTTCCAAGAAACAAAAAAGGAAACGTTAACTGATTCCTTTTTGAAATCTCTAGTCGGCAATAGAAACTTTAGTTGGAACTCCTTACCCGCCGTTGGTTCTGCAGGGGGTATCCTAATGGGAATAGATTTAGATTTTTTTGATGTTATTGCTTGGAAAATTAGGAAGTTCTCAATAGCCTGTCAGGTCTTTTTTAAGCCCAAGAACTTAAGTGTCACTTTTATCTCTGTCTATGGCTCTCCATATGAAGAGGGCAAAGAAGAGTTTATCTCTGAACTGCACCAAATCATTATGGATACCATAGGGCCTTTTCTTATCGGAGGAGATTTTAATCTGGTTAGATATCAAGTAGATAAAAGTAATGGTAATGTAGACCCTAAATGGTGTGCTAAATTTAATGCATGGATTGAGATCTGGAACCTTCTAGAAATTAAGCTTTCCAACAGGAAATATACCTGGGCTAACACCAGGAGAATCTCATTATGTCTACCTTAGATAGAGTGTTTTGTAATACAGAACTAGATGCTCTTTTTCCCCTAGCTTCTAACCAAGCTCTCACAAGAATTGGGAGTGATCACACCCCAATCTTTTGGGACTCAGGTCTTTCCTTTAAATTAGCAACAGCTAGCTACAAGTTTGAAAAGTGGTGGTTGCTTAGGGAAGACTTCAAACCGCTGGTAGATAAATCTTGGTCAGCAACTGTCAAAGGGGCTACTCCCCTGGACAGGTGGCAGAACAAGCTGAGACGTTTTAGAAGAGACTCTAAAGGTTGGAGTAGGAATATAGAAGTCGAGCTTAGAAAATGCAAAGCGGACCTATTCGCTGAGCATGATTCCCTAGATATTAAGTCGGAAACTGAGGAGCTCTCTTCCTCCGAAAAAGAGAGACTTAAGCAAATCAATGCAGAAATGCAAAGGATGTGGCTTAAGGAAGAAACTAAGGCAAAACAGAGGTCTAGAGATAGGGACATTAAAGAGGGCGATAGAAACACTACATACTTCCACGCAGTTGCCAATCAGAGAAGGAGAAAAACTTTCATCCATTCTCTGGAAGGCCCTGATGGTGAGGTATCCGAAACTAAAGATATGATTAAAATAGCAACAGATTTTTACAAAGATCTATTTAGAAAAGAGGATAGAGGTGGGTGCTCTTTAAACCCAGACTTCTTCTCTGATTCAGAGAAAGTCACTAGCGAGGAAAACGCTACTCTTCAGGCTACTTTTACAGAAGCTGAAGTTAAGAAAGCGGTTTTCGACTCTTACCCCGATGGGGCCCCAGGCCCAGATGGAATCTCTTTTCTGTTTTATCAGCACTTTTGGGAAGTGATCAAGAAGGACCTGATGGACCTTTTTGATGATTTCCACAGAGGCTCTCTAGATATTTCTAGGTTAAATTTTGCTATCTTAACCCTGATACCTAAGGAGCAAAACGCAACCACCATGAAAAGTTTAGGCCCATTAGTTTGCTTAATTGTAGTTTTAAAATCTTTACTAAAGTCCTGACTAACAGGCTCTCTCTGATTCTCCATCGTTTGATTGCTCCCAATTAATCTGCCTTCATTAAGGGAAGATATATCCTAGAGAGTGTAGTGACTGCTCACGAAGTTTTACATTCAGTACATAGTTCTAAAGAAAAAGGCCTCGTCCTTAAATTAGATTATGAGAAAGCTTTTGACAAGGTAGATTTAGCTTTCTTGGAAGAACTTCTAAAAATTAGAGGTTTCGGCCAACACTGGATTACCATGATCCTACAGATAGTTCACAATGGCTCGGTTGGTGTCAAGATCAATCAAGTTGAGGGACCTTATTTTAGGACTGGGAAAGGGCTCCGACAAGGAGGTCCCCTTTCCCCCATTCTTTTTAACCTAGTGGTCGACGTAGTTACTAAAATGTTAGCTAAAGCTGCGGATCAGGGTCTCATTCAGGGTCTCTATCCAGATGCTATGCCTGGGGGTGTTATCTGTCTGCAGTACGCCGACGATACAATACTCTTTGTGCAGAATGATCTTGCAAAAGCTGCTAATCTGAAGCATGTACTTTCTTGTTTTGAGAAAGTTTCAGGCATGAAGATTAATTACTCTAAAAGTGAATTAATCCCAATTGGCATGGAGGAAGATGAATTTCATCCTTTTGCTGACATACTAGGGTGTAGTGTGGGAAGTTTCCCCATCAAATACTTAATCATTCCCCTTCATTATGAAAAACTAAGGAAAGAGGATATTCAACCTCTTATAGACAAAATCCTTAAAAGAATAGCAGGTTGGAGGGGAAAGCTTCTCTGTTATGCTGGTAGGATCCTTTTGATCAAAACTTGCCTTGCAAGCATCCCTGTCTATTTGTTGTCTTTTTTTAGATTCCCTAAATGGGCACTAGACTTAATTAACACTCAAATGGCTCACTGTTTGTGGAGCGATTTCGAAGGCAATAGGAAAGTTCATTTAGCGAACTGGGGATTAGTTTGCTCCAAGAAAGAGTTTGGGGGTTTAGGAATCCCTAATCTCAAGGAAGTAAACATGTGCCTTTTGGGTTCTTGGCTCAAGAGATACATCTCTGATGATGGCAAAATTTGGAAAACCATCATAGATCATAAGTACGGGACTAGCTCACCTAATATTTTCACTTGCAACCCTGCCAACGTCTCCAGATTCTGGAAAGGAGTCATGGAGGTAGTTAGGGCAGTCAAGTTCGTATATCGCTGGGTTTTAGGAAATGGTGAGAAAACTAGATACTGGGAAGACACGTGGTTCGGTAACTCACCACTTGCCACTCAGTTTTGGGAGATCTACACCTTATGTAACGAACAAACCTCTACAGTTGCTGAGGTCTGGGATGGTTCTAATCTGAAGCTCACCTTCAGAAGGAACTTTAGCCCGCGCCTGATGGAACAATGGTTTGATCTAATAGAGATCACCAAAAGCATCAGTTTATCTACGGACACCGATTCTCTCATTTGGCAGTTAGAAAATAAAGGGATATATTCTACTAGTTCACTCTATCATGTGATAAATTTCAGAGGAGTTATCCCTGTTTTCATCCCTGCCATTTGGAGCTTGTGCATTCCGCCTAGAGTACATGTGTTTCTCTGGTTAGTTTCACACAATAAGATACTGACCAGGGATAACCTTAAGAAAAGACAGATCATTAAGCCGGAATTCTGTTCTTTCTGTTCTGAGAAGGAGACGGTTCACCATCTCTTCTTTGATTGTATAGTGGCCAAAAACACCTGGGCAGTTGTCTCTGATTTCTTTGCAGTAAATATTGGAGACTCTTTCGAATCTGTAGCTAGATTTTGGGTTTCTAATAAGTCTAGTGCTGCGTTGAATTCCATTTGTGCTGCTGTACTTTGGAATCTATGGAAATTCTGAAATGACTTAACCTTTAACGGTGTATGTTGGCTTGATACTAAACAGGTACTGAGGAGAATATTCCACTCGATCAAGAACTGGAAAATCCTCCTGAAGGAACAACATATACCAAAGATCGAGGCATTTTGCCACTCGGTCACCAAGAAGCTGCAGGCCCTGCTCTGTCTGGAGAGTGGCTGAGCAAGCCTTCGGTTCCCATGGACCTCATCCGAGGCCTCTGCATCTCCAGAAATAGCTCACCTCCAAGCTCACCTCCCAGCTCTCAGCGTGACAAGAAGACCGTGCTGCTCAGCCCGGCATCGCCTCTCGATATGAGTTGTTGGTCACCGGCGTCAGGAGCTACGCCGCTGAAAAAGCTCAAGCATTCATCGCCAACGGTTCTTCCTGAAGGCACAGTGTGTCCCTAGGATGTCAGCTCACTTCTAGTTTACCCTGCCTTCTTCTGGAGCGCTGCTGTAATAAATTTAAGGAGTGTCTTCTGAACTCTAGCTTCCTGACGCACCACTCAGCTTTCCTGCTGTAGTTTGCTGTCTTCTTTTCCTGTTTTTGAATCATGTACTGAAACCGGAACTCCAAGATTCTTTGTTTATCAATGAAACTGGGGCAGGAGCCCTTTTATTCTAAAATACACGCACCCACGCCACACGCAAGCTACGATGCATGCACTGATGGAGTGGTGTGTGGCCGACTGGCCGGACACACCACTCCCTTTTGGGGCTACAGAAAAACTACACATTTTTTTGGAAAACCAAGCAACGAGATTAACGGACTAGAGCAATCATTGCTTTGAGAGCAAGCAACCAAGTGCCCCCCTTGGTCGTCGCATATTTTAAGGATCATTTGCTCCATCAAACAACACTATTGTTCACAACTGGTACTCGGTAGCATTTTGGTAGCTACAAATACTCAACTCCCAATTGTGACACCGTTCACAAACAACACTACCCCGCATGAAGATTCTGCACTTAGAGGGCTAAACTCCCATTTCCACGCCACCGGAAGATTATTGTGAGAATTTTGATTTTCAATGTGACTACGACCTATCCTAACATGAACAAGCAGAAAAGTTCATTGTCCAACCCCCTTTCAAAGTCGTACAAGTTAAGGTACACGATCCAGGGCCCACGGATCAGGGTTTGGCCCGAAACGGCGCGTCGGAGTATTGGAATCCCACCAAAACATGCATGTGTTGGAACATGGAAAGATCCAATATCCAGCTCTCAAGTGCGACCCAGCTCACAAACATCACTAGCCCACACAAAGATTCTGCACTTAGAGGGCTAAACTCCCGGTCACTTCGACACCACCGGAGAGAATCTTGTGAGAATTTGGGCTCGGGTTTGGTTTTCCGTGCGCCAATGACCCACCATAACCCAAAAAGGTAAAAATTTCATTATCCAACCTCGTTAAAAGCCGGTCAAGAGAGTAGACGATTCACGGCTGGATTAGGTTTGGCCCAAAACGGCGCGTCAGAGCATCAGAATCCCACAAAAATTTGCATGTGGTCCTCACATATGTATATAAGTGTGTTGGAACATGGAAAGAGTCAATAGTCACTCTCAAGTGTGACCGCCTTCACAAACAACACTACCCCGCACGATGATTCTGTACTTATAGAGCTAAGCTCTCACTTCGACGCCACGAGAGGGAATCTTGTTTCTTGTTGCTTTTAAACCACCTAAAAATAATCTTGAAGTGTTTACAGTAAAAGCTTGTTGAACTCCATTAATCAATACCTTATGCGTCTCATTGGGTTTGACATGCTTTCTTATCGAAAGGATTACGATAGATCCCCTATATTTGTGGGTCATCAGAAGTGTCCATCTATAACGGACACCGGGACCAAACATGGTACAAGTCGACTTTCATTGAAGTGTTAGTCGCGTGAGGGAACAAAGCAGAACAAATGTCGTCGTGCTCCCGCGTGAGGACATGCTAGCCGCCGCTAGGGGAGTATGCAACATCTTTTTCTTTCGGTCTAAGGGTTGATTACCTTTTTTGTATGGGATGTTTTGAAGGGCTACGAGAGAATACATTTCGGGCATCGATGTGTAAATGCTTTGAACTTTGGATCTCTCATTAAATCCTAGCCAAGTATATTTGACATTCAAAATAGTTTACATGATGTGGATTAACGTGGTATCTCCAAACGGCCCCTTATCCTACCTTTAGTGTATGATAGATAGATGTAATTCGAGGGAAACTGTGTTGCTAGATATGCAGTGCAACTGAGGCTACACTGCAAGCCGGGTCCTTGAGGAAAACTGGCAGCATCAAGCTGCACATCTCTGCCAAGAACCGGAGGTCGACGAAGAGCCTCCAGGTCCTATGACAACACTAAAGAGCTCTTAAAAAGAGGCTGGAAATATACACCCGAATGTCTGGACAGAAGTTATGTATCATTTTTCTTGGCCGACTCTAGGAATTACTGTACTTTTCCCAAATAGACGCAGACTTTGGGTCTTAGTGAAAACTACTGACCGGCACATAAAAAGAGACGATCACAGGTGACTTCTCCGGCTTGTACAAATAGGTCCCTCCCCCCACCCCCTCTCATTCTCATCATGCCTTTGAAATCCGGTCGGTGTTGTGCCTTACCGTTGATGGGCCATTGCCCGTCAGTGATGACATGAGTCATCTCTTACCTACGCGTTTTGATGGGTCCAAACCAGTCGATGATGTGGTTTATGGACGGTCAGCGACATTCTATTTCGAACCAACGTTGTTTACCATGTACACACTCCCAATTATTCTTATAGTTAAGGAATTTATTTTGAATTAAGATCCCACACTCCCAATTATTAATATTACAATAAGCACAGAAAACACATGGCCCTAGTCTTGGTTACCAAATGTGGAAATTAAGTGAAAATAATTAAGAAGTCTCCCAGATCAAAGAGCAAACCAATACAATTCGATAGAAAACTTCTAGCAAGAGGAAACACAACATACATTAATTATTACATGTCCTTAATCAGCAATAAGGGTATCTAGCTTTTCCTTAAGTCACTCCAGCACCTCGAACACAACTAGGCACATCGACGTAATCACGTTAAGTCATTAACCTCTTCTCGCGATTCATGCCTTGCTTCACCAGGCTATGCTGGTACTCGTGTTCGGATAGCAAGATTTCTTTATCTAAGACCAACATCCATATTGCTATCAACGCACGAGAAAGCTACAATGGGTGCATCTTATCAATCTATCCCACGAATGTGCACCTCGGGGATTCATAGTTGCATTGCATGAACTTGTGGGTCGGTGTCCATCAAGGCTGGGCATAAAATCCGATACCCGAAAAACCTGAACCCGTACCCGTATATCCCGAACCCAAAAAACCTGAACACATTTTTGGGTGGCAAGTCCAGAAACCTGAAATTTATTCAGGGAATCCGGGTTTGTTCTTCTGGTACCCGAACTTACCGAAAAACCCGAAATAAAAAAGAAAGCCTAGTGTTCTAAGGAGTCAGACAACGGCCCAATAGAACGAATTTCACTTCTGGCCCAAGTTTGGGCAGTTGTAACTTGTATTACCGCCTGCCAGGTCCAAGGGTCCACTAACTCACGTACACAAACGTCGCCGTGGCCTATCGATCCCCAATCCCCATCTGAAAATATCTCAATCTTTCTCCTCTCTCGTCTCTCAAGAACAGACGCACCCGCATCTCGTTCCCAGGCACGCGCGGCTCGGCATCCGCACATGTCCTTGCGCCGTCGCCTGCTGGTGGCAGCCGACGCAGCCACGCATGACCTGCTCCTCGTCTTCCCCCCGCAGCTCGCAGGGATGAGCCGCCGCCACGCTCGGCGCCTCGTTTCGTGGTACGGCGGAGCCATGGATGACCGAATTGGTGAAACAGAACTTTTGCTAAGGTTGCAGTTCAGTCCCGAGACCACACCGAAAACTGTCAATAGCTCCATTGCCGCTCTTGCTTCAGCAGCAACAGGTTTAATGATGAGCACATCGTCGTCAGCAAATAAAGAGAGCCTGTGCTTCACACCCCACCTCTCCAAGGACTCGAAGAGGCCAGCTTCCTCAGCAAGTCTGAATATAGCATTTAGGACATCCACCATCATAATGAATTTCATAGGAGAGGCAGAATCTCCCTGTCTGAAACCTCTTGCATGCCAAAACTGAGGCCCTGCCGTGCCATTGATAAGCACCCGTGTGCTTGCCGAGGCCAACAACAGCTCAAACCGAGCCAGCCACCTTGGACCAAACCCTCGATGTCGCAGCACTTCTAGGACAAACGGCCAAGCAACAGAATCAAACGCCTTGGCGACATCAAGCTTGAGGAGCAGGGCTGGGACTTTCTTCCGATGCAAAACTCTGACAGATTGCTGAACCATGAAAAAATTGTCCTGGATCGACCGTCCTTTAACGAAGGCGCTTAGGTTCCGATCGACTAGAGCTGGCAGAGAGGATGCCAATCTTGTCGCCATTTCCTTCGAGACAATCTTGGCGAAGCTATTGATCAAACTTATCGGCCGGAAATCACCCACGTCCACAGCCCCAATCTTCTTCTGCAGCAGCATAATATAAGCTCCATTGAGCCTCGCAAAACCCCTGCCATCTCCACCATCGAAAGCATGCACAGCTCTCATGACTGCGTCCTTCACCGTCGGCCAGCAGACCTGAAAGAACCTTGCTGAGAAACCGTCTGGCCCTGGGGCCTTGTCTGGAGGTAACAGCCAGATGACCTCCCAAATTTCTTGCTCAGTGAAAGGCAGCTCAAGATGCTCCAAGTTCAGCGCCGGTAAGTGCAGCGCGTCGAGGTTGAGAGAGTGGTCTCTATTCACTAGTGTACCAAGCAATTCCACGAAGTGGTCTGTCGCCAGCTTGCCCATCTCCACAGCATCCATCCCGACCTCGTTTCCTTTCTTCAGGCGGAAAATATGGTTTCTCCGCTTCCGCACGCTCACCTAAAGATGGAAGAACGCCGTGTTGGGGTCCCCCTCTCGCAACCAAGTGATCCGCGATCTCTGTCGTGCTAGTGTTCGCTCCAAAGAAGCCAACCCAAGAATCTTCTTCTTCAATTGAGCACGAAGCCAGAATTCATCATCATTCAGAGGCCGCATGTCCATTGCCTTATCCAGTTGGAAAATTACCTCTTTGGCCAGCATGAGTTGCTCCTTAATGTTTCCAATCCGCTGCTGGCTCCATCTGATGAGCGATTTCGCCGTCTCCCTCAGGCGCCGCTCCAGATCGATGAACAGATCCGCCACCTGTTCCTGCGCGAACCACGCCGAGGAAACCGTCTGCTGGAAGCCCTCGAATTTGGGCCAGAAGCTCTGGAATTGGAAACGTGATTTGCGGTGGAAAGAGGCGTTTGTGGAGAGCATGATCGGGCAGTGATCTGAGAGATTAGAGGACAACGCTTGGAGAAGACAGTCAGGGTAGGTCAACTCACAATCCACAGAACTGAACCATCGATCGAGCTTGACGAGAGTGGGTGTGCGACGCTCGTTGCTCCACGTATATCTCCGGCCCACCAAATCTTGTTCTTTAGGCTCCAGTTCGTTGAGCAGTCTCCTAAACTGGCCCATCAGCCTTCTATTCAGCCAATCATTATTCTTATCTGCCGTCTTGAGTATGAGATTGAAATCTCCTGCTACGGCCCACGGTCCAGGGAAAGAAGCCCGAATGGCACGCAGCTCATATAGAAAGCCCTCCTTGAGATGGTCAACCGTAGGCCCATAGACAATGGATAGGGCCCACGAAGCTCCTCCACCGAAACTCAACTGGATGGTGACCGCGTATGTGTCCACCTGGGAACGAACCACCGATACGCGATCAGATCGCCAAGCCACAACTATCCCACCTGCCGTGTTGTTTGCAGGTAGAAATACGAACTCATCGAACTGCGGGCCCAGGATCCTAGCAATCACAAAACGATCCACCGTGAGTGAATAATAATCATAGCCCTGGAAACTGATAAGGCCATGGAAAATGCATCCAGAGCCCGACTTAGGCAAATGAGTAGTCTATTTGGACTAGCTCGACGAGCCCAACCCCACCGTGGACTCGAATCATTAAGAAGAGGCTTGTTTTCAAAGATTACTTGAAGGTGACTAGAGAAGGTGTATGGCGGAGCCAGGGAATCAATTTCATGGTACTATCTTTGAACTGGATAAAAGAATACTCCATGATCGAATGTCTTGGAGAGATGCCCCCGACTGTCGTCTCTGATTTGAAATTCGAGAATGATAGATAAAATGGTCTTCAACGGTGATGACAAGAACCTCGATGAGAATATCCAATAAATTACGGGGTATTACAGTGACCATCCTATAGCTTTTCTTAGCAAGGCATTGGGACCGCGCAATCAAACCCTATCAGTCTACAAGAAGGAATGTCTCGCTATTATGCTGGAAACCGGGTTTTGCCACTTACAGCCATCGTGGAGGGTATTTTCCAGGGCACGGTGAAGTATTTCCGAGATAGATGTCAGAGAGCCCATCGGGAATATTATGAAGTACATGGATGACAGGATGGAAAAAGCTCGGAATCACACAGTCATCGCCATCGGGAATCAAGAAAGGAGGTTCGAGGTGAGCTTGCCTACCGACAAGTTCGGTTGTGGAAATGTGATGAGGACGCATGACATGAAAATTGGTAATGAAGTCTGGCCAACTCGTGTGAGTGCACATGCAACAAACCAAAGTTGCTTCACTTGCCTTTCTCCCATGTACTTGCTGCTTGCGACCAGTTAGGGATGGAAGCAATCTCGTTCGTGTCTCCATATTTTCTGAAAGAGTCCGTCCTTAATACCTGAACATAGGAGATGCTGGGATTTCGAGCAATGAATAATTTCAACACCGTTAACTCTGGTGAAAGGCAGTACATCCCAGGCCCAAGGCTATTGCGGACATGTAGAGGAAGACGTCAGCGTAAGCTGATCTGGAATGATATGGATGAATCTGAAGCCAGAGGCCTACTAGGCAATGTTTTCGGGAAAAAAATCCTATATGATCCAACCTTGTACGACACAGTTGTGTACCACATGGAACACCGTAAGATTTCAGCCCCACGTCCCGGTGCATGTTCGGTCATGGGATTTTGATTACGAAAACTATTAGTTTTGCCACGTGGTTGGTGTTAGATGCGGTCCACGCACTGGGTCGTACAAGGTTGGATCGTATAGGATTTTTTTCCAATGTTTTCTATGCAGACATGCAGTCATTTTGGCCATAGGGACACTAATTGTCCACAATTCAGGACGGGCGGAGCCACTGCATGTAGATGAGCCAACCGGAGACGAAGAGAGAGGAAGAAACTAGGCCACGTTTTAATTTTCATTATGATGCCAACTCATTAGTGGAGCTGTGTTTGTACACATGGCCGTTCTCAAGCTCCAACATCCTATGCACCATGATGTACACTAGTAGAAAACAGACCTTTCGTTCGCATATTTAGTCTCGGCCATGTTTGGAACCGGGACTAATGTGTGCATTAGTCCCGGTTCAAACGGCTAGGACGCTGCACGACTTTAGTCCCGGTTCGAACGAGACCTTTAGTCCCGGTTGGTACTCCCAGTTGGTATCACGAACCGGGACTAAAGGTTCAACCCGGACTAAAGCCGTCGGCGTTTTTCATTTAATATGGAGTAATTCATATCTTTAAATCCGTAAATCAAAATTTAACAAATAAAATATCTAAATCGATTAGAAAAATGAGAGGAATCCAAATATGACAACTATATCATCTTTTGGATCACAGAAACGCATTTAACTAGGAGAAATTACTTTTGAAAAATCGGCATAAACTCATTTAACTAGGTGAAATTAGGTAGAAATCAAGAAAATTCCTAATACTTGGGGATTATTCATAAAATGTGGATTTCTCTTTGTGAAATTAGATGGGTACCATTTTGCACCATATCTCCATGTGTTCTTCTTTAATCCAGGAGTCAGTCTGCTCCGGGTTTTCGGAGCGTACAATATTCATGTGTTCGTCGATATGCGGAGCCACCAAGCTGGAATTTTGTAGAACTGTGTAGTGTGCTTGAGTGAAAGAATGTCCGTCCATACATATTATTGCTTTCTTTCCTAGCGTGCCTTTTCCATGCAGTCTCCCCTCATGGCGCGATTGAGAAACACCGATCGGCTTAACGTCAGGAATAAAGTCAGCACAAAACTCAATGACCTCCTTTGTTCCATAGCCCTTGGAGATGCTTCCTTCTGGCCTAGCACGGTTATGAACGTATTTCTTTAAAACTTCCATGAACCTCTCAAAAGGGAACATATTGTGTAGAAATACAGGACCGAGAATGGAAATCTCTTCGACTAGGTGAACTATGAGGTGCGTCATAATATTGAAGAAGGATGGTAGGAATACCAACTCGAAGCTGACAAGACATTGGACCACATCCTTCTGTAAACTTGGTAGAGTTGCTGGATCGATTACCTTCTGTGAAATTGCATTGAGGAATGCACATAGCTTCACAATGGGTACTCGAACATTTTCCGGTAGAAGCCCCCTCAATGCAACCGCAAGTAATTGTGTCATAAGCACGTGGCAGTCATGAGACTTTAGGTTTTGGAACTTTTTCTCTGCCATGTTTATTATTCCCTTTATATTCGACAAGAAGCCAGACGGGACCTTGATACTGCTCAGGACTTCAAAAAAGATTTCCTTCTCTTCTCTAGTAAGAGCGTAGCTGGCAGGATCTTGATACTTCCCTAGATGCAGGCCGTCACGTTCGTTCATACGTTTGTGGTCCTGCCATGATTTCGGTGTATCTTTCGTCTTCCCATACACGCCCAAGAAGTTTAGCAGGTTCACACAAAGATTTTTCGTCGCGTGCATCACGTCGATTGCAGAGCGAACATCTAGGATTTTCCATTAGGGTAGGTCCCAAAATATAGATTTCTTCTTCCACATGGGTACGTGTCCGTTAGCGTCATTCAGAACAGATTGTCCGCCAGGACCCTTTCCAAAGATTACTTTTAAATCCTTGACCATACCATATATATCATTACCAGTAGGACGGGTAGGCTTCATCCGATAATCTACCTCACCTTTGAAATAATTGCCTTTCTTTCTTAAGATATACCTGTTTAGAAGAAATCGACGATGCCCCGGGTACACATTCTTCTTACATTTATCAAACACTTGTAGTTCAAATTTGGATTACTTTCAGAAAATTAGCATAAACTCATTTAACTAGGCGAAATTAGATAGAAATCAAGAAAATTCCTAATACTTGGGGATTATCCATCAAATGTGGACTACTCTTTGCGAGAATTAGATGGGTGCCATTTTGCACCACTTTTTTTTTGAAGCGTGACTGTAGGGCAACCGCCCCACAACATTTTCTATTTTCTCATCTCAAGTCTCCACAAACTGTACAAATATTTACAGAAAAAGGTGGGGGGATGGAGGGAAGAGAGGGGGACTATATACAAACCCTAAGGTAGATCATCTAACCAGGCCAACAAGGTTGGCACATGCTTTGCTTTCATCCTATGTCTAAGCATATACATATCATGTACAAAGCCACTTCTCCACCTATTAAAGGTAGGCCTCTCATTTCTGAAGATTTTGCCATTTCTTTTTAGCCAGATATTTCTGCAGGCCACAATGATAACCTCCATGGAGAACACATGCGGAAATCTTCTCCTCGCCACGGAGATGACAGTCTGAATGCTATCCCCCACTGTCCACTGAATTTGCACGTAATTCCAGACTCTCTGGCTAAAGTTACACATGAAAAAGAGATGCTGCCTATCTTCATATGTTCTTAGAGGGCATAACACGCAGTGATCATTGTCTGCAACATTCCAGTGTCTGCGCTTCAACATGTCCTTAGTGTTGAGTCTATCTCTCAACAACAGCCAGGCAAACACTTTATAATTCATTGTGCAGCAAGTTTCCCAAATCCATCTGTATGTCTTCGGTACTGTCAACGATGAAAACACTTTCAGATAAAACTGCCCAGCAGTATATTTCTCTCCCCAGCAATATGACCAGACATCTTGGTCCTGGCTCGGTGGATTATTCTCTAATAAGATCTGCAGGTTTTCCAATTCATTGAAAGCTTGCTGTGACAAGGGCAAGCTAAAGAACGAAGATATTTTTTGTACTTGGTTCACAAAAATGTCATTTTTGCCACTTAAAAAAAGAAAAATGATATTTATAAAAATAATTTGAAAAATTCCTTTGGAATCATTGCTTCCTATACCAATATACACCTATTTGTCGAATATGAGAACTTTATCACAAACAATGCCGTGGGAATTGCCATAACTTGATCATTTGGCTCCATGCTAGAGGTTTTTTTTTCATAGCAAGTTTATCGATGTTTCTGTGATGCAAAAGATGATATGGATGGCATATTTGAATTCCTCTCATTTTTTAATCAATTTAGACATTTTATTTGTCAAATTTTGATTTACGGATTTAAAGATATGAATTATTCCATATTAAATATTATTACATAATCATTGTTATTTATTCAAAAAATATTATTACATAATAATTGTTATTTATTCAAAAAAATATTATATAATCATTGTTATTTATTCAAATAAATTTTGAAAATTTAAACAATAAAAAAGTGTAACATCATGACTCATGGGTTAATATGATTGATAGGATACTAATATCAGTAAGTTCTAACTTCTCATTTGAAATCTAATTTAGAAGGAACTCAAAAGTTAAGCGTGCTTGGGCTGGATCAATTTGAGGATAGGTGACCGAATGGGAAGTTTGACCATGGTAAGTATTTTGACCTGAGATTAAGTGTATAACTAGATATTAAGTGTGTGGCTAAGTGAGAAATTTCGGAATAGAATTAATTTCGGAATAAAATTAAAAATAGAATTGAGAATAGAATTAAGAATAGAATAGAGAATAATTGAGAATAGAATTGAAAATAAAATTAAAAAAACTCCCGGTACTTTTGGTACCGGTTGGTGCTACCAACCGGGACTAAATGTCCCTACCTGGGAGGGCTCCGCCGTGGCCACGTGGGTCTCCAGCCGTGGCCACGCGAGACTAAAATAGAATTGAGAATAGTTACGAACCGGTACTAAATGTCTCCAGCCCCGCGGGCTCCGCCGTGGCCACGTGGGAGGGCCTTTAATCCCGATTCGTAACAAACCGGGACTAAAGGGGGAGCCTTTAGTCCTGATTTGGCAGTCCCGGTTGGCAAACCGGGACTAAAGGTTCTTCCCAACCAGGACTATAGGCCATTTTTCTACTAGTGGTAGTTTCCGTCACTTGGAGTACACAGCATAATGAAACGGAGAGGGTACAAGGCATAGTATAAAATTCAAAGAAAATTATCTTATTCAATTTTCCCAATAATAAGATATGAGGAGGATTATACCGCATAAATGCGTGGGTAGGTTGGACAAGTTTTGAGTAAAACACACATACACACACTACGGCCTAAATGAGAGCAAATCCATCAAGTTTCAATTTTGAGCCACCTGGCCATGCGGCAACACACACATGTAAAACACGTACTGCGAAGTGCTAACACGCGGGCTTCGTCCTTTCATTCTTCTTCTCCTATATCTTCCTTTATTTAGCTTCCGCTGCAGTATGGACGACGATTTCTACAATTTCTTCCTTTGCTTTCAATATATCCCTGGCCGCGTTGCCCTTGGCCTTTTTCAGATCCTCCACGAGACGCTTGAGGCGCGCGTCAGGATGCTCCGTGCGCATCAGGTACCCGGCAACCTCCGCCGGAGACATGTGGACATCCTTCAGCAGCTGTTCTATCTCGGGGAGCAGATGGTGCTCGGTGATGGTGATGCCCTGCAGGTAGTTGGTGGCCAGCACCTTGAAGGCCTCGAAGCCACAGTAAGACATCTCGATATGCATGTCCATCCTGCCTGGCCGGATCAGCGCTGGGTCCAGCTTGTCCTTGTTGTTGGTGGTGAAGATGATGATACGCTCGCCGCCGCACGCCGATCACAGCCCGTCAATGAAGTTGAGCATCCCAGAAAGGGTCAGCTTGGTGCCGTCGGCGTCCTTCTCGCGCTCTTTCTTCATGTTATGGCTCTCACCGCCGGACTTCTTGTCCCTGCGCTTGCCGGTAAAGTCGACGGAGCGGTCAATGTCCTCGATAACGATGATGGACTTACCCTTCGTCTGGATGAAGAGCTTCCGGAGCTCTGTGTTGTCATTGACCGCCGTGAGCTCGAGGTCGTAGATATCGTAGTTAAGGTGGTTGGATATGGCGGCGATCATGGTGGACTTTCCGGTGCCGGGGGGCCAAAGAGCAGGTACCCACGCTTCCATGGCTTGCCGACCTTGTCGTAGTATACCTTTCCATTCAGGAAGGCATTGAGGTCATCCATGAGGCCCTTCTTCTTCATGGGGTCCATGGCAAGCGTATCGAACGTCGCCGGGTGCTGGAACGCCACGTGGGTCCAGCAATTCTCTCGATGTGGGTTGTTGGTGAAGAGGCGGCGCTGGCGGTTGTTGGCGATGGCGGCGCGGCCCTTTTCAAGGACGTGGGGCAGATAGGAATCTTTGACTTCGTCGCGGAAGCGGCGATGGAATGCAACTCGGTAGAAGCGGCGCAACTCGTCACCGGGGTGTTCGACGAGGACGGTGGAACTTGGGCGCTCCGTGTAGGCGTACCACCAGAGTGTGGTGCCTTTGAAGCTGACAATGATCTCCTGTTCGTCGTCAACAAGGAAATGGGGTTCCCGTTCGTCACTGCCGAGCTCGGCCTTGAGCTTGCGCGCCCGATCGGTAAGGCCGGAGATGTAGCCCTCGATCGCAACGAACAACTCGTTGCGTTCGAAACGGTTGGCCGTGTACTCAGGGATGGTTATTTGTACGGTTGAGCTAAAGAAAGTGGTGATCTTGTTGATAAACAGTTTGATCCTGACCTGGTTCATTGCCAAGGTGATGAGGCCAGCTATGAACGCCAGAGCTGATCCAACCCCGGCCCACACGTCGTTCGACACCATGGCCGGGTTGGGTAGCTTGGCTTGCTAGCTAGCTAGGTTTAGGAAGCAACGGCTCTAAATTGATGAGACCAAAACAAAGCTAGCTAGCTCGAAACTGGCGCTGCTGTTGCATCGGCTGATATGTCTAACACATATATATAGAGCCGTGGCTTAGCGCTGCCCTAGCAAAGCTCTTGCAGACTGGAGCCCCTCTGAACAATGGCAACCGGACAGGGAAAAAGACAATATACCAACATGTCAAAGCGCAAGGCACTCAAGGTATTTCTCCCATGCCAGAGCATCTCCACCGGCGCCCCAATAGAGAGTCTGACAAGTGTGTTGGATACATGCTATTAGAAGCGCCGGTACACGTTGCCGGCCTATTGGGAGCGCCTCGCCCTACCGGCGGCTCCCAATAGGTTTTTCTCGAAAATCATTTGAATCTTGAATATGAACGAACCGGCGATATTTCATCGAATTCAAAAGACATTTAACAAACTTAAACAAAATTTAACTATGGCGAGAGAGGAAGGCCTATCCCGACGGCGACATCATCAGTAAACTTGCATGCGTCAATGATCTGTCGTTGGAAGTGTCATCTGCTATTAGCGCCGGCGGCTGAGCCTTCTGGTTTCACCGCTGTCGACTTCGTCTTTGAGGAACTTCTACCGTCGGCCGAGGAAGGCCTCGATGGCGGCATGCATTCCCTCCCACTCTGGCTCTGGCCAGTCGCCGCTGTCATGCACCCCTCCTCCGGTGCCGGTGCTGCTGGCAAGGAAGGTTGGGCGCCTCATAGTCGTTAGAGCGGGCCCGCTCGTCGTCCGACGTGAATCACTCTCTCGGTGGCGACCTCATGCTGGTGGGGAGGAAGAAGCGGCCACGGCGGGCCTCGTACTCCGCGTCTATCACAGGGTGCTAGTGCGGTGCCGAGATGGAGTAGAAGGGGTCGACGCGCTGCGTCCACAATAAGTCCCTCGACCGATGTATGATGAAGTCGAGGCGGGCGTTCCCGCTGAGCCGTGGCGCCACCGGCACCTTGGCGACTTTCAGCACCCACCCCTCCGGTAGCTCAACGCCGTCTGGCACTGGTATGTTGTGACGGGCGTGGTCCTCCGATCTCCTCGACCGATAGCGTCGGAGGAGGCACCACGCGGGAGGAGCTGGCCACGTCGGCCGAAAAGGCATACGACGTAAGAGGGTATGCGTCCGTAGGCGGTGGCGCTCAGGACGAGCTGCCCTGCTCGGGGCGGCGCACGAGGAAGGCCTGCTCATCGTGTCGCATCTTCTCCAGGAGGAGGCGTTGCTCGTTGGCCGCGTTCCACTCCTCCTCCTCGCGCTGCACATCTTGCGGCTCCACGCCTCGACCATCTCCGCTCCTTGTTCAGGAGGCAGCGCTGCTCCTCATGCTCGTTGCGGCGTTCGGGATCATGGCGCGTTCGTACCGAGCATGATGGTTTGTGGCCAATAGATAGCGGCGGGAAAGCTCCTCTTTGGTCATCGGTGGTCGCGTCTTGTGGTTGCCTGACATGCTAGTTAGGGTTTGGTTGGAGATGAGAGGAGAGTTTTGTGTGGAGATGAGGCGCACCGAACACCGCATTAACGCCGACATCGGCTCGTCTGCCACGCGCATTAACGCCGACGACGCGTGTGAGCCCCCGCCTGGGCTTCTAGTAATGTGCTCGAGGCGTCGCGTCGTCTGCGCCCGTCTGGGGAGCCGTTGCGTCACTAAAACGGGAATACTGGGCACAATAAATCCGTCTGCGGCTTTCAGTCGCTCACGTGTCGGTCTCTCGCATCAGGATCCGACGTGGCACGCGCTACCACGGTTGCCGGCACGCCCGCTTGCCTCCCTACAAACAGGGCGCGAAGCGAGGTTACTGGATGCTATATTATATTGGAACGCGCCGGTGGAGTCCGATTTCGTGTCGGCGCGCCAAATAGCCCTGTTGAGAGCATTATTGGGTGCGCCGGTGGAGATGCGCTCAGATAATGAGATGTACTTTTCGTACATCCTCTTTTCAAAAAGCATGTCGCTTTACGTTTTCTGGATGCGGGAAGGAGAAGATGAAGGACCACAATTCTTTATATATGCAAAGCAATTCTTCATGGTACGTAAAGGGCAGAAGGACTATAATTCGCAGAATCAGCGAAAGCATAGATCTTGAAGCATAAACTGAGACATTTCCGATGGTAAACTAACCGTGGCTTGGCGCTGTTGTTGCATCAGATGATATGACCGGGTCTCTAACATGCTCTTTCAGGCTGGATACCCTATCCAAACCATGGCAAGCAGAGACAGTGTGAAAAACAAACTATACCAACATAAAAGAAAATAGGTGCCATTATATATTTATTACAAGTATATAAGAAGAAATTTTGCCTCGAGTGGAGACACCACTCTTACAGGGTCTATCCCATTAATCCAATGAATCTACTCCTACTCCCAATACCTGCACCTACAATCTAAAATCATCCTTGCCTTACTTCATCTACTACCATCACAAGAATATGACGGCGCCCAGGTTATGCTTAGCTGGTTAGATTATTTATGGTGGAAATCCACTCAAGTTCGAGTCCTTGATTCATTTCAGTAATTAATCGATACTATGCTTTTTGTGGTAGCAAACGATGCCTGCCGATAGCGAGAGCATCTTTACTGGCGCTCCCAAAAGCATCCAACAAGTGTGCCGAACACATGCTATATATTGTGAGTGCTGCCACAGGTTGCCGCGCTATGGGACCGGCTCCCCCCACCGGCCGCTCCCAATAGACGCTCCTAGTAGCGAATCTATTTTGAAAAAATTAAAACGACAATATTTCATATGTTTTACATATTTTGACGGAAAGTTAAACTAAATTGACCTAAAACTAAACCTAGAGACCGATGTAGAACCAGTCCCAGTCGAACTCCTTGACCGTGGCATCGATGTTGAACGTGGCGGCATACTGCAGCGCCTCCTCCAACTCTTTCCTGACCTCGGCGTCACCTCCGGGCGGCGGTGGCGCGGCCTCCTCCTCCTCGATGTCGTCTAGAATGACGACAGTGCCGTTCGAGATGGTGGACCACCGCTCCGCAATCCTCCTTCGGCGCCGGCTGGACGGTGTCGAAGGACTGCTTCATGGACTCGGCAAGGTGGAGCTGGTAGAGGGCCTCGGCCTCCTCCTCCGTCATTTCCCGATGTGGTGGCGGTGGCGCGGCGCGCTTCTTTCCTTAGGGCGCCACCTCCGGCTCGACCTTAACCTTGGCCGGGCCGAAACCACGGATGGTCACACTGCATCCGCCTGTCCTTCGCGGCGGCACTAACCAAGGCGCATCCGTCTTGATTTTCACGGGAGGTGGCGGCCTGCGCTAGGAGCCGGCCTCCTGCTTGGGGATGAGCAACCTTGGCGTCGACGTCATCATCGATCACACACTGGAGGAGCCGCGCTAGGAGGTGTGAGCCGGAATCGGCGTCGGCATCACCCAGGGCACCTGCTGCTTGGGCGGTGGGTGTACCCGTACTGGGCCATCATGTCGTAGAGCGCACGGTCGCCCCACCAGCAGCAGGGCCACTCCCTGTTTAACTACGCCGGCCTTGTACCCTCGTGGCTTCGTCGTTGTGCGCCATCGCTGCTCGCAAGTGGTGGACTGGAGAGCAAGGGGAGAGAAGAGAAAGTGAGCGCCGGTGGAGGCCACGGGGAGTGCCGTGCGCGCTTATAAGGACGGCAGGGAGGTGAAGCGCGGGAACACGAGGGGCGTCCATTTAACGTCGGTGCCGGTTCCCGAGGCACAGTAACTCCGGCGATGCGTGTCGGGAAGAGGAGGCACGACGTGTCCCCGTGTTAGAGGAAACCGCTCGGCGTTGCAATAAATTACGCTGACCATCATTGTGTCGCTGATGTGTCGGGCCCGCCCTTCTATCTGACGTGGCAGTGTTGCCGCGAATTGCCAGCGCTCCAGGTTAACTCCCTATAAACATAGCGCGAAGTGGGGTTGCCGGACGCAGTATTGGGCCTGTCCGGCAACTTTTGAGATATTGGGAACGTCGGTGAGTTGACGATTTCGTGCCAGCGTGTGCAATAGCTAATTGGGAGTGTCCATGAAGATGCTCTGATGCGCTTATGGTGACTCCATGCATACGAGCGACTGGGTTTGTGCTTGTGTTTAAAAAATATGCACCATATTATCTAGAGTGGTCCCATCTTCTCTCTATATATATTTGTCTTTCTATGTCTCTCTTCTCATAACATTAGTACTTTGTTATTATGTCATCAGACTTGTCTACGTGGCATCTTATTTACTGAAAATGAAATTGCTATCCGAGGCTTTCCACGCTGTAGTGCTAGACGCTCAAGGTAAGCATAGTTTCTCCTGCATCTTCTTTTCACAAAGAATGTCTTTGCTATGCGCTGGAAGGATAAGTTCACAGGTGATTCTTGCTGCTGACGCACGTAATTTTTCAGGTTGTCCAAATGCTGAAGGACCACAAGAACCAGATAAAGCATGGTGGCCAAAGCAAAAACATTTAGCATTTCGTTGCTGTGTGCACCACTGCACCATAAGAATTCAAGGTATTTATTCTGGACATGCATGTTATTAGCTAAAGCACAGGTTCTCCTGCTTCCTCCTTTCGCAAAGAACCAGTCTTTTTTTGTGTGGCGCAAGCAGAAGGCTAGCAACGAATGTTTCAAGCGGCTGGCTAAAGAGGACATGACCAAAAAAGCCCATCTACAAAATACTTTTTTTTAGATAAAGGGTTTTATTACTCAAGAGTTCAAGTATTACACCCGGCCTCTGCATAAACAATGCACACAGCCGCAATCCAACTGGGAAAATAAAAGTAGTGCAACAATAGACGAATTACAATCAACATGATAATGTAAAACGCCTATGACAAAGGCAAGCTCGACGACCTATGGAGGACCAATCATGCGATCAAGCGGCCACCCATGATGTGAAAAAATGTCCCTCGCCACATCTTCTAGTCGTGCACACGCCTCCGTAAAGAGGTCTCGATGTCCCACACGTTATAAGGTGGACCACAAACGGAGAATAATTGTGCAATGGTAGAGTACCTGCATATGAGACACATTTTTATCATTGAAAAGCTTGTCATTTATACTAAGCCAAAGCGACCATATAACGGCAATCGCTCCCACCCTAATAACCGTTCTAACCTTCTTGTCTATCCCATGTAGCCAGTTGCCAAAAACATTTGCAACAGACTTGGGTGGATATAAGTTAGACGCTATTTGGATAGATGACCATATAGAACGTGCGAAACTACACTCGAAGAATAAGTGTTTTATTGTCTCTTGTTGTGGACAAAACACACACTCAGTACTTCCATGCCAATTCTGTTTGACAAGGTTATCCTTGGTTAAGATGACATCCCTACGAAGATACCACGTAAATACTTTTATTTTAAGTGGAATCTTCATTTGCCATATTTTTTTATTATCGTCGACTGGAATATCAGAATGCAGAAGCGCCCTATACATAGAATCTACTGAGAATTTTCAATTCTCGCATAGATTTCAACGAAATTCATCAGGACCTTGTGTACGTTGGACAAATTCCAACCGTGCCAGCAAGGCGTTCCAAGATGTTAATCTCGGACCAATTAAATCTCGTCTGAACGACACATTGGGTGGTGAGCACTGCATAACAGTGGCTATAGTATCCCCTTTGTGTCGAACAATGTTATATAGGGCCGGATATTGCTCCCGGAGGGTGACCATATGTCCTCCCAGAATCTAATCTCCATGCCATTCTTAATATTAAATACACCAAAGCGAAAGAAATGTTTCTTAGTCGCCATTAGGCCGGCCCAAAAGTGGGAATCACCAGGTTTCCACGCCACATGTGATATCGCCTTTGTGCCAATGTATTTTCTTTTAAGGAGTGTTTGCCAAATACCATCTTCGGTTAGTAAATTAAACAGCCACTTCCCTAGGAGCGCTGAATTCTTGATACAGAGATCATGAATACACAGCCCTCCTTGATCTTTTGGTCGACAAACAACATCCCATTTAGCCAGTCGATACTTCTTTTCTCATCATCCCCTTGCCAAAAGAATCTTGAACGGAAGTAATCCAGTTTATGCAAGACACCTTTTGGTAATTGGAAGAAGGATATCATATACAGTACCATATTTGTGAGTACCGAATTAATGAGAACCAACCTTCCACCAAGGGACAATAATTTGCCTTTCCAACTAGACAACCGTGCTTGTAGACGCTCCTCGACATGTCTCCATTCCGCATTAGTCAATTTCCGATAATGAATAGGTATGCCCAAGTACATTATAGGAAATTGACCCTGCTCACAACCGAATATTTTGGCGTACTGAGCAGATGCGTCCTGTGCATCGTCGAAGCAAAATAATTCACTTTTATGGAAATTGATTTTTAATCCAGATAATTGCTCGAATGCTGACAATATCAATTTCAGATTCGTCGCTTTATCAAGATCGTGTTCCATAAAAAGAATTGTATCGTCCGCATATTGAAGTATAAAAGTCCCCCATCGACAAGATGTGGAACAACCCTTCAATCTGACCATCCGTTTTTGCCCGCTCAATCATGATGGTCAACATATCTGCCACTATATTGAATAGTATAGGCGAGAGAGGATCACCTTGCCTTAAGCCCTTTTTTGTTTGAAAGTAGCGACTGACATCATCATTGACTTTAATCGCCACACTTCCCCCACAACAAAGTTACGGATCCATTCCACCACTCGTCAGAGAACCCTTTCATTCTTAGAGTTTGTAGTAAAAATGGCCACTTTACTTTGTCATAAGCTTTTTCAAAGTCAATTTTGAAAATTACCCCATTAAGTTTCTTCGTATGCAACTCATGTACGGTCTGTGTAGGACGACGACCCCATCTAGTATATTCCTCCCTTGCATAAAGGCAGTTTGGGTAGGTTTAACCACATGATCTGCAACAGAATTCAACCTAATAGTGGCTACTTTTGTAAAGATCTTGAAGCTAACATTCAGGAGGCATATAGGCCGATACTGTTGTATCCTCTCAGCCGCCTGAATCTTAGGCAACAAAACGATTTCCCCAAAATTAAGGCGAAAAAGTTCAAGTTGTCCAGCATGCAAACAACCGAATAACTCTAACAAGTCGGACTTAATGGTTTCCCAAAAATACTGGTAGAACTCAACTGGGAATCCATCAGGCCCAGGTGCCTTATTATGCTCCATTTGGAAAACCGCCTTGCTTATCTCTTCTTCAGAGAAGGGTGCGATAAGCAGGTTGTTTTCCTCCGGAGTTACTTGGGTAATATCATCCGTCCGTGTCTCGTCAAGAGTGAAGTTTCCTTCCTTCGGAGCTCCGAATAGACCTTTATAGTAGTCCGTAATATAATCTTTGAGCTTGTCCTGACCCTCGATCAGGCCCTCATCCTGGTGAAGAGAATGAATAAGTTTCCTCCTATGTCTGCCATTAGCGACATTGTGGAAGTACCTCGTATTCGAATCCCCTTGCAGAATGAATTGGGCCTTAGATCTTTGGTACCATTTAAGCTCTTCTTCACGCAACATACAACCCACCTGCTCATTCGAGTGCCGTTTTAGGTCACTCTCATTCGCTGTTAAGGGACGTGATTCTGCAATTTTATCGAGCTCATCAATGATGGAACACAGGCGCTCTTTTTTTCTTTTTTAAGCATTCCGGTTGTGTGCCTTGACCATCCACAAAGGAATTTACGCATATTGCGCATCTTATAATTCCACCGTTGGATAGCACTGTCGCCCACGACCGGTTGAGCCCATATCCTTTTAACCAATTCATCAAAGCCATCCCGCAACAGCCACCCTAATTTGAATTTGAATTGAGACTTAACGGGTGGTTTCAATGTACCGGTAGATAGGAGTATGGGGGCATGATCCGAGAAAGCCTCAACGCGTTCCAAAGCACGTACCGTCACCAATGGATATCTATCTTCCCAACGGGAGTCCATCAGCTCCCGGTCCATCTTCTCGAATGTCGGCTCGGGGAGACTATTAGCCCAAGTAAACTGTCTCCCCGTCATATGAACCTCCCTTAAAGACAAGCTATCAATTACAGCATTGAATAAGTGAGGCCAATGACCGTCGAATCTACCCTTGCTTTTCTCGTGACGGTACCTCAGCATATTGAAATCCCCTCCTATAAGAATAGGGTGCGGGTTATCCTTAGCTAGATTAACCAGTTCTCAAAGAAAAGCAGCCTTAAATTCTTCTTGGACAGCGCCATACACAGCAACCAAACTCCATATAAAATTGTCAAACTTGTTTCGGATATGAAATTTAATGTGAAATTCACCATCCGAGCGGTCCAACAACTCCATGTTATCAGTTTTAATGCGGAGTAGCATGCCACCCGACCTACCTCGAGGGGGACAAGAATACCAGGCAAAATCCACTCCACCTGAAAGGCGGTCTAGTAGGGTGCTTGGAAAATCTCGTCTACCCATCTCGGAAATCGCCAAAAAATCCAACTTATGATCTCTCACATGATGCGCAATATTCAAATGTTTAGCCAAGTCGCCTAGACCTCTGCTATTTTCAAATATGCCATTCATTGGGAAACTATTGGAGATTTTGACTTTCTCGCGTTTTTGCGCGAAGATTGGTTATTTTTACTTTTAGCGGATTTGGATCTCTGGCCGGTAGCGTACAGGTCATCAAAAGATCCCAGCTGAGCCTCGTCCAAATCCACTTCTGTAACCTCTCCTACAAGATGTGATAGAAGTTGTCCATCTATTGTGTCATTCGCATCATCATCATCTACAGGTGAGGCTACCGGCCTACTCGAAATATTAGGTGTCACCCTACGGCGATCATACTCTACGTGTTTCAGAACATTAGCCGATAAAACCACCTCCTTTTCATTCCTCCCTAAGCTAACGCCTACCGCTGACAACTTAGCCCATAAAGTAGACGTAGGAAAGGACAAAAATGATTTGGAGGCTTTAGACGTACCAAAGGCAGGAGTGGAGAATGACTCAGCTTTGCGACGTATCGCCTTCGCCATCGAATCCTCGTCCGTCGCCGATGCTCCATCCTTCCCAGTGAGGTGACGTTCGCTATGCCTAGGTGTCACCATAGGCAGCGGCCGTCCCCCCACTGGCACGACCTCAATGGGATAGGGCGAAGTTGGTGTAGAAGCCCTCTCAACCATTGTGGTAGGTGTCGGAGACGCAGGAGTAGACGGCGCCACAATGGGGGAGGACAAGGTTGATGTAGAGTCCACCTCCACCGACTGCGACGCCATGGGAGAAGGCTTAGTCGGTGTAGCAGCCCCCTCCGCCATCGTGTCGCTCCTCGCCGCCGGCAAGGTCGCACCGGGATCCGACATGGGACAAGCCAGTGACCCCACCAGCAGCTCCTCCGTCTGCGTGCCCGGCGAGCCTTCAAACTCAGCTCCACCTGGGCTGCCTGACGCACGGGCGAGAGCAGCGTGGCTCTCCTAGCCTTCAGCCGGAGCTACGGCTGGACTCTCCGCCGCGCGGGCGAGCTCCAGGCCCAGGTCGCCGCTGCAACCCGGCCCAGAGGCGCGCAGCACGCCAGAGCGCTCCAGGTCGCCGGTGCGGCCCATAGCCCCGCAACAGCCCAGCTCAGCGCAGCGGCCCGAGTCGCCCTCCTTTCCTGCACCAGCATCTCCAGAAGCGTCCCGCAGCCCACCAGCGGTGGTTAGTTGAGTACCACCAGGCGGTGAGCTGCAATTCGGTGACTGCCATGGGCCAGAAGCCAGAGAACCATCAAACACGGGAGAAACAACATTTTTCCAATTTTTGACAAGTTCGATCGCTCTCGGGGTCGTAGGGTTGGGGTTAAAATGTGTAAGAGCTACACCCTTCAAAAATTGTGCCACTGATGATCCTTGCACATGGCCATCACCCGCTGACGGGCTAGTATCCATCACCGTACTTGTGGTATCTGTGACACTGTTGGACGGGCCATCTTCACCTGGTTCTCCACCCACACCTCCCTCCCCCATACCATTGTCGTCTGAGTCATCCTTGCCCTTGCGCTGTCAAATGAAAGGAACAAAGTCTGCCTCCGGGATATAATCATCCGCCTCTGGTCTGAAGGTGAAGTCATAACCTTTTAAACGCAACACCCCATCAGTTGTAATGTACGGTCCCATCTCATCTATATCTTTGAAGCACTCATCATCCATCATCCCAACTAAAATACGGACCACACCTCTACGTCGGAGTGAGAACAAGTCCACATCTATCGTGGTACCGATGAGAGAGCCAACTGCCCACAGACCCCAGAAGTGTCTCAGCGGATTTGGCACACCGGTGACATGAACCCAAGTCTGATGCAACTCCATCCTATGCGGAACCTCTACCGGCTTCCACACGCTGAAAACAAGCTTGGTATCTTGAGAAGGAACACCGAGCTCAACTCCATCAAACCTCGTTAAGGCATCCTTGGACGGGAAGTTCACCGTGAAAGATTTGTCCCCATTAGGTATCGCCTCCCAGCACCAAGACTACGTAGGGCATAATCGCGCCACCTGAGATGCCACCTGTTTTGCAGTGGCTGCCACTCCATGAACCATCACAAGAGCCACAGTGGTAGTCCTCGGAGTGGTATCCATCTTAAAAAGACTGTCGGGAAACTGAGTAAACATAGTATTCTTATGCCCCTGACCAGCGACACACACCGAGGGTTTCGGCAACTTCAGCGTCGGACACATAGGAGTGGGGTGCTTGGCATTGTCACAAATGTAGCAGTAGTGGCTCACCGAACAATCCTTGGTAGCATGTGTGTTCACCGTGCATTTCCAGCACCAAGCCTTTGGCTTCTTCGTCCCTTGCACACCGGCGGCAGCAGGCCCGACATTATGCACCGCTACTTGCGCCGGCAGCCCGTGAGGTACAACAGGTTGTCCGCTGATGTCTACGCACGCTTCTATTCTTGTAGACAGTGTTGGGCCTCCAAGAGCAGAGGTTTGTAGAACAGCAACAAGTTTCCCTTAAGTGAATCACCCAAGGTTTATCGAACTCAGGGAGGTAGAGGTCAAAGATATCCCTCTCAAGCAACCCTGCAATTAAGATACAAGAAGTCTCTTGTGTCCCCAACACACCTAATACACTTGTCAAATGTATAGGTGCACTAGTTCGGCGAAGAGATAGTGAAATACAAGTAATATTGATGATTATAAGTAGTAATTGCAATCTGAAATAAAAATGGCAGCAAGCAAACATGTAGCAGAACTTGTTGTAAACGGTGTTTCAGTGCTTAGAAACAAGGCCTAGGGATCATACTTTCACTAGTGGTATCTCTCAACATTTTAGCACAACTGAACGCAAGTAAGTGCTACTCGGGATTATTCTCCTTCTTGGTGAAACAAGAGTACTATGCGTAGGGCTACAAAAGCACACCTCAAAGTCTGAGTAAACAAACACCACAATTCCACAAAGAATAAGCCATGATAATATCTAAATTATTTATAGAGTCACACACAAGTACCCACACTGTCACCTTGATACCGTGTTCTCACAATGACTCCGGAAACTAGATAAAATCACTTGAGTAGCATAAACATTACATATGAATTCAGCGATACTAGCAATGCTCATGATCACATAAAGATCACACCATGGGAGAGAGAGGTAAACCACATAGCTACCGGTAGAGCCCTCAGCCTCGGGGGAGAACTACTCCCTCCTCATCATGGGAGGCAGCAACGGCGATGAAGATGGCGGTGGAGTCGATGGAGATGGCTCCGGGGGCAATTTCCCGTCCCGGTAGGGTGCCGAAACAGAGACTTCTGTCCCCCGAATTAGGGTTTTTGGTGGCGGCGGAGCTACGGAACTCTTCTGGAGAAATCGTCGATTCTTCTAGGGTTTTCGGGGCAGGAGCAATATATAGGCCAAAGGGCAACGCGAGGGCGTGCACGAGGCGACCTCACCACGTGGCGGCGCCACCCCCCTCCAGGCCGCGCGACGGCATGGTGAGGAGGCCCTGGGCCTCTGCTGGACTTGCCCTTCTGGCTCCGTGGGTCTTCTGGCGAAATAGAATTTCTGTAATTTTTCTAGATTTTCCGAGCACTTTGGTTTTCGGGCCTTTTCTGCAATACACAGACATAATAAACAGAAACTGGCACTGTGGCATCTTGTTAATAGGTTAGTCCAATAAATGTCATAATATGATATAAAGTGTATATAAAACATGTGACAATTGGTATAATATTAGCATGGATCATAAGAAATTATAGATACGTTGGAGACGTATCAAGCATCCCCAAGCTTAGTTCTACTCGTCCTCGAGTAGGTAAAACGATAACAACAAATAATTTCTTAGGTGACATGCTACCACATAATCTTGATCAAATAATATTGTAAAGCATATGTCATGAATGAAGTGACTCAAGGCAATGGTCTATAGTTTGCTAACAAATAGATAATGAGTAAACACTGAATAATATAAGCAAAAACTTTTCATAAATAGTACTTTCAAGACAAGCATCAAAAAGTTTTGCATAAGAGTTAACTCATAAAGCAATAGATTCTAAGTAAAAGGCATTGAAGCAACACATAGGAAGATTTAAGTTTCAACAATTGCTTTCAACTTTCAACTTGTATATCTCATGGATAATTGTCAACACAAAGCAATATAATAAGTGCAATAAGCAAGCATATAAAAATTGTTGCACACAAAGTTGACACAAGTGTTTGCTTCTGAGATAGAAAGGAGTAGGTAAACAGACTCAACAATAAAGTAAAAGAAAGGCCCTTCGCAGAGGGAAGCAGGGATTAAATCATGTGCTAGAGCTTTTTAAGTTTTAAAATCATATAGAGAGCATAAAAATAAAGTTTTGAGAGGTGTTTGTTGTTGTCAACGAATGGTAGTAGGCACTCTAACCCCCTTGTCAACCAGACTTTCAAGAGCGGCTCCCATGAAGACGTTATTTCTACCCAAAGGCAGATCATCCCTCTTCTCTTTTGTTTACACATGTACTTTATATTTGTGTGACACTCCTCCCAACCTTTTCTTTCACAAGCCATGGCTAACCGAATCCTCGGGTGCCTTCCAACAATCACATACCATGGAGGAGTGTCTATTTTTGAATGATTAACTTTTTAAATTGCTTACTGATAAATCAGGGCAAAACATGTGAAGAGAATTAAAAGGTGAAAGTTGTAATTAATTGGGACTGGGCACCCCATTTGCCAGCTCTTTTTAAAAATTATTGGATAAGCGGATGTATATGCCACTAGTCCATTGGTGAAAGTCTGTCAGGAGTAAATGACAAGGTTGAAAGATAAAACACCACATACTTCCTCACGAGCTATAAAACATTGACACAAATAAGGGATAATAGCTTTTGAATAGTTTAAAGGTAGCACATGAAGTATTTACTTGGAATGGCAGAAAATACCACATAATAGGTAGTTATGGTGGACACAAATGGCATGGGTTTTGGCTCAAGGTTTTGGATGCACGAGAAGCATTCCCTCTCAGTACAGAGTTTAGGCTAGCAAGGTTGTTTGAAGCAAACACAAGATATCAACCGGTACAGCAAGACTTACATGAAAACATATTGCAAGCATTATAAGACTCTACACTGTCTTCCTTGTTGCTCAAACACTTTTACCAGAAAATATCTAGACCTTAGAGATAGCAAACATGCAAACCAAATTTCAACAAGCTCTACAGTAGTTCTTCACTGATAGGTTTTTAACTACATGATGCAAGAGCTTAAACATGAAATACTTGAGAGCTCAAAACAATTGCCAAGTGTCAAATTATCCAAGACAATAATCTATATGTGTGTCTTTTCGATATACCATCTGCCACATGTTGCATTTTCTGTTTCCAACCAAACACCAATCAACTTATTTCAACAAAAGCTCTCCAAATAATTTACAAATGAAACAAGAGAGTATTACTCTACAAGAACTAACAGCTCTGAATAAGAGATGCAGTAAAAAACATGAGCTAAAAGCATAGCAGTAGCTAGATAAGAATACTCAACAAGTATAAGTGAAGAATATGAGTATTCACATGAAAAAGAGAAGCGTGTCTCTCTCCCACACAAGAATGCTAGGATCCAATTTATTCAGAAAATAAAAATAACAATGCGAAAATAAAAGCACACAGACGCTCCAAGTAAAGTACATAAGATGTGGAAGAATTAAAATATAGTTTCACTAGAAATGACCTGATAAGTTGTTGATAAAGAAGGGGATGCCTTGGGCATCCCCAAGCTTAGACGCTTGAGTCTTCTTGAAATATGCTTGGGTGACCCACGGGGGCATCCCCAAGCTTAGGCTTTTCACTCTTCTTGATCACATCATATCATCCTTCTCGCTTGATCCTTGAAAACTTCCGCCACACCAAACTAAAAGTAATTCTCATTAGAAGGTTAGTGCATAATCAAAAATTCACATATTCTACTGTGACACAATCATCACCAATACTTCTGGACATTAGCTACAGCCACTGATGTTTTATGGAGCAAATAAATCCAATCAAACATAGTAAAAGAGGCAATGCAAAATAAAAGGCAGAATCTGTCAAAACAGAACAGTCCGTAAAGACAAATTTTTTCGAGGCACTTAAGTTGCTCAGATTGAGAAACTCAAAACTAATGAAAGTTGCGTACATATCTGAGGATCACGCACAAATTTGTTCAGAATTTTTCAATTTTTCTGGAGTGAATAAAGCTCAAAACCGTGGACAGCAAAAATCTGTCCCTGTGCAGAAATCCAAATCTAGCATCAACTTTCTACTAGAGACTTTACTTGGCACAACAATGCAATAAAATAAAGATACAAAGGAGTTGTTACAGAAGTAAGCACACTCCTTGACTCAAATAAAATAAAATACAGAAAATAAAATAACATGGGTTGTCTCCCACAAGCGCTTTTCTTTAAAGCCTTTTAGCTAGGCATGAAATTTTTGATAATGCTCTCATATGTATAAGAGTTGAATATAAGAGAGCATCAAGAAGCAAATATTAAACACATTTAAGTCTAACCACCTTCCTATGCAAAGGAATCTTGTAAGAAAACAAATTATTGAAGCATGAAGCATCTAGCATAGAAAGACAAAACAAGTGCAACTTCAAAAATTTAAACAAAAAGAGAGGAGATTCAATATTATTGTGATATATGAAGCCATGTCTCCCTCTCTCATAAAAACTTTCAGTAGCATCATTTATAAAATCCACAATATAACCATCACATGAAACATTCTTATCATGATTCATATGCATAAAAGTATCAATATTTTCCACATAAGCAAAGTTCTTCTTATTAATAACAATGGGAGTAGGATCATAATAAAGAACTTGAACATGATAGACAAGTTGTATATTAGAGAGATGGTTTTGGGTAATCCCTCCATAACTATGACAAGTTTCATGAGGATGATTGTAATTATAACATATGTCATAGTTGTCATTATGATAATTATCAAAGATTGGAGGCATAGTATCATCATAAACAACAGAATAGTTATCTTCCAAAGTGTGTCATTTGTAAACATGTCTTCATTAATTTTACTAGAAGGAGATGTCTTAAATATATAATCGTCAGTAGCAAAAGGATTTTCAAACACCTCATCCCCAAGATTGGAGCTTTCCATATCATAATTGGATGGAACATGGATAGTACTAATAGTATAGACATTATTAACATCATCATTTTCAGAATTGGTACCCCAAAGATTTTCAATATCAAAAGTAGTTTCATTTTCCCAATCATGATCACTACAAGAAGTAACAGACATATAATCATCTTCAATAGTGCCTATAGATTTAGTGTCGAGATAATAATGACCCCAAGTACGTGAATCTTCTTCAATAAGTTTAGACTCATTAGAAACAATCATGAAAGGAGCAACATGCTTAGGAGAGGATCTTTTTATCTTTAGGAGGAGAGGTTTGAAAGGAAGCTTCTCCACATTCCCTGGTTCATTGTTAGAAACAATAGAAGAAACTTGGGAGGATTCCTCCCTTTCATTAATTAGAGTAAAACAAGTATAAGTCCTTTCATATTTTGGCAAAGGTACATCTTTTATAATTTTTTCTATATAAGGATTACTGTGGCTCTTATCAACACAATGGAGACGGCATCCCCGCAAAATACTATTCATATCAAAAGAACTCATATCTAACAAAGAAGTTTTCCTTGATAACTCTTCACACCCCAAAAATAATTCAAGTTCATCATAAAGATCGGATGGATCATGCTATCATCAAACAAACTCGAAATTGTATCATTAAACTTTGAGCATTGGAATTCGAAATGACCTTCTTCATAGCAGAGTTCACAAATAAAAGGATATAGGGCACAAACCTTTTCAGCAAGATCATTTAGAGCCCTACTCCATATTCTAGTTTTCTCATGCTTATGAAGTTTACAATATTCTTCTTCATTATTAGTCTTTTCACAAGGTCTAAGCACTCCACAAAAATTAACATCCTTATAAGAAATAGCATTTTCAGAAGTTTGAGCATGTTTATTGCAATCATTAACAACAATTTCATTTTCCATGCAAGTGTCTTTAAAAGGTTCATGATACATGTCCCAGATTTCTTTAGGAACATTAATATGAGAAGCAAAGGTTCTACAACAATCAACAATAATTTGAGAATCAAGACCATAATTAGCACTAAGCTTTTGAAAACCAGCAGTTTCAACGAAAGACTTAATGCATTCATATTCATAGTTTATACCTGATCCTTTACCTTTGTCATTCTCCCAATCTTCAGTATTGCTTTGAATTCTTTCAACAAGATCCCATCTAGCTTCAACCTTCTTACTTGTGAAAGAACCCTCTGAACAGGCATCTAGATAATCCTTGTAATGACCTGAAAGCCTTGCATAAAAATTAGTAACAATTATTTTCTCAGGAAGCTCATGGTTAGGACATTTGAGTATTAATGTTTTCAGCCTTCCCCAAGCTTGAGCAATGCTTTCTCCATCACGAGGCCAAAAATTAAAAATGTAATTCCTATCTAAATACAATTCATAAGGAGGATAAAATTTAGAGTAAAAGAGATATTCAAGCTCCTTCCACTCCGAATGATGAGGATCATCCAGTAGCTCATACCACTCCCTTGCTTTGTCCTTAAGTGACAATGGAAATAATTTCTTCATGGCATTTTCTCTTGATAAACCTGCAACCTTAAACAACTCACAAAGTTCTTTAAGTTTCAACAAGTGATCACTTGGATGGACTGTTCCATCCCCTGCATAACATTCATCCATAACCTTTTCAACAATTTCCATAGGTATTTCAAAAGGAATACTTTCAGTAGGTGGATTTAAAATATCACAAGCATCATTAGAATTATCACATATGGGAGACACAGTATTATCAGAGCAAATTTTCTCCTCTAAAGCTGGGGAACTAAAAAGATCATTTTCATAAAAACTAGCTTCCCCAAGCTTAGACTTTTCCATAGCATTAGCAATAATGGTGTTCAAGGAATTCATGCTAATAACATTGCTATCACTATTATGCAAACAGACTTCCATAGGTTTTTTAATTTTCTCTTCAAAAGCATCAAGTCCTAATTCAATATAAAGTTCATAAAGATCTCTAATTTTTTTGTTGTTTTCCATTAAGCCTAACTAGTGAAAATAAAAACAAGAAACAAAAAGAAATAATTGCAGAATCTAAAGGAGATACCTTCCAACACTTACCTCCCCGGCAACGGCGCCAGAAAATAGCTTGATGTCTACGCACGCTTCTATTCTTGTAGACAGTGTTGGGCCTCCAAGAGCAGAGGTTTGTAGAACAGCAGCAAGTTTCCCTTAAGTGAATCACCCAAGTTTTATCAAACTCAGGGAGGTAGAGGTCAAAGATATCCCTCTCAAGCAACCCTGCAATTAAGATACAAGAAGTCTCTTGTGTCCCTAACACACCTAATACACTTGTCAAATGTATAGTTGCACTAGTTCGGCGAAGAGATAGTGAAATACAAGTAATATGGATGATTATAAGTAGTAATTGCAATCTGAAATAAAAATGACAGCAAGCAAACATGTAGCAGAACTTGTTGTAAACGGTGTTTCAGTGATTAGAAACAAGGCTTAGGGATCATACTTTCACTAGTGGTATCTCTCAACATTTTAGCACAACTGAACGCAAGTAAGTGCTACTCGGGATTATTCTCCTTCTTGGTGAAACAAGAGTACTATGCGTAGGGCTACAAAAGCACACCTCAAAGTCTGAGTAAACAAACACCACAATTCCACAAAGAATAAGCCATGATAATATCTAAATTATTTATAGAGTCACACACAAGTACCCACACTGTCACCTTGATACCGTGTTGTCACAATGACTCCGGAAACTAGATAAAATCACTTGAGTAGCATAAACATTACATATGAATTCAGCGATACTAGCAATGCTCATGATCACATAAAGATCACACCATGGGAGAGAGAGGTAAACCACATAGCTACCGGTAGAGCCCTCAGCCTCGGGGAAAACTACTCCCTCCTCATCATGGGAGGCAGCAACGACGATGAAGATGGCGGTGGAGTCGATGGAGATGGCTCCGAGGGCAATTCCCCGTCCCGGCAGGGTGCCGAAACAGAGACTTTTGTCCCCGAATTAGGGTTTTTGGTGGCGGCGGAGCTACGGAACTCTTCTGGAGAAATCATCGATTCTTCTAGGGTTTTCGGGGCAGGAGCAATATATAGGCCAAAGGGCAACGCGAGGGCGTGCACGAGGCGGCCTCACCACGTGGCGGCGCCACCCCCCTCCAGGTCGCGCGACGGCATGGTGAGGAGGCCGTGGGCCTCCGCTAGACTTGCCCTTTTGACTCCGTGGGTCTTCTGGCGAAATAGAATTTCTGTAATTTTTCTGGATTTTTCCGAGCACTTTGGTTTTCGGGCCTTTTCTGCAATACACAGACATAATAAACAGAAACTGGCACTGTGGCATCTTCTTAATAGGTTAGTCCAATAAATGTCATAATATGATATAAAGTGTATATAAAACATGTGACAATTGGTATAATATTAGCATGGATCATAAGAAATTATAGATACGTTGGAGACGTATCATCCGCCTCCCGGGATCAACTGTTGCACCCCAGCCGCATGATGCATCGCCGCCGGAACATAGTTAGCTTGCTGTTGATTGCGCACCCCGGCCTGCCCTTGCTGCTGTAGAACCGGACCATGATTAGCTAGCTGATTGCCAACCCCGGCCATCCCTTGCTACTGCGGAACGATGCCGGCACCATTGCTCTTCTTCTTCTTTTTGCGTTTTGGCACCTGAGCCACCGCCCCATTCGCAAATCCCGCGGAAGGCTGGCCTGGTTCCATCGCGCCGTGATGCAGCGCGCCCGTGCCGTACTGGGTGACGCCCGCGCCGAACTGGGCGGCGCCCGTGCCATGCTGGACGCCCGCCGTGCCTTGCTGAACCGGCCCCGCGCCGTACTGCACCGTTCCGTAATGGACTGCTCCCGCGCCGAGCTGGGCGACGTCCGCGCCGTGATGCACCGAGCCAGAGCCATGCTGGGCCGGCCCCGCGCCATACGGCACTGCGCCCACCTAGCTTGGGAAAAGCCAAATCGAGGTGCGCATCCGCTCGGTGTCTGCCCCAGGCCTACCTGGCAGCGACCCAACCGCCTGTCGCTCTCGCCTGCACGTCCTTTTTAATGCAGGGGCTCATGCATATAGGGACACTCACCATCCCCAGTCTGCTCCCCCGCCGCCAACCAAACCCTAGCCACCGCCGGCTGTCGCCATGAGGCCGTTTAAGTGGAACGAGAAGGGCAAGCACGACAAGGAGGCGAGTGTAACATCCCAAAATTATAATAAGTATTATTATTCCAAAAATGTGGGCCAACAAAAACTTTTGTTAATTTATGTGTGTTGATTGTATATTGTTGCTTGTGATGTTGCTTGCTCTAATTAAAAACTTGGAAAAACTAAATAATAAAATAAAATGTTGAAACAATAAAATCATGTGACCAGTATCACACAATTTCTCCAAGTGAGAAATTAAATTTCTTCCAAACAAAATTCAGTGGAGTGAAAATATAATCACTCTCATTTTATTCCTACAACTTTTCCCTCTCCAAATATTAATTTCAAAAACCTAAATTTAAATTCCCGTTTCTTTCTTTATCTTATTCAAATCAAGAAATGTGCTATGTTGCCCTTGTCAAATAAATAATTAAACAGCACCACAAATCTTGATAAACATATGTGAAGCAAATTATGAAAATAACTTTCAGAAATTGGAAATTAAATTTGGTTCACACATTTCATCGAACACATGGTAAGCATCACTGTGTTCTTCCCCAAATCGATTTCAATCCGATGGAATTCGGTCGATTTCGAGTAGAATCAAGCAAGCCACTGCCTCCATTCGATCTCTCGCATCTCTCCCATCTCCCTAGCTCGCCAGAACCGGAGGAGAGCAAGCGGAGACCGCGCGCCGTGGTCGCCACCGGCGACGCCGCACTGTGCCGTGGCTGCACTGTGGCCGGCATCGGAGGAGGGCACCGTGTTGGGCCGCACCATGCCGCTCTGTCTCCCCTCACCTCTCTGCTCCCTCTCAACGCAACAAACCGCCCAGCAGGAACCCGCACCCGCAGGTTTTTGCCGTGCCTATGCACGCTGAGCGCCGCCCGAGCACGCACACGGCCGTCCCCCACTCCGAGCAAGCACAGCTCGCCTCCACGCATCCAACCTTGTTCCCTTCCACCCCAGCACCGTAGCTGCACCGCACCGCCCCCTATGGCAAGCTCTCTCTCCCCCTGGACCGCTCCTGCACCCAGGCCACCATGGACCGGCCTCCGCCTTTATAAGCTCACCCCGAGCCCTCTCGTCTCTCCACACTCCACCCCTGCCTTCCTTATCCTCCACACTCTCCCTGTGCACCGCTAGGAGAGCGGGCACGCCGTTGCAGCAAAGCTCAGCCAGGGCAGCACGGCCAAGTGCTGCCAGAGCTGAGGTAGGAGACGACCACGGCCGAGCCGTGCTGCCCTCTCTTTCTCTCCTCTCTGGCTTGCACTCTCATCTCCATTAGCACCGCCCTCACCCGCCTCTCTTTCCCCTTTGATTCGTGCCCAGGAGCGACGCAGGAAGCTCGCCGGAGTCCTTGCTGGACCGAGGAAGCTGCGAAGCTCGTCGCCGATGCTAGGAGCCTCCCCAGCAAGCACGAGCCCACCCAGAAGCTTCCCCGAGCCTCCGCCATCGTTCTGCATCATCTCCACCAATCCCAAGCCACCTTAGGTGAGCCTCCGACCACCGTAGCAGTCGCCAGCACGGCGGCGCCGCCCAAGTGTGGTCGTCGCCGATGCTTTTGAACCTGAGCCGTTAGATCCTGGATCAACGGTAGCATACCCCTTCGTTTAGTTAAGACGCTGACAGGTGGGACCCGCTGTCAGTGTTTTAAACTGTATCCAGCATGCGCAGCGTTTCGGTTGAGTCACTGACGAGTGGACCCCACCCGTCAGGATTCTCAACATTATCCAGAACAGCTAGTTTTTCTAATTTAATTTTCAGTGGAATTTCAGTACTAGACATAACTTTGAAAATCAATATCTCGAGATTTATAAGTTCAAATAAATCAAGTAAAAATGTTATGGAAAGCTTATGAAATTATTTAACCAACCAAGTGGTTTCATTTCATTTAGATAAATAATAAATGTGTAGTATTGAAAATGCCACAGAAGGTTTAAAACCTAAACTTGTTTGTTTCTGATACTCTATTAACCCAAATAATTCCAAACCAATTTTGTTAGCTTGGTACTGTGATCATTAGCTTCCCTAATTTTGGTAGAATTAATTATGCAATAATTGTTTAGTATAAAGTTGAAGTTAGAAAACCCTTCTGCACTAAAACAATTATAGATGTTTAATGTTTAACCCAAATGAATTAGGACCAATTGTTGGATCACATTTAGTCATTGTTAGTTACCCCTAAAAGGATTTAATTTTAGGATCAACAGAACTTAATTTGTAGCTAAAACTTGATTATTAAGTTTCTGGATAAAACAATTGTGTAGGGAGTTTGGTAACTCCAATTAATCCAAACAAATTGTGTTGTCTTCTACACATCAGTAGCTTTCTGTAGAAATTTAGTTTTATTTTTGTGACCAACAGAACTTGAGTTATGCAATTAAACATGTTCAACTAGTTTCTGCCATAATTAAGACATAAATAAATAATGGTTAATTCAATTAAATTGAAACCAAATTGTGTTGCTTGATGTGTGCAGTGGCTATTTAGAGCATTTAAGATTGTAATGTTGTGATGTTGATTGAGTAGTATAGTGATTGTTTGTATTTGTTTGTTTATTAATTAGACGAAGTGTCGGATTTATCGAGGAGGGAGAATTTGTTGAACCTGAAGATCAAGACCAAGGTCACTTTGTCGAGCAAGGCAAGCTACTCTCTGAGCTTGCACCCCAAATATATGCATCTACTTTGATAACATGATTTACTCTTAAGGCAATGATTTTTAAAACCTTTTCAAAATATATGAAAACTATTTTGCCACCCTATGTAGAAGTATAGGATAGTTTATATAAACTATAGGATGGGAAAAATATTGTTTATTCAAAACTCCTTTGAAAATATTGATGGATGGAATGCCGAGATGTCGGTGTTGAAGTGGAGAAATGGAGAATGGTGTTTTGAAAAATGCACATGTGTCTTGTACTTACGTCCCAGCCAATACCCTGTGCGACCACATTTACCCACATATGGGAAAGGGCTTAGTCATATAATTTGCTCATATTAGTATGGGATGCCTCATCGACGGAGATGACTCCGTTATGCATGAGGGGATGGTTCGGTGACCTACCCCTGACCGGGTCCTCGCACATGTGGAGGATGGTCCTAGAATGTGGTGGATAGAAGGATGTCCCCTATACACCGCCGGGCAAAACTATGAGTCCTCACACTTAGATTCCGACGGGCTGGGTTAAGTGTTGATGGAAAGTGTCATATGGGCAGGGTCCTATACTAGCATGAGCAAAGGACAGGCTAGGGTCGGTGACTCAACTTCGCATACACCTTGTATGGCGGGACGTGGCTGACACGATGAGTTACCGGATGGATGTGGGAAAAGCGTGCTACCTCTGCAGAGTGTAAAACTATTCGAATAGCCGAGTCCTCGGATATGGACAGTTGGAAGGCCCTACTTTGACCATGTGCAAGTTTTGAAAGATTTGAGTTTTAAAAGAAAATGAAGTGGAGAATGTTTCATACACCTATACCAACGGATCGGTATGAGGTTGTTGGAAAATGGACCATGACGGGCTATGGTCGGAAAAAGGAGGAGTTTTGGAGAAACAGATAAAATGGTGATTTTTTAAAGATAGTTATAAAATTCTTCTTACCTTTTTCAATAAAGATATAGAGATGTTTTAAATAAATAAAAGTCTGAAATTAAAATAAAACTAGTGCATACTCATGTTGGGGTAGTTTGCGAGTACAATCAAATGTACTCATATTGGTTTCGTCCCTGGCTATTGTCTTAGCCAGACTTCGAGGAGCACTACGCCGAGGAGGAGTATGGCGACTTCTATGCGAACTAGGGATCTCCATAAGTCAGCTGCCTGTCGGGTCGTTGTTAGGATTGATGTCTACTACGCCGTAGCTTCCGCTGATTATTTTGGTTTGGCCCATGAAGGCACCTATGTAAGACTTGGTCTAAATGACCATTTATGTAAGACTTTAATTCGGTATTGTAATGGATGTAAACTTTGGTATTCAGTTCGGATTATGTGCAACGACAGACTGATCACGGGATCGTTGTGTTAAGCATAATCGGGTATTTCGGACGGCTAGTCCGGGGTCCCCACAGAGCTGGTATCAGAGCCATCCTGACTTTAAGAGACCTTAGATTAGCATGGTCGCTAGATAGAGTTACAAAAGTTAATTTCTAAAAATAAAGGAGTGAAGTATTTTCGAAAATTTCTTATCTCCAATCCTCTTACTTATGCAAAATTTTACTCTCATTAAATATTACATTTTCCTTGTATCCTTAAAATTTTGCACACTTGTCATCCCATTAAGCTTAAAATTTTGCTCACTTGTTGCCTCACTAAATTTAAAATTTTGTACACTTGTCATCTCACTAACTTAAAATTTTGCTAAAAATTGTAGATGGCGATCCATTTCACCGAGTTCGTTCAGCTTGAGAGGACGGCAAGTTGATGTTCGAGAAGGACTTGTTCGAGTTGAGCAAGCTGTTAGGTCGCCCCGCTCCAGAGTTTAAGGGAGCCCAGGTGACACTCTCGGCAACGGGAACCTGTGTTGGTAGTTGAGTCGTCTGTTCGGGGGAACATCAAGTCTCCCGGATCCAGGACGCTGATCTTCACCACCATGGACGTCCACTGGGACGACGGACTGTGTCGTGCCATGCAGAGGCTGCTGGCCCGACTTTGTGAGGAGCACAAGGCGGAGTTGGTGAACTCCCGTTTCCGGTTCTACGGGAGGCGCACGATGATGGACACCCTATCCGATCCCCTCTACACCCGACGTTCGGAGAGTACATCCTGGACATGGAGATTATGCTCTTCGCACCCAGGAGGATCTGATGTGCGCTAGACTTCGGTCTCGCTTTGAGCGCATCTCGCTCAGGAGAGTCGCGAGAGTGAGGCGCAGCTGAAGGAGGAGAAGGTCGCTCTTCTCAAGAAGAGGACCCAGCTGAGGAGGACCATCGCCAAGCTCCGCAAGAGGGTGGCGGAGCAGGACGAGATGATCGAGGACATGGAGCATCAGGCCAACGAGATGGAGGAGGAGGGCGAGGATCTCCGCAAGGAGAACAACGCTTTCCTCAGTGACGATGACGACTTCCTGGAGGAGATGGACTATGAGCAGGAGGACGACGAGGAGGAGTTAGTTGACGAGGAGGAGGAGCCACTCGAGGCAGTTCTCGAGGACGAGGAGGAGGACCCGAGGAGCCACCCTACCAGTCCGACGCTGACGCAGCAGAGCCTGAGGTTCCACCTCAGTAGGCGAGTGACTTGAGTACTACCGCAGGATTAGGTTGACCCCCTATCGCTAGTCGAGTCGAAGTAGTGGTTCTTTTGGAAACCATGTATTATGTACTTAGATGTAGGGCGATGTTGTAAGCTTGATGTTGTGAACTCCTTGATGTGATGTTTGTGTTATATAAGTGTGTTAGTCTTGTTTGATCTGTGTAAAATATTTTCCATATAATCCTTAATTAATCAACCACTTGCGAAATCGTCTTTTCCCTTAGTCGAAACCTTTTTGCCTTGCCTCTTATACCCGGTGTGCTTCAGGATGGTGACACTCGTCGCACCACGGATGGAGGACCACCACCACCACCAAACCCCCGCCCAACTTCTCGCGCTTATCATGGAGGAACGCCAAATGCCCGGGAGGAGCGTCAAGCTCATCTCGCTGCCGCCCATCTCAACAACAAAACAACAATAACAACAACAACAATGGTGGCAATGGCAATGGCGATGGAAACCAGCGATCCACTTTGAGCGATTTCCAGAAGACCAACCCACCTACCTATTCCAAGGGACTTCACCCACTGGAAGCCGATGATTGGCTTCGCACCATCGAGAACAATCTGGAAGTTGCTGCGTGGGAGAAATGAGAAGGTGCTGTATGCAACCCACTATCTTGCTGGACCTGCACGAGCTTGGTGGGAAACTACCAAGGCTCTCCAGCAAGCTGGCATGTTATCAACTGGGCTGAGTTCCAGGAGAAGTTCCGCAAGAAGCACATTCCGGCGGACTCATTGAGAGGAAGAAGGATGAATTCCGCAAGCTGAGGCAGGGAAGTAAAGATGTGGTCGGTTATCTTGATGAGTTTACCGACTTATCTCGGTATGCTCCTGATGACACCGACACAGAGAAGAAGAAGATGGAGCGTTTCTGAATGGACTTCATGATGAACTGCAGTGTGCTTGGTTATCCATGACTTCTTGATTTGGAGTCACTTGTGGACAAAGCCATCCAGCTGGAGACCAAGCGCAAGTCTATGTTTGAAGGTCGTAAGAGGAGGATGAATGCTCAGGAAGGTTCGAGCAACCAGAAGCCTCGTATCTTTCAGCAAACCCCAAGCCTGCCTATCGACCACCACAAGCTCCACGCCCCAATTTCCCTAACCGCCCAAACAACTTCAACCGCCCCAATGACAATAACCGTCCCGGAGGAAACTTCAACAACTTCAACCGCAATGCCAATGTTGTCTGCTTTGAATGCGGCAACAAGGGTCACTACTCCAGAGAATGCCCCAATCCTAAGAGGAATGTTCAGCGCCCCAATGCCCGGCACCGAACAATGGTCAAGGCCGTAATGGAAATGGCAAGAATGCCGCACCCCGCGGAAATGTTGCTGTTGCCAAGGGCGTCTGCACCACATCAATGCTGAAGAAGCCCAGGATGCGCCAGATGTTGTGCTGGGTACGTTCCTTGTCAACTCAGTACCTGCAACTGTTCTGTTTGATTCTGGTGCTACCCATTCCTTTGTTACCCAAGAATTTGTTGCTAAGGGAGGTTTAGTCGGAGTCTCTTACCCAAACCCATGGTCATCCAAATCCCAGAATCCACCGTAGAGACCAAGTTGTTTTGCCCGACGTTTCCCTTGAGATCAAAGGAGAAAAGTTTCCAGTCGACTTAATCGTTCTGGGAACCCAAGGCATAGATGTTATACTTGGTATGAATTGGCTAGCCAAGTACCATGGTCGAATAGACTGCCAGAAGAGCTGTATCCATCACCACCGACAAAGAAGTAGAAGTGGAGTATGTGTCTGAAACCAACATTCCAACCAGGCTGCCATGAGGCATAGCTCGACCCACCCTAGATGAGATCCGTGTTGTTCACCTATTCCGAGATGTTTTCCCTGAAGAGTTGCCTGGTATGCCGCCAGACCGGGATATTGAGTTCATAATTGAACTTATCCCAGGAACACCCCTATATCCCAAAGACCTTATCGGATGAATCCGGAAGAACTGGTTGATTGAAGAAGCAGTTGGCTGATATGCTCAGCAAAGGTCTTGTTCGCCCAAGCGCTTCACCTTGGGGATCACCCATATTTTTGTGGACAAGAGAGACGGTACCACACGCCTGTGTGTGGATTATCGCAAGCTAAATGACGTGACCATTAAAAACAAGTATCCTCTTCCCAAGATCGAGGATCTGTTCGATCAGATGAACGGAGCCCGAGTCTTTTCCAAGATCGATCTTCGGACAGGATATCATCAGTTGAAAATCCGAGAGTCAGACATTCCCAAGACCGCCTTCACCACCGTTACGGTTTGTTTGAATACACCGTGATGTCCTTTGGTCTGACCAATGCCCCAGCCTATTTCATGAATCTCATGAACAAGATTTTCATGGAGTACCTCGACAAGTTCGTGGTAGTTTTCCTCGATGACATCCTTATTTATTCCAAGACCGAAGAAGAGCATGCTGAACACCTGCGTCTAGTTTTGGAGACCCTCCGAAGCACCAGCTGTATGCCAAGCTTAGCAAGTGTGAGTTTTGGCTCAGTGAAGTGGCATTTCTCGGACATGTTGTATCTGCTGGAGGAATTTCTGTTGACCCGAGAAGATCCAAGCCATTGTTGACTGGAAAGCCCCAACCAGTGTGACTGAAATCCGAAGCTTTCTCGGACTAGGGTTATTACCGCAAGTTCGTTGAAGGATTTCCAGTATAGCCAAACCCATGACCCAACTGTTGAAGAAGGACAAGAAATTTGAATGGACTCAGAAGTGTGAAGATAGTTTCCAAGAATTGAAGAAGAGACTGACCTCAACCCCAATCTTGATTATGCCAGACGTCACCAAGAGTTTCGACGTGTATTGCGATGCATCACGCCTCGGACTTGGTTGCGTTCTGATGCAAGAAGGCAAAGTTGTGTCGTATCTGTCCCGCAGTTGCGACCGCATGAAGAGAATTACCCAACCCATGACTGGAGTTAGCTGCTGTTGTTCTTGCTCTTAAGACGTGGCGTCCCTATCTTGCGGGACATCGCTGCGAGATCTATACGGATCATAAGAGCTTGAAGTATATTTCACCCAGAAGGAGTTGAACCTGCGACAGAGGAGATGGATGGAATTAATCAAGGATTATGATATTGGAATCCATTATCACCCCGGAAAGGCTAATGTAGTTGCCGATGCCCTTAGTCGCAAACCTTGCACCCTGAATGCCTTGATCCAAGCCGAACAGCCAGCCTTGTTCAAAGAGTTCAAAGATTTTGGACTAGAGCTTGTTAGCCATGGTTATCTCGCCAATTTAGAGTTAGCCCCAACCCTGATGGATCAAATCAAGAAGCCCAAAAAGGTCATGAAAGCATTGAAGGAATTAAGAAGAAGATTTCTCTCGGCAAAGCACCCGGTTTTACCGAAGATGCTGAAGGAGTGCTGAATTCAATGGCCGTATCTGTGTGCCCAATGTCACGGAACTTAAGGAGTTAATCCTGAAGGAAGCCCATGAGACCCCTTATTCAATCCACCCCGGCGGAACCAAAATGTACCAAGACCTTCGTGAAAGATTTTGGTGGCATGGAATGAAGCGAGAGATTGGTTCTTTTGTAGCCAAGTGTGATATCTGTCAGCGAGTCAAGGCTGAACATCAGCGACCCGCTGGATTGCTTCAACCTTTGAAAATTCCCGAGTGGAAGTGGGATGAAATTGGAATGGATTTTATTACCGGACTTCCAAGATCCAACCGAGGCCATGATTCAATCTGGGTCATCGTTGATCGACTGACCAAGGTTGCCCATTTCATTCCTGTCAATACCACTTATCGGGAAATCAGTTAGCAGACTTGTATATTTCCAGAATAGTAAGCCTGCATGGTGTGCCTAAGAAGATTGTATCTGATAGAGGCACGCAATTCACCTCAAGATTCTGGAAATCCCTTCACGAAGCCCTCGGAACCAAGTTAGCATTTAGCACAGCTTATCATCCCCAGACCGATGGCCAAACTGAGCGAGTGAACCAGATATTGGAGGACATGCTTCGCGCATGTGTTCTATCCTATGGTTCCAAGTGGGAAGATTGTCTTCCGTTTGCAGAGTTTCCTACAACAATAGTTATCAGTCTAGTCTGCAAATGGCCCCTTTTGAAGCCCTTTACGGCAAGAAGTGTCGTACACCCCTGAATTGGTCCGACACCGGAGAAGGCAAATTGTTTGGACCAGATACCCTCCGTGAAGCTGAAGAGCAAGTTCAGCTTATTCGTGACGTCTCAAAACTGCCCAATCCCGTCAGAAGAGTTACGCTGATCCAAGCGTCGCGATGTCACTTTCAGTGTCGGAGATTATGTCTATCTCCGAGTGACACCCCTCAAGGAATGCAGCGTTTCCATGTCAAAGGAAAATTAGCGCCAAGGTATATTGGACCTTTCAAGATCATTGCTCGTCGAGGAGAAGTATCCTATCAACTGGAGTTGCCCCAAGAGTTAGGAATTTCACGATGTCTTCCACATTTCCTTGCTCCGGAAGTGTCTTGAAGTTCCCGACCAGCCTGATGTTTTCAAAAACATCGACCACCTCTCCATCGACCTGAACCAAGACCTGACTTATCGTGAGAGACCCTCAAGATTCTCGACGAAGATGTTCGTCTTACCCGGAGGCGCGCATCAAGTTCTACAAAGTCCAGTGGACTAACCACTCTGAAGAAGAAGCAACTTGGGAACGCGAAGACTATCTTAGAAGCGAATTCCCAAACCTCTTTAGTACCTAAGCCTAGCAAATCTCGGGACGAGATTTATTTTAAGGGGGGAAGGATCTGTAACATCCCAAAATTATAATAAGTATTATTATTCCAAAAATGTGGGCCAACAAAAACTTTTGTTAATTTATGTGTGTTGATTGTATATTGTTGCTTGTGATGTTGCTTGCTCTAATTAAAAACTTGGAAAAAAAAAAAAAATAAAAAGTTAAAAAATAAAATCATGTGACAAGTGTCACACAATTTCTCCAAGTGAGAAATTAATTTCTTCCAAACAAAATTCAGTGGAGTGAAATATAATCACTCTCATTTTATTCCTACAACTTTTCCCTCTCCAAATATTAATTTCAAAAACCTAAATTTAAATTCCTTTTCTTTCTTTATCTTATTCAAATCAAGAAATGTGCTATGTTGCACTTGTCAAATAAATAATTAAACAGCACCACAAATCTTGATAAACATATGTGAAGCAAATTATGAAAATAAATTTCAGAAATTGGAAATTAAATTTGGTTCACACATTTCATCGAACACATGGTAAGCATCACTGTGTTCTTCCCCAAATCGATTTCAATCCGATGGAATTCGGTCGATTTCGAGTAGAATCAAGCAAGCCACAGCCTCCATTCGATCTCTCGCATCTCTCCCATCTCCCTAGCTCGCCAGAACCGGAGGAGAGCAAGCGGAGACCGCGTGCCGTGGTCGCCACCGGCGACGCCACACTGTGCCGTGGTTGCACTGTGGCCGGCATCGAAGGAGGGCACCCTGTTGGGCCGCACCATGCCGCTCTGTCTCCCCTCACCTCTCTGCTCCCTCTCAATGCAACAAACCGCCCAGCAGGAACCCGCACCCGCAGGTTTTTGACGTGCCATTGCACGCCGAGCGCCGCCCGAGCACGCACACGGCCGTCCCCCACTCCGAGCAAGCACAGCTCGCCTCCACGCATCCAACCTTGTTCCCTTCCACCCCAGCACCGTAGCCGCACCGCACCGCCCCCTATGGCAAGCTCTCTCTCCCCCTGGACCGCTCCTGCACCCAGGCCACCATGGACCGGCCTCCGCCTTTATAAGCTCACCCCGAGCCCACTCGTATCTCCACACTCCACCCCTGCCTTCCTTCACCTCCACACTCTCCTGTGCACCGCTAGGAGAGCGGGCACGCCGTTGCAGCAAAGCTCAGCCGGGGCAGCACGGCAAGTGCTGCCGGAGCTGTGGTAGGAGACGACCACGGCCGAGCCGTGCTGCCCTCTCTTTCTCTTCTCTCTGGCCCGCACTCTCATGTCCATTAGCACTGCACTCACCCGCCTCTCTTTCCCCTTTGATTCGTGCCCAGGAGCGACGCAGGAAGCTCACCGGAGTCCGTGCTGGACCGAGGAAGCTGCGAAGCTCGTCGCCGACGCTAGGAGCCTCCCCAGCAAGCACGAGCCACCCAGAAGCTTCCCCGAGCCTCCGCCATCGTTCTGCATCATCTCCACCAACCCCAAGCCACCTTAGGTGAGCCTCCGACCACCGTAGCAGTCGCCAGCACGGCGGCGCCGCCCAAGTGTGGTCGTCGCCGATGCTTTTGAACCTGAGCCGTTAGATCCTGGATCAACGGTAGCATACCCCTTCATTTAGATAAGACGCTGACAGGTGGGACCCGCTGTCATTGTTTTAAACTTTATCCAGCGCGCGCAGCGTTTCGGTTGAGTCACTGACGAGTGGACCCCACCCGTCAGGATTCTGAACATTATCCAGAACAGCTAGTTTTTCTAATTTAATTTTCCTGGAATTTCAGTACCGGACATAATTTGAAAATCAATATCTCGAGATTTATATGTCCAAATAAATCAAATAAAAATGTTATGGAAAGCTTATGAAATTGTTTAACCAACCCAAGTGGTTTCATTTCATTTAGATAAATAATAAATGTGTCGTATTGAAAATGCCACAGAAGGCATAAAACCTAAACTTATTTGTTTCTGATACTCTATTAACCCAAATAATTCCAAACCAATTTTGTTAGCTTGGTACTGTGATCCATTAGCTTCCCTAATTTTGGTAAAATTAATTATGCAAGGATAATTGTTTAGTATAAAGTTGAAGTTAGAAAACCCTTCTGCACTAAAACAATTATAGATGTTTAATGTTTAACCCAAATGAATTAGGACCAATTTTGTTGGATCGCATTTAGTCATTGTTAGTTGCCCCTAAAAGGATTTAATTTTAGGATCAACAGAACTTAATTTGTAGTTAAAACTTGATTATTAAGTTTCTGGATAAAACAATTGTGTAGGGAGTTTGGTAACTCCAATTAATCCAAACCAAATTGTGTTGTCTTCTACACATCAGTAGCTTTCTGTAGAAATTTAGTTTATATTTTGGTGACCAACAGAACATGCGATATGCAATTAAACATGTTCAACTAGTTTCTGCCATAATTAAGACATAATTAAATAATGGTTAATTCAATTAAATTGAAACCAAATTGTGTTGCTTGATGTGTGCAGTGGCTATTTAGAGCATTTAAGATTGTAATGTTGTGATGTTGATTGAGCAGTATAGTGATTGTTTATATTTGTTTGTTTATTAATTAGACGATAGCGTTGCCGGATTTATCGAGGAGGGAGAATTTGTTGAACCCGAAGATCAAGACCAGGTCACTTTGTCGAGCAAGGCAAGCTACTCTCTGAGCTTGCACCCCAAATACATATGCATCTACTTTGATAACATGAATTATTCTTAAGGCAATGATTTTTTTTTAAAACCTTTTGCACAAATATATGAAAAGCTATTTTGCCACCCTATGTAGAAGTATAGGATAGTTTATATGAAACTATAGGATGGGAAAAATTATTGTTTATTAAAAACTCCTTTGAAACTAATTGATGGAGGTGGAATGCCGAGATGTCGGTGTTGAAGTGGAGAAAAGGAGAATGGTGGTTTTGATAAAATGCACATTGTGTCTTTGTACTTACGTCGTCCAGCCAATACCATGTGCGACCACATTTACCCACATATGGGAAAGGGCTTAGTCATATAATTTGCTCATATTAGTATGGGATGCCTCATCGACTTAGATGACTCCGTTATGCATGAGGGGATGGTTCGGTGACCTACCCCTGACCCGGGTCCTCGCACATGTGGAGGATGGTCCTCACACATGTGGTGGATAGAAGGATGTCCCCTATACACCGCCGGGCAAAACTATGAGTCCTCACACTTAGATTCCGACGGGCTAGGTTAAGTGTTGATGGAAAGTGTCATATGGGCAGGGTCCTATACTAGCATGAGCAAAGGACAGGCTAGGGTCGGTGACTCAACTTCGCATACACCTTGTATGGCGAGACGTGGCTGACACGATGAGATGCCGGATAGATGTGGGAAAAGCGTGCTACCTCTGCAGAGTGTAAAACTATTCGAATAGCCGAGTCCTCGGATATGGACAGTTGGAAGGCCCTACTTTGACTATGTGCAAGTTTTTGAAAGATTTGAGTTTTAAGAGAAAATGAAGTGGAGAATGTTTCATACACCTATACCAACGGATCGGTATGAGGTTGTTGGAAAATGGACCATGACGGGCTACGGTCAGAAAAAGGAGGAGTTTTGGAGAAACAGATAAAATGATGATTTTTTTAAGGATAGTTATAAAATTATTCTTACCTTTTTCAATAAAGATATAGAGATGTTTTAAGAAAATAAAAGTCTGAAATTAAAATAAAACTAGTGCATACTCATGTTGGGGTAGTTTGCGAGTACAATCAAATGTACTCATATTGGTTTCGTCCCTGGCTATTGTCTTAGCCAGACTTCGAGGAGCACTACGCCGAGGAGGAGTATGGCGACTTCTATGCGAACTAGGATCTCCATAAGTCAGCTGCCTGTCGGGTCGTTGTTAGAATTTGATGTCTACTACGCCGTAGCTTCCGCTGATTATTTTGGTTTGGCCCATGAAGGCACCTATGTAAGACTTGGTCTAAATGACCATTTATGTAAGACTTTAATTCGGTATTGTAATGGATGTAAACTTCGGTATTCAGTTCGGATTATGTGCAACGACAGACTGATCACGGGATCGTTGTGTTAAGCATAATCGGGTATTTCGGACGGCTAGTCCGGGGTCCCCACAGCGAGCTCCTCGTCGGGCCATCGCCGCGCTGCACCAGCGGAAGCACGGGTGCCAGCAGTGGCCGCGCCGTTCCAGGTGCCGCCGGTGGACGACCAGCGCATGCAGTAGTGGCCCTACCTCAACAAGAGGAAGTGTTGGTGGTACTAGAACAACACCGTCCTGGTGTCATGGTCGGACGTGCACCTCCCCGACCACTGGCACTTGAATCTCGAGACGATTCCGGTGCCTCCAGTGATGGCGGGCGACACGGCCCGTACGCGGAGATTCTGGAGCGCAAGCCCAGCTCCCCGCCGACCTTGTCAACCACCCGACGTTCACTGAGAGCAGTCCCCATTGGGAAACTTTGTTAAACAACAAGCACGACCTGTAGCGAGCCCCGTTCTCCTCCTTCGCCTCCCCGCGCGTTCGTCGTGCTTCTGCTCGCGGCCCTGCTCCACCGGCGCCCACGGTGAAGGAGGAGGTGAAGCAGGAGGAGGAAGACGACGGCCCCGACTACAAGGCCGCGATGGAGGCCTCCCTCCTAACCGTCGACACCGATGAGCTGGCCCGCTGGCAAGGGCTCGGCACGGTGCTCCACCAGTCCCCGCGGCGGCGGAGGCATAGCGGTAGCAGCAACTGCAGCTGCAGCATACCAGCAGCAGGAGCAGCAGTTGCCCTCCTGGTTCGCTCCGTTGCACGGGTGGTCCTGGTCATGGACCTGCGACCCCGATGCGCTGCTCTCGGAGCAGGACCAGGGTCGGCCAACGCTCCGCGCTGGTCGGCGGTGGCGCCACCAGCGCACCTCTACCAGGCCCCGGCGTATGTCATCCTCGATCCGTTTGACGTGGAGTAGGGCTCCAGCGATCGGCGATGACGAGGATAGGCTTCGGCAACTAGTCGTGGCTCTAGGTTTAGGTTTTTTACTTTTATTTTATAATGTAAAAATCGGCCGTTTGTGCCTCCCCCTATCTATGAAAGAAAGCCTAACATGTGTCGCCGCGTTGGATGGACCCGCTGGCACGGCGGACACGCGTGGACAGGAGCTGTCTATTGGCGACCCAAACGGACAAAACGCGGACATATTTCGTATCTGTTGGATCTCCCTGTTGGAGTTACCCTAATCACTCAAGGTATTTTTCTCTTGGGAACGCTTATGTCAGCCATCCCGACACTGGTGTTGCCGTCTGTAGTGGTGGGCATTGGGCGTCTGCCACTACTGACCTGACCCGAGGGGGTCAGTAGTCACGGGACCTAGTGATGGGCAGCCTGCATGTCTCTAGAGCCTCAGTTGCATTTCAACATGCATATGGAGTGGGCAAGTAGTGCCAAGTTAACTCAAGCCGAAATTTAAATCACATCCATTAACTCAAATATTGACTAGTAATGAATTTGAATGAAAAACCCTACTTGCCCAAACAAAAAATTATTAGGTTCCAGAGACTAGAAGAGAATTTAAGAGAAAATGACAAGATTTTAGGAAGTCCCTGAGGGCTACCAAAGTGTAGTCTTTCTAGAATTCATAATTCAAATTGAATTTGAATCTCTAGTCAAGAACATCACCATCACTTTGTGTTTACCCAGCACAAAAATTGGCATATTTTTGTAGAGCCCTATAAATATTTATTTTCAATTAAAGAAAAGGGAGAAGAGGGTAAAACATGAAAGTATTCAAACTCAGTGCAGCCTTCTCCTGCCTCCGGATTGGCCAACCGGGGTGGCGCCCGCCTTGTGGTCGCTGCCTACTGGCCAACGACGCTTTCAGACACGCAAAAACCCCTCCGCACCCCCAACCCCCCCCCCCCCCCCCCCCCCCCCCCCCCCCAAATGACCCGTTATAACGGGTGTTAGCCGAGGTCATCATCCTCAGGTTTGTTCTCTCCTGCTGCCATTGCCAGCCGAGCAATCTCGAGCTCAATCAGCCCTCCACAACCCACGCAAGATGAAGCCGCTGCACCGGAGGCGGCGCACAGGAGTTAAGAAGCTCGTGTCAGGATCCATTCTTCCCTTCCTGTCACCAGCCGCGAGATCAACACTAGCTTTCCAGCACACGATCAATGTACACTTGGGTGTGAATTACTCCCAATATGCTCAGCTATTGTCCGTCTTCTCATGTCTGTATCCATTATCTCGATTTCGCATCTCCGCTATTGACTGGTTCTCGGACCAATCCTGCAGCTCAATGTCACAGAATCGAGGTCCCCATCGCCGCCGTCCGCCACACCGTTCAACGTCCATGTCGAAGCTCAGTTTCCAAGCCTCCTTATCAACTCCTTCATCCACATCGTCATCCAGGGCATGAAGGTGAAGCTCTAGGGTCGTTTTTTTTTTTTAGAGAATAGGTGTCCCTGCTTTATTGCAAAGCATCATCCTAAATCTGACCCTTAAATTCTAAACCCTTTAACCCTCGTGCCAGAATACAAATTGCTCACCCTCCAATGGCATGCTCAAGCCCGTCAATGCTCAACTCTGGTGTCGTCCATTGTTCTTGTGGGGTTTGAGGCGTCATTCATGTCAGCAATGGTGTTGATGAGCCTCTTCTTTTGAGTTCCTACTGCTAGGGTCAAGAGCATACGCAGAGAAAAAGGGGCGGATACTCACTGGACGGCAGCATTGGTGAAAATTAGCACCACACGATGACTGGCAGCAGGCTGCGGAGGGGTGGATATCGAGCCAGCTCGACTCAACTCAGCTCAACTTGTAAATACCCGTTAGTTAACGAGCCAACTCAACTCAACTCGTTAACTAAACGAACACCAAACCCCAACTTGGCTCGACTCAATAAAAACCCGAGTTGGCTCAGTAAACTCATTAAGCTTGGTAATAAACGTCAACAACATAAACATGTATGGCGGGAGTAGTCCATAATATAACGTGAACTTAAACTTTTAAACACTGCTTAACAAATCATTTCCCATAGCATAGAAATTGACAGCATGATAGAACATAACAACTAGATATGCCCTACATGGCTCTACTGGCTATGCTCCTGCATAGATATGGCCTAGATAATGTGGGCATTATAGATCTAAACTTTATGTTGCATGTTGATGAACAAAAACATTTAATGGAACTAGAATGACACCCCGCGCGTTGCAGCGGGTATCTCTTAAGAAAATTAATAAAACACATAAAATCTGAAGTTGACTAAAAAATGCAAGATTTAGTTAATTATGGCAGTCAAGAAGCTAAAGTTTTTAGCATCGAATGTATGTGTGGCTTAAAATTTAAAGATCGTTATGGTTTAGGGGTGTATCTGATTGATATAGATAAGATTATATCAACGGGTTGAATAAATGGATGTTGTGGATGGCTTGCATGAAGATGACATGCACATTGCCGCATAATATTTCTCGAAACTTTTCGAATGAATACATATAGAAGAGGCCGTAATTTCGAATCACGGCTATATGATTTTCATCATTAAAAATAATTCATGAGCGAAACTAATTGCGGTGTTCTACTTGCACATTGTTTACTTGTGTAACTACATAGAAACATGGTGTGATGATGTGGGTGCTTGCATGTAGAGATACAAAATAATTAATGAATGTTAGTGGGATGACATGGACAATTGATTGGCTAAAAGAGCAAGTGATGTGGTTAGCTTGCATGTTGAGATAGAAAATATTAATTACACTTAGTGGGTTTTGATTTATAAGAAGTATAGATATCCCACTAATTAATGGTCTTAGGCATATTACAAGCTACACGAGTTCAACGAGTACTCGTAACTCGACTCATTAAATTCGTTTTCTTAATGAGCTAGAAATGTCAGATTGGCTCGATTCATTAGTATCCGAGTTCGAGTGAAGTTGAGCCGAGTTTTCGAATACTCATTAAGCTCCTGAGTTTCGAGTTTTATTTCCACCCAGCGCAGCGGGTGATCTCTCGAATGAAATGTCGGACATTTTCCCCTTTTTTGTAGCTCTTGCGACTTAAATCAGGACAAATATTAAGAACATCCGTTGATTGATTACGGCACCGATCGAAGAGCCTTGTCGATTTCTAAGAAGACGGAGTCAGCCACATGAAGTTGGTCGGACCGCAGTTGTCCACTACAAGTGGATGAAAGCACTGAGAGTTGGATTGAGCCCGAGAAACAGCGGGTGGATTTGGGCTAGTGGTTAGGTTCGGTCACATCATGTTGGTCAGGCCGCATTTGTCCACCGCAGGCAGAAGAAAGTGTAGGACAAAAGCGGCCAGAGTCGGGACCGAGGAAAGATTTGGCCCATCATGTAAATGTAGTATTAGTCGGATTTTCCACTTCTCCCTGTTCCTCAAATCCATGATTTGTCGGTTCTTGCAGCCAGATCCGCTCGCTTGGTGACCGGATCCACGTCATGAGTGGTCGGATCCAAATGCTAGGTGGTTTGATCCGTGTACCCAGGTATTCTCGGAGTACCATATGGAGCCATTCAGGTTTTTTTCATCTTCTATTTATAATACGTACTTCGACATCCAAGTGACCTTACGAATTTCTTTTGTCCAGGATTCCATTGATTTTGGCATTAGGAACATAAATTCAACCATGGCAGGGTCATTACCATCTGGAAGTTCATCTGGAATTTTGTTTTAGGAAAATATATAAGTATGTTGCTTCAAGTTCAACAAAGCTCTGTCGCTTTGTCCAATTCTACAGAACTACACTTGAACAGAATTGGAAAGGATCAATGGTGCGATGGACCAGAGTTAGACATGATTTGGTTTAAATTAAAGTGTTGGATGTAGCCCTTTTTATGCACTTGGCAACTTTAATGTAGTAGCTGATAAAAACCAGGGTACTGATGAGAGAGTCAATTTCCCTTTCTCTACATCTCAAGTTGCAATATTTTTGTACTGTGTTGAACATTGTAATGGATGTTTTCTCAGTGCTATTGTGTTGCTAAATCACTAATCTTCGTTCTCTTTATGACCCACTGTTCCACTAACTAGTGTTGTCCCTTAGAGCTTCTTCTTTAATCTGTTTGTAAAGTTTCACCGAATATTCAGTGCACATGTCAGCCACATGGACAGGGTTTACACCTATAATCTTTCAGAACCAAGCAATCTTTATTCATTAATACTGCAGAAGTACATATACATGATAAGATGTCAGGACTACAAAGAACACTTACGCAGAACTGAACTTCCCGTAAACCGATCACGGGAATACATTATCTCACATTGTGTACGATCCATAGGTGTCAACAACAATCTATACCTAATAATAAAAGCATTAAGGCTTCTTCTCGTACGTCATTTTTTTCTTCCGATTTTGCCCTTCCACCAATTTACATATTACCCATCACTGCCACCCATAAGTGGAAAAAACGGTTCGGGTTATAATCATCGAGTTTTTATGGAGAGGAGATGCGGCAGCGCGCAAGATGACTCGGCTCGCGGCTACAGGGGAGCTGCTCCACACCTCCATAGGTTTTTTGGGACCGAGCGTTGCTTCAAGTCAACGTCGCGGTGCGGCCTGCCGAACGTCGTCGCCGTTGCGCTGCTGCCAGTGGGACGCCGCCAACGGCTACTTCTGCTAGCGTTGGGTACGGATGCTGCGGGCGTGAAGACGCGGTGCTCGTGGTTCGTGAGGCGGCGGAGGAAGGGAGACACAGGAGGGCGGCGGAGAGACGCATGAGCAGAGGGCCAGATCGCATGAGGGCGGCAGAGGAAGCGAGGCGCAGGAGATAGGGCGCGCGGCGGCGCAGGAGAGAAGTACGGCCGCGGCGGCGCAGGAGATCGAAATTGGTTGTGGCGTTGAGCTCCAGGGAGAGAGAGAAAGCAGATCGTGGGCGTGGTGTGCGTGGGCCGTGTGCGTGCGTGGACCCCGGTGTGGGCTGTGTGCGTGGACGGATGCGTGGTGTGTCAGGGTGTGTTGCGTGCGTGGGAGTGGATCGGTGATGGTGTGAGAGTAGCTATCAAGATCTAACAGTGACAGCGGGCAAAAAAAGCTCAAAGATGTGTGAATCGAGTGCTAATGGAGAAAGTGCTACAACATTTTTTCCCGGTAGAAAGAAGTAAGGGATCTTAAGACCAGAAGCATGTGCGTTTTCAGTGTACACCTTCGCAGGCAGTATGTGAGGACGAGTCAACGGATAGTTCTATCAAAAAAGTGAATTGATAATTCTTCTTGTCTATGGATTATTGTTTCAGGTGTGGCTGAGTTGATTTTCTAAACAATAAGAAATTATTTTGTGCATCTTCAAAGCGGATTTGTTTCTCCCGTTGCAACGCACGGGCACGTTTCCTAGTATTTCCTAATTTTCCTATGGCTTCATGTTTCCTCCACTGAATATTATCTCTCGGGTTTCTTGGCAATCTCCATCGGACAAGGATCACTAGCAAGCCTATCATCCAGAAGATGTACACCAGTTTCCTCTTTGTTGCTTCTGGAGATGCACTAGGGACTAAGGGACCTATTTCCTCTCCGTGAAGTTTCTTCGGAGGAACAATGTAGTCAGGATCGTAATTCTGCAGTCAAAACATGTGGAGACAAGCTTGCATAGAGTTCAAGCAAACTAATTGGACACACTGTGATTTTTTTTGCAAGGAAAAGTTGAGAAACAAAGCCGATTGTACTCCTGGCAACGAGCAGTAACAAAAGTTACAAAAATACAGAGCTGCCGACTGTGACTCCTGCCGAAGAGGGGCAGCTCGTCACGCCGCCGATGGTGAGGGGTAGGTCGCCGAGTCGCTGCAGCTGAGTGGTAGGTCGCCGCTCTGTGGAGATCGCCGTGAAACTGCAGATTAGGGGGAGCTCGCCGTCCCGCCGCGGACAAGCGCCAGGTCGCCGCGCTGCTGCGGACGACGGGTAGGTCGCCGTGGCGCCGCGATCTAGGGGAGAGAATGGGACGAGAGAGAGGAGAATAATGACGGTGGGGTAAGTGAGAAGAATTTACCTAAATATACTGTCACATTAGATTAAAAAAACCTTTCACATTAGATTAAAAAAAGAATATTGGTGTTTCACTATATTTTCAGGTACTTACAATCTGTTACTTTCTCGTAACCCCTATTTTATGAACGTTTGATTAGAGCCGATGGACGGTTGTTAAAAATACAAACTACCATAAAACTTGTATTTGTTTTAAGTATGAAGGAAAGTAAGTGAAGGATTGTGATGACTTGTAAGCATTATATCCTACTCCCTTCGTATCAAAATATAAGACTCTCTAGCTAGCTAGTACACACATATATCTAGACATGTTTTAGTGTAAGGTTCACATGAATCTTGCACTAAAACATGTCTAGATATATGTGTGTACTAGCTATCTAGAGAGTCTTATATTTTGATACGGAGGGAGTACTAGATTATTCTCCATTGATTGATCACAAACTTAGCTTGATTTGGGCGTCGACCTAGCTTGTCTCCAACAATGACACTATATATTTCATTTACAATACATTTCTTGGAGAAAAAAAATCATGAAACGAGAATATCAGTTTGACTATGCTATTCCACGCAAAAAAAAAGTTTTTGACTATGCTATTGGCAATCCGCTTTGCCGACGGGCCAAGTAAGTTTTGCACGCCTGTTGGAGCTGGACGCAAGACGGCAAGAGTGCGCCTCTGCGAGCTCGATGATGCTCTCCACCGTGCCATCTTGGATGAAACGGCATAGCCTGTTGGCGCACATCATCTTCAGCCTCTCCAGCAGGTACATATCGGCGGCCACGAAGAGCTGCCGCGTCGCCGCCTCGTCCACGCTCGCCCCGTCCGGCAGCCGGTCGTTATAGATGTAGTAGAGAACGGCCTTGAACGCCTCGGGGCTGGTGCCTCTGATCTCTACTAGGCGCGTGCCGCTCGTCTCGCTCCAGTGGCCGTAGAGCAGCCTGTCGAACCATGGTGACTGGCTCGCGAGCACCAGCCTGTGCGCCTCCATGACCTCGCCGTCCACGTTGAATTTCACGTCGAACGGTGCCCTCCCGGTGGCGAGGAACTTCGCGGCGTTCTCGGCGAAACAGGACGGCGGCACCGGCACCTCGACGGGGCCCAGCAGAGCGCGGGGTTCTTCTAGCTTTAACGCTGATGGTGCAGCGCACCGTGATGGAGTCGTCATGGAGGGCGCCGAAGTCTGCCCCCTCGAGACGCTTCCGTGAGATGAACCGGCGCATGCCCCAGATGTAACTGTTAAAGTCGAACTGGACCACGACGGAGTTGACACCGTAGACAACTTCGCCGCCGTTGCGGGGGTTGATGAGCTGGAACTTGACGGCGGCGTACACGGCCCTGAGCCGCCTGCTTACCGTCTGCACGAACCAGGCGGGATCGCGCCAGTCGAAGAAGCTGTAGCCGTCGGGATAGAATCGGAGATTCCAGTCGAGGCCGCCGACGGTGAAGTTGGCCGAGCTGATTGGTTCGCCGATGGGACTGAGATCCCGTGCCCCTGTGCCCTGAGGCATCGTATCCACCGTCCACTCCCCATCCGACGGCCACAACGGGTCAAACCCAAATTTGGACTTGGTCGCTCTTCTCCTTCCTCTGTTTCTCACGCGAGCACAGCGAAGGACTCGCGCGGGAAAAGAAGAGCACAGCGAAGGACTCGCGCGGGAACGCTGTGGAGCTGTGCCGCCGCCGCCGTCCCCGCTGTCGCTGCTGTCCCCGCCGTCGCCGCCGTGGGGTAGGACGCCATGGGATCTCCGGCGGCGGCCAATGGATAAACGGCGGCGGCAATCCCCTCCGCTCCCACAGCTTCTCATCCACGCCCCGCTCCGACGAGCTCCGACGACCGCGTCCGCCCTCCCCCGACCCCTCCTCAACCGAGGTTCTCCCCTGCGACCCTGCGACCACTCCAGCACAGAGCAGGTTATCTCCTGTTTGTCCTCTGTCCGTCCCCTGTGCGTCCCCTGTATATGTGTATTTCAAAACTGAAAATTGTGCTTGATTGTGATCTCAGTACTGAAAATTAGCTATGTCATTGGATTGTTACTTCAATACTGAAAATATTGCTGGAACGATTAACCTTATTTAGCCTTTAAATTTCTGTTTGTGTGTTTCTTTAGCCTATATTGCCTCCATTGTCATGCATTAATCTGAGGTTTGATTGATGTGTTTCTTGTCTTATTTTACAGAATTATTGCTGATTAGTGTGCTATGCAATTGTGAGTGTTGTGCATTTGCAAGTGTCCTGCAATGGGGGAAAATGACAAGGGGATGCCTCAAATTGGCATGAGGTTTAGAAAACCAGATGAAGCTTGGCTATTTTGGGTTGCATATGGAGGCCGTGTTGGATTTGATGTGAGGAAGAGAAACAACATGAAAGCTTGGCTATTTTCATGGCAGCAACAAAAGAAAAATGATGGTGCACAGCCTCAAGTAAGAGTGGAAAAGGATGATGGTGTACAGCCTCAAGCAAATGTGGAGGTTCAAGAGAGCAACACCGTCATGAGTTACACTCAGCTGTTGATGGCTCCCCTGGTGGTGTTTATGACGGAGATCTGTTCTAACATATCCAAGCTTGTCAGATAGTATTTTGGACATGTTGACTAGTATTTTGGACAAAGATGACTATAGTATTTTGGATTTTGGGGGCTGACTATAGTCTTTTGTGGCCTAAATGTACAAGTAGCTTGGCCGAATTTATGTACGTGGATGAGAAGCCGTGGGGGCAGAGGGGATTGCCGCCGCCGTTTATCCATTGGCCGCCGCCGGAGATCCCATGGCGTCCTACCCCACGGCGGCGACGGCGGGGACAGTAGCGACGACGGGGACGGCGGCGGCGGCGACGGCGGCACAGCTCCACAGCGTTCCCGCTCGAGTCCTTCGATGTGCTCTTCTTTTCCCGCGGTTTCGCGTTGTCGCTCGCGTGAGAAACAGAGGAAGGAGAAGAGCGACCAAGTCCAAATTTGGGTTTAACCCGTCGTGGCCGTCGGATGGGGAGCGGACGGTGGATACGATGCCTCAGGGCACAGCGTGCCCTGCCTTAACGGGGGCACGGGATCTCAGTCCTCGCCGATGCCGATGCGGCCTTTGGTCCGGCTGTAGTTGCGGATGGTGAACCGACACTCTGGTCGCGTCGGAGTGGACCGATCGCGTCGTCTCCTGGCTGCACCCCATGGCAGAAGCTTTCCTGCAATAAACTTGGCAACAGCTTGTCAAAAATATAATAACTGTATAGAGAGAGAGAGATAATATGGGCGCGTATTTTCGGAGCCCAACTCAGTCACGTCCGTGGTTACATTTACAACTCCTTGTCCTTGCACGGACCCGCTGCTTGTAAAAGAACACGGACACGATTTCTGACACGAGCCAGGGCACCGCTGCTTGTAACAGAACACGGACCCGACTCCCCGTCAATCTTAAAAAAAAATGATAATTCCGACAAAATTGTTGGGAAATGCCGCGCCATCTGTTAGTAGTGGTGCGTCAGTCTCACGCCTATAGTAACAGAAACATTAGGGCATGTACAATGGTAGAGAAGGCGCACCTTCTCTTAGCCATCCACGTCATTTAGAAAAGACAAAATTATAAGTTATACAATGCATTATCTCTTATTGTCATCTCTAGCAATTAATGAGAATTAATTATATTTTAGTAGAAAATTATATTTATAAGGGAAGACAAATGGTACAATGGTGAAATTAGTCTTCCCTTATTTCGTAAGAGATCATCTCTTAGGTAAGGGAAAACAACCTCCCATTTCTTCATTCTCTCTCCGCCAACTAGACAAATATGTTATGTGTCAACACTAAGAGAAGGCTGACATCACCCCATTGTACATGCCCTTAGTGGCGTGTCGCGTGACTACCGGTAACAAACACACTAATGGTGTCCCTATAAAATGTAATTTTGAAGCACAAAAAAGGCCGTCACGCCAGAGTTTTCCGCCATCACGGCAACATTATTTAGTTAAATAATAGTCCCTTCGATCAGAAATGATTGGCATAGATTTGTCAAAATACGGATGTATCTACATACTAAATATGTGTAGATACATCTGTATTTAGATAATTCCGTTTCAATGATTTCCAATCGGAGAGAGTAGTACACTTAAGTTTACACTTCACCAGTAGCACTAAGAACCATATGGTATGTTCACCAGTGACACTAACAATGACAAAGACCGACAAGTTTTAAGCTTGAAACTTATCAGTTACTAGTTGAATGCCCATGCGTTGCTACGGATGTGTAAATTTATCGACCCTCGTTTTTATTTCATGATTTCATGGGCTGTCATCTCATCCCTCATTTTTGTACTCACCTTGCAAGAAGAGGACTAATGCTATAGCTACAAAGACTTTTTTTACTGAATTGTGCTTACTGACTCGCGGACCTGTCCGGAATTATCAGTCCATAAGTTTAGTATTTCCGCAATAAGAGTAGGCGTTGCCTTTCTCCTCTAGCCTGTTCAACCGTCGTATGTCTCCCAAAAACATAAGATCCGAAGTAATATATATTAATAATTAGACATTCAACACTTATTTGTTAATTAGAGTGCAAACAAAGTTACATGACTTGCTGAATTCAGCCAAGAGTTTCGCAAACAAAACAAAACAGGTGAAAAATAATCAATGCGCGTACTTAGTTCTATATTATTTCCGTACTCTTAAATCCTACCCTTCTCTATAGTTTCTGATTGATATATATAGCATGCATTCTTGACAAGAATAATCAATAACTAAACAACAATACAATGATCAGCGAATTTTCACAAAACAAATTGAAGGCACTGCCTAGTAATTATAAATATGATGCACATACCTAGTAGGGAGTATGATACATATTTATATGCCTATACAACTTGTTTAGCCTTTTAGAAGCGCCTAGTGTCGGTCTAGAAACTCCCCTGCTAACGGAAAAGAAGAATCACACTACGGGGCGACCCTGACGCATCCTGCCCACAACGTATTCTTCCTGCACTGTGCCCCCTCCTTCCTCTGGCCTAGTCACCCGCCGCACCTTTTATTCCTCATCCACCGCACCGCACTACACCACCCATTTATCTTTCTTCGTTGTCGAGCACCTAGCCGCATCCTCCTCTATCGATATGTATTCACCAATGTCACCTCCAGATGCTTCAAGTCAAGGTGTCGCAGCACCATGATAATATATCCCTTTAAAGCCGTTAGGGTGCTCGTCCCCAACTCAAAACCTGAAAGAAGCGAGAAATTTTGAAGTGTGTATCCAAGCAGACTCAAATCGTGTAGTTACTACTGTAAAAATATGACCACGACGATTTGTTTCCCAAGTTAGCATTCCATACTTCACAAAGTTAATAATACAGTATGTTGATATATTTCCCAATTCTTGTTCTAGTGATTTTTCTGAATACGAGACATGTACAAAATTGTCTTCGCCCCGCCTCTTTGCTCTCTAATGGACTACCCCATAACTCTCATGTCTCTCTTTGACCCAGAACAACTACTCCACCATGTGGGCCGCGGTGTCGCCGAACTCCCCTAACTGATCAGATGCAACTCGATAGTTTAAAATATTTAAAACTGTAGGAGATTTTGTGTTGGCAAAGTTGTTGTGCTACAAAACTAACAGTAATGACTGTGAATGTTTTGCCTCTAGTCAGTTTTTTCTCCAAAAGATCTAAATAAACCATATCTGTTGAATATAGCAAAAAAGGAACTGCAAGAAGTTTCTGGAAACTACACGTGTGAACTATTTTCATCTTTCACTAACTACACATCTTGGAATGACGGTTTTTCATAGATAATTTGTAGGTTGAGGCTTTTCATAAAAAACAATGTTGGTAATTTCTAAACCACAAATATTGTTTCAGTATGCTTCAGCGAAATAGTAGGCTGTTAGTGTCACATGCTTATTCAGGCTTTCGAGTAAAAGTGAAGAAATAGTAGGCTGTTAGTGTGTTGAGGGCACCAATCGGATCAAAGAATCCTTTATCCTCCTCAATTCTTCTGCAATCTCTCCAAAATAATTTATTTATCAGTACAAAGAAGTGTAAATTCTAAGGTTGCCGGGTCTTCAAAGTTTACGGTTCCTTGAAGTAGCTCTATTATTTCACCCTATAGCCTCAGTCAGAATGCAGTATATGTTACATTTGAAGCACACCAATTTTTCATGGCCAAGCAAGCAGGTAAATTGTTTTAAGAGGCCATTTACGTGAATCACATCAGCTAGCCCAAACTTTGGAAAACATCAAGCTAGTTCAACTCCTAGCTTGTCAGCTTTCTTGTTATAGTTTTTTACCTATTGTCTTTCATTCCAAAATCAAGGTTTCTGAGGTTAACGAAAAGAGAAATGTGGAGTTCATTCATACGGTGCAGAGTAGCATGCCGTCGTAATCATATTATGCTGCGAAAATTAAGCATATTTGATCTGTTATTTCAGAAAATGACACCTAGTTGCAAATTGACCAGTAGAACAATTGTTGTTGGGATTTGTAATGGACACTCATCTTCGTTGATGCAGCCAAATGCTATTCTTGATCCCATTCCAGAAGTGTGTCGCCTTCTTTTCTCAACCCTTCGGTCCGCTCACCCTCTTTTCTTCCCGCATTCAGATGCCATAGCACACGATAACTGTACTGGTCTGCACCTGCTGTCATCGTTTGGAGAGCCAATGATATAAGCAAATTTAGTCCTGCACTATAAGCGACATACATAAATGAAGCTTCGGTGTTTCCTCCAAAAAGTGAAACAACAAAGACAATAATATGAGGCATGTGGTAATTTCAAGGAATCACATGGATAAAAAGCCTTTGGCATGGACGATCATGAAAAAATAAACCAGCAATGCTAGGAATAAGGAAACAAGGGATATAGGAGAGAGCACTTGGCAGCCGAGGCTTAAACTATTCCACAATGTAAGGAAACTGGGCAAAAACTTGCGAGAACATTTTCAAGCAGACTTTCACATGAGAATTTGGAAATTACCATGTACTCACTCCGTATCAAAATATAAGACTCTCTAGCTAGCTAGGTTCATGTGTGTACTAGCTAGCTAGAGAGTCTTATATTTTGATACGGAGGGAGTACAAAGAAAGCAGAATACTGATCTCAAGCAGACCGAGGGACAAAATAGACTCGAGAATCAACATATTTGTTGTGGGTGGGAGCACATTCTCAAGGGCCAACTATTACCAAATGAAACAGTCAAGGGAGGAAGTTGCAGGCACTATTCCGTAGGATTTTCCCCTATACCTCGAAGAAATTTACAGAAAGTTGTCACTGAAAATGCACTCAGAAATTCGCAGCCATTGGCCATCGCCATTGAGTAAAACATCCCCTACGCTGTCAGATTTTGAAGTATTGTTTTAAATCTCATACTGCCACCTCCACGTGATGATTTGACACTTCCTTAAGAAAATTTCCAAATTAAGTGCAGATCTAGACGGACAGGCTAGGGACTGATATGGGAATTGTACCATCGGTCGAAAATGTGCGATTCTTGTCCTCCCCGAGACGTCGCAGGTGCTGTTGGTGACGAGGCTCCCATAGAAATTCTCCTGCGTCTCCTCGCGGTGAGGCATCGCCCGACGCGAGGGCGAGGACGATCTGGCAGAGACAACCGGAGGAGGGAGGCGACGTCATATGATAGCAGGGTGGCGGCGAGGGCGAGGGCGGACTCGTTGGCATCGATCTTGAGCGCTTGGTATCGTCGGCGAGTCTTGCTCAGTGACCGGGACGCGGGAGGCGACGAACAGTAGGGCTGCAGCTTGGGGGTGGGGATTTGGCGGCGGGGTTTCCGTTCCTCTTACCGGAGGAGGGAGGCGACGTCATAGAATAGCAGGGTGGCTCTGGGGGAAGAACGAAAACCTAGACATTGCTTCTGTCTTGGACTCTGTTTCGTTCGAGGGTAGGCAGCGACCTGCGAGTGCATTTCTGCTGGGCTTGGCCCATATGCATGCGAGCCACGGGCGAGACAGATCGCGCGAGGGAGAGATGGTTCGCTCGGTTTTTTTTTCCATGGTAATACGATTCTCATTGATAAATAAAAGACGAGATACAAAGTACGTATACACCGATCTTACAGATCTTGAAAGATAGGATAAACCCATGTGACAAACCAACGCCTATCCATCTTCTTCGGCACCACCGTAGCAGCCACCAAAGAAAAAATAGACATATCACCTCTTCACCCGAACTCGACGTGGCTCAATCGCTGATCATCAGCTTTTCGGATCTTCAAATTAGTTTGCCATAGGACAAACCATTGCCGTGGAAAGAATCAGACCGGGGCAGCACGACCCCGGACACGCAATCGAACTTCAGCACTGGCACCCCCGCACGACGACGTTGGAGTAGGGAACCAGAACCGTCAGCCTCCAACCACGAACCCACCACAAGGTGCACCATCTTCCAGCTGTCACCAGTGCAGACCACCGTCTGCACGTACTCCTGAACGAGTCCTCTCTGCTCCACCATGGCGCCGGAGACAACGCCGCAGCAAAGGGGACAGAGCAGGAGGAAAAACCCATCTGATGGAGTCGCCGCCGCCGCCGCCTCGCCGACACCATCCATGAACCCTACAGCCACCGATCTGAAAGATCGGCAAGCACACAGTGCCACCAACTCCGAGACGCCGCCATGAAGGACAACGCCGGTGTGGGAGTAGAGTTGAGGCAGATTTATTTGCCCGGGCGCCGCTCCCACCACCCCAACGGCGCACCATGCCAGAAACTTCCTAACCCTAATTACCATGCAAAAACGGGGTCCCCCTCCCTCCTGCCGCCGGAGCGGCAAGCGGAAGGAGAGGGGCCCAGCTCTTCCGCCGGTGGCCTGCGGCGGCGGCGGCGGCTAGGGTAGGAAAGCTGAGTCGCCTCGCGAGTCGCCTTCGAGCGCCTCACGAGCTATATAGTCGCACACCAACCAACCATGAGATGGTTCGCTCGGTTACACGAACGACCAACTCTCATTTAATAGTAAAGATTTATGGTGATGAACTGAGAACTACGGTGAGAACAGTGAATAACTCAGACACAACAGATTAAATTTAAATATACCATCCTAGATAAAATGTTTTGAGGAGATGGATTCCAAAGCCGCTTCCCTTGTAAAACTAGATGCTCAGGTGTAGGACAGATGCAAACTTATTGATCAAAGAGTCAGGTAAATACTAGTTGAATTGGCGCGGCGACACGCCTCGTCCTTGAAGAGAAATTTTATGTATGAAATGTTTTGTTATAATGACATAATAAATGTTGAAGAAAATTCAAATTTGACAAAATTAGTGAAATGTTTGTGCAAATTTGGATATAAAATTGAGAAGTTAAAGTCGACCAAACTCAAAACCGATCATGGGGATGGAACCTAGCCGTCGACGCGCATATATTTCATGTATATAATTTTTTGAAAACGCCGGGGCTTTTATGCAGAAAATTGGACAAAATTCGTGAAATGTATGTGTGAATTTGGATCCAAAATTGAGGAGTTGGCTGCAGAAAATTGAACAAAATTCGTGACATGTCTGTGCGAATTTGGATCCAAAATTGAGGAGTTGGAATACGCAAAACGTGTCGCCGCGTCCTTTAAGAGAAATTTTATGTATGAAATGTTTTGTTATAATGACATAGTAAATGTTGAAGGAAATTCAAATTTGACAAAATTAGTGGAATGTTTGTGCAAATTTGGATACAAAATTGAGAAGTTAGAGTCGACCAAACTCGAAACTGATCACGGGGATGGAACCTAGCCGTCGACCCGCATATATTTCATATATTTCATGTATATAATTTTTTGGAAACGCCGGGGCTTTTCTGCAGAAAATTGGACAAAATTCGTGAAATGTCTGTGCGAATTTGGATCCAAAATTGAGAAGTTAGAGTCAACAGGAACTCGAAACCGTTCACGGGGATGGAGACTACCCGTCGATGCGCCGTATATAATTTTGGAGGGAAAAAATATTAAAAAAGTTGTGGGGAAAAAATTTCCCAAAAAAAATGTTAAAAAAGTTGTGGGGAAAAATTTTCCCCAAAAAAAAAAGGTGCTACAGTGCTCGCGCACTGTTCATAACTGTTCACATGAACAGTGCGCGATGCACCACAGCTAGCTAAACTTTCCCTCCTTTATATATAGTAGTAGGATTTGTGCAAATTTGGATACAAAATTGAGAAGTTAGAGTCGACCAAACTCGAAACTGATCACGGGGATGGAACCTAGCCGTCGACCCGCATATATTTCATGTATATAATTTTTTGGAAACGCCGGGGCTTTTCTGCAGAAAATTGGACAAAATTCGTTAAATGTCTGTGCGAATTTGGATCCAAAATTGAGAAGTTAGAGTCAACAGGAACTCGAAACCGTTCACGGGGATGGAGACTACCCGTCGATGCGCCGTATATAATTTTGGAGGGAAAAAATATTAAAAAAGTTGTGGGGAAAAAATTTCCCAAAAAAAAAGTCCCAAAAAAAATGTTAAAAAAGTTGTGGGGAAAAAATATTAAAAAAGTTGTGGGGAAAAAATTTCCCCAAAAAAAAAAGTCCCAAAAAAAAAGGTGCTACAGTGCTCGTGCACTGTTCATAACTGTTCACATGAACAGTGCGCGATGCACCACAGCTCGCTAAACTTTCCCTCCTCTTTATATATAGTAGGATGATCGGTTTGAAAAACTAAGCAAAGATAGCTAGCAAAAGCGGGAACAAAATTAAAGGTGGATTGCGGCAATCATAGCTTTGAGAGCAAGCAACCATCTGTATGTGCCCCCCTTGGTCGTCGCATATTTTAAGGATCATTTGCTCCATCGACCATGGTTTAAGCTATCACTAGAGAAGTGTAGGCAATTGTGATAGCCTACTTTTAGTTTTTTTTTTTTTTGATTTGGACACGGTAGAATTTGTCTTCCAAACATGCCTAACTTTCCTATCGCTGGCTCTTCTTCGTCCAGCCGTGTCGATGAAAAGGTGCTAAACTGGAGGTCGATGACGCAACCATGGTGGCGCGGACGCAGGTGAAACTGTCATCAAGAAAGTAAAGACGCGGGCCATGTTCAGTTTCGTGGACACCGTGACCATGGAGGAGCACCCTTGGCTCATATCTTTGGAAGTAAACACCTGTGCATCGTTCCTGGGGGCGAACCAAAATCATGGAAAGGAGATGTCCAAGCACCCCGTAGACGACTCTTTCACCGTCAGGTGCGACATCGCTGTTATAAACATGTTAAGCATCGCACCGAGATGATGTTCATTCCAAAGTTGGTGTCCGTTCCAAAGCCTGATGCCCTGATCCAACACCTAGGCGATTTCCCCGCAACTGGGGAGGGCGCCGAGTGGTTGTCGATGTCACCAGGGAACATTCGCTGCTCACCGGGGTGGCTGCTCGCTTTACGATCGTCGGTTTACATGGTGGAGCTCTTCGACTTGATGAAAGAGAGCGGCACTGCCAACGTCATACACATAGATGGCATGGAGGAGCGGGGCTGCTACATTTCTTGTACATCGACTCGTTGCCAGCGACGGAAACAAAAGAGGAAGAGCAAGACGTCTTGTGCCTTGATGCGATAGACAGGTATTATCTTGAGAGGCTTAGGCATCCTTGATTCGTAGAATTCTAAAAACACGGGAAAAGGAAAAATATAGGATTAGAGTGTCATGTCCAACTGAATCCTACATGAATTTTCATCAAGTAATGTTTGAATCACAGGTAAACAAATAAACTGTAACATGAGAATTTACCGGATGTGTAAATTCCTCCAAAACATAGTGCAATGCAATCCTATTGAAAAAATTCCTAAGGATTCAATCCGTAAGGATCAAAATCCTTTAAAATTCCTATGTGATTCATTTAAATCTAAGGAGCCCTAAAGTTGAAAAGCTATGCAAGTACATCCACGTGAGCACAGCAAGGACCATCCTGTCACTCGCTGAGCAGCACCGCTGCGAAGGATCGAAGAATGCATGCTTCCATGCAATTTCTAAGCTATGACGTCTTGCTTTAGATCTAGTATTATCAGTTAGGTAGAACAAGTGATTTGTCAATTTAACGTTTTGAATAAGACTGCAGCATGCAGTTTTGGATTTTACTTGCACGACTTTACACATTTAGTCGATTTACACTAGTTTCTTTGCAAAAAGTTGTTGAGGATGAGTGCAAGTCAACATTAAACATCGGAGGTAAGATAATACATTATACTGAGAGGTACTAACAGTATGCCCAAAAATTCAGCCATTTTGGCACAAATGGTTGGCAAAAAAACGGCCAAAGCGACAATACAGACACAGCAAGCTCAAACTCCGCTGGTACGGTGGCGTTCTATCTCGCCAGACCTCTATGAGTCGCGCCACCACTCCACTGCTACTATGGATACAATCCACTAAGAGCCAGAAGCTCATTTGTAATCCTTCATTCCTTCTATAGATGGGATGCAAACGTATAGGTATTCTTAGATCTGATAGAGCTGTTCTGGCCATTTGGGGAAAGCTCGTTTGAACAAGCTCATGCATACGGTATCATGCTGCTGAACGCTGGTATTGAATATGCATTTCATTGAACCTGACGGCAAGGATAAAGTCAGTAAAGGCACAGAAGAAAACTACTTGATCAAACAAATCGGCCGGGTCAGAAAACATACCATGAGTGCCGACTGTCTCTTTGATCCGGCCACGTCGGCCATGTTTTGACCACAGCTCAACAGGCTGCAAAATAATGGTGTTACACAAATTCATATAATATAGCAATACAACACAGAAATACTTGCCTTAAACCATTTGACATCTTCGGGATTGTGGAACATGTACCGAACTGTTGCTTTAAGTTTTGTGACTCTCAGTGGATACCTGCACAAGTTGTCGAATAAGCCAGCATGTATTAGATGAAACGGAAACAAGAACAATTCAGGGGGTAAGAAAAACAAGCTTACCCAGTCAAAACTATTTTCTTGAGAATAATCTGGTCAGGATCCACAGTTTTCAGTGAACCTACAGCAGCAACGGCAGGTTGCTCCCCATCTCTCTTCTTCAAAACAATCAGAGAAGCCGGTGGAAAGGAAATTGGAGCATAGACCGAGGCAATAGAAAACCGCCCATGATGTAGAAATCTCTCCATCTTATGCTTATTGCAATTGATGTTGTCGGATGAAAATAGTGGCCTAGTAAAGGGTAAAAACAATCAGCCTCTGGGTATACGCGCAATAGTACAACTAGAAATGGAAATATAATATTCGCTATACTCTCATTAGTATGGCTCAACTTCTATTACCTTGCCGTAAACTGCCGGAACCCAACATTGAAAATAAGAGGCTCCTTACTTCTGATAGGAGCTTCATACGAATCGTGCTTCTTTATGCTGAAATAAATAGCAAGTGCCAATTAAACCTCAGTGTTGCGGCATTCTAGTCTTATATAACCCAATACTCCATTTAGCAAACAAATACAAAACTTGAAAACCAAGATAATGCGCACAATGTGTACACCATGACAACAATCAACACAACGCCAGTGCAGGTTCAGTGACTTACTATTGTTAAGTGAGTACTAAGGTCATATACAACTAATACAAGTACAATTTTATAGTCTACTGAGTGCATATCAGTGCAGATTCACCAACTTCTCTACAGTAACCTAACATCCAAATTACATTGCATTGTCTATAAAGGCATCGAAACTGATTTCAGCCATTCACATCAACATGGTAATAATTCATATAAGCAAAATGTTATAGGATCCATCAATAAAGATTAATGCTGTACTTACTGTACATACTTCCAGAAAACTGGACCATATCAATTTGTCAAGTAGAAAGAAAAGATGAATACCTGAAGTGAAGAACTGAAATTTTTGACTCGTGTTGAAGAAGACCAGAAACAACAACAGGTGATCTCCTAGATGGATGACAAAGTTTGGAGGCAATATCCGTAGGAACATTTTTCACATGAAGCGTAACATATGATCCTATTCGAGCACAATCCTTTGAGCTTCCTTCATCTAGATCAGCAATTTTAGCAAGGACATGCTTTTGTGTTCGTGTGAAGTTATCGAATGCAAATATTCTGGCATATTCAGGTGGCAAAGATTCCTGAGGTTCACATGGAGAGACACAACCATGTCAGATGAAATACATAAGGTTTCTATTAAATTTGCACTAACCGGTAATAGTAAAATCATGCGCACCTTAGGATCCCAGGATGATGTCCTAAATGATTTTAGTCCTCTGTATTTTGCAAAACGTTTTCTTGCCGGGACATCTAAGGGCGTCTCCACTTCATCAGGAAATTCTGAAAGGATAAAAAAGATTTACATGTCATATTTAGGATCACGTAAGGTATAGGTCTAGTACTGAACATGGAAGCTAGAAGCTGAACAATTAAACTACAAACTTAAGTTGATTCCTAAGTAGGTAATCCCTCCAAGGAGTAATGACACTGAAACAATTATTCTGACCAGAATCATAGTATCAGCAGTTCCCAAGTTCAGATTATGTATCCAAACTATTTTCAGAATTGCCCATTTTTATCTTGATTAAATTTCATAGAAACACAGCTTTAGGACAGTGGTAACACAAAACCTTTTAATTTCGCTTCACATAATGAGAAAACTTTTTTCGCACTTGGTTAAAAACCTAGTTGTCTCACCTTCCGTTAAATACAATGGGATACACATGGGACCCACTTCCATCACACGCGCACTAACAATTGACTGTGTAGGCCCGTGCATGGAGTAGCACGAGGGGTCAATAGTGGTAGTGTCTAGGGATTACGACAATGAAATTTAAAATAGTGGTCGCATAACTCGCATTACTATTGCCCGAAAAGTTGTGGTTACACGAAATTTTACTAATGGTCTATTGCAAGAAACCCAATACAATCACAACTCTTCAAAACTAATTAATAACACGCCAATAATAGGGTGGTAAAAGGAAAACACAATTACTTTCCAATTCCTGTTGTCATCTCATACAACTACAGATGTCTAACAAACCCAAGGACAGACATATGACATTTGAAACACGTAGTGTCCCCAGAAAGAACTAAAAAAACAAGAATATTGCAATCTCATTTTCCGAATTATAGTTTTGCCAGATTATTACGAGTTATGACCAATCCTCGCCTATCTAACAAATTAGGAAATTCCTATTCCTTAATTTTTCTAATGGACAACAAATAGTCCATAAATATTACTTCCAAGAATTGGCAAGATAAGAATCTCATCATGAGTCAACAGTCATCCTTTAACAGATGGCTTTTCCGCATTTTATGTGCCAGTATTGAAAGGATCGGTCTCTGGTTTCGTACATATTGATCGCACTGGGAATTAGCCGGAAACATGTACCAACAATCCAGTATAGCAAAAGAACACAAGTTTTATACCCTGCAGAAGCTGTGCTTACTAAAAAGAATCGTTAACACTTGATGGCCATTGAAAACTCATACCTTCATCGTCAGCATTAGATTCTTTGATTTTCTTAATCTCTGCCTCTATCTGCTCTTTGGTCAGATTTTCATCATCCTGCAAACGCACAAAGGATACATTTAGTTGTTAAGACGGCTTTTCCTTACATGTATAGACATATACTACCTCTGTTCCTAAATATAAGGTGTTTTAGTTTTTCTGATTCATGCGCCTAGCGTGTTGGTTCACTCATTTCAGTCCGTTTATAGTCCACATTGAAAAATACCTAAAACATCTTATGATTTGGAACGGAGGGAGTAGCTAAAGTGGAAGAAGGAATCCACAGGGTAGAAGAAAAGAAGATAATAATTTCAAAAGGCCAACAAGGCACACCTCATAATTTTATGAATTATTTAACTTTCTATATAAAGAAAATGATTTAATTGAGAAAAGTGTAAAAACACTGTGTTGGCTGTTAAGTACGTCGTGTAGATTTGGATCCCTTATTACAAATATAATTTTGTAAAATGACGTGTGACGGGGAAGGTTTACACCTGTGATGACCTATCTGTATCCAGGCATATTAAATGTTGCCCGCATCGAGTCCACACGGAATCCAGATCCGGTGGGAAATATCAGTCCAATTCAGCCCTACTTGGAACTATAGTGCTCTTAGTATGGGTATTGGTGTTTTTATGTTAAATCCTTCTTGGTTACTATCCCTTTCTTCCTGTTTTGTGTAGTGTGCAATTGACTTGGACAAAATAAAACACAACAAACAAACAGTGGAGAAGTAGAAACAACATAAACATTACAAGAGCAAGAGTTTTATGGCATGTTCCCAGCTAAATCAGTACAAGGCTGATTCCAACAAGGGCCCGGTAATCATCCAATTCCTGGTGAATGGAGCAAGTGCTCTAAAATGTACAGAATTATCAGATCAAAGACAAGTATAAGGTAACTTACTCCCATCTCACTACCCCCAATAGTTTCTTGATCAAATTTCTCTGTGAAATGAGATGCTGCATCTACATCCGAACCATCACTGTCGCGCTCTGAGTCATCTTTCTCATCAATTACCATTCCAGCACCATCTGGGTTGTCATCCTCAGAATCATCACCTTCATCATCTGTATCATCAACAATCCAAGCAGCCTGCCAAAAACATTTGTATGCTATTTTTCAATTAAATAATTATGAGCAATATTAACAGTAAATTTTAAATCTTCAATAGCCTTGTGAACCTGGTATTCCGAAGTGCCTCGGGGAAGTTTCCTCTTTACAACTTTTTTATGTTTATTGTTTTCATAGGCTTCCACCATGTCAGCTTCCGTTGGCCAAGTCTAATAAAATATAAATAATATTGCAAGTTAGCACTTAAAATATATTTGCCTAATTTGGCTTGTACTGGAAAAGAAAACATTGCCGTTGAAGATAAAGACGAAACTCTTGACTTAATGTGTTATGCAAAGTGGAAAAAATCAATGCAGTTCACGAGAATCCACAAGCATGGAAAGTGTGAAATGATTCATAGATCTGTCAAATGATCTTATAAAAGATATGCCCAACAGATACAAATATACCACTAAATTCGCTATGCTTGAGTGTATACAGTATCTACCGAAACGTGTGTTGCGCTTGTTGAAGGAAAAGAACATATTTTAGAACTATCTTCGTAGCAAACAAACTTAAAGCTCATATACATGAGCAACAGCACATCCAATGCAGAACAATACGCCATGTGCCAAGCGTCCAATGTAAAGACACAATTTGTCAACCCAAAAAAGGAACACCTCACTGCCCGCGTCATTAAAATTGGAAGTAACTGTTGAACAGAAATTAAGCACTAAATTCAAGTTCTAAAAAACAATTTATTAGTATTAGAACAATAACTATTCACTTATACTAGAAAATATAATTATTCATTTCGTTTTTCAGCACCAGAAGTGCAAGATCATTGAACTAACTTATCAAAATCGTCTATCAATTAAACTGGGTATGGGAAATTATCACCTGCTCTCCAGCAAGAGGATCTGGGATATTTTCAACAAGTAAGGGCTCCTGTTTCAAGGGGTCTGGAACAAAGGTGTCAACAACCTGAAACAGCCAAATTATAAGTTCAAGAAGCGTGAATAAAAAAACAGCATGTAAGATGGAAAAAGGAACATATAAGTATATAACTGAAACTCATTGGTTCCCCAGAAAGCACTATTTTCTGGATGATATATACCATAATGTATGTGCACCTGTATCATTTAACTTCTAAAGCTGTACATTTCCTATATAACAAACCTGAATCTGATTATCGTCCGAATCCATTACATCTGAGTTTTTCCTCTCACTAACAGGAAATGGATCCTTGAGGACATCGATTTGCTCTAATTGGAAATCACCAGCCCCTGACACATGGACCTTTGATGGAGCAGGCATTAGTAGAAATAGAAACAGATGAGACCACCAATGAGAAATAAAACAAAGATCACCTACAAGCTGATTCACTGAAAGATTGTGGGTCCGCAAATATCCAGACACAAGCAAGGTGCACAATCCCATACTTTCGCAAGGTTTTATGCAGGCCTGAAAGAAAGATTATCATCAATCATCAAAGAAGAAAAATAAGATAAATGCACAGACACTTTGCAAGAAGCCAAGAACTAAAGTTGCCTTATTGCACAGGTGGTAAACTTGCAATAATACATAAGAACCTTTGATGGCAACTCTAATGTGAAGTAGACTCGGTTTGAGTTGTTTGTGGAAAAGATCAAAGATTAGTGGTAATGCAGTCAGTAGTTTAGAGCTTGCAGGGCAAGTATATCCATGAGTTATAATTTCTCAACTGTTAGGACTTAGACTTAATCCACCAGTACCATTGAGTAAGATCAACAGAGTATGAGTTAATGTGCTTTATTCATGCTGTAACCCACCTCCTAGGAGGCTTGTAAGCCTATACTATCTTTTCAATGAAATGAAACGCGGAGGTTCTTTGCGTTTTCTCGAAATATGTGCTTTATTCCAAGTGTTGCAACAGAAACATGCTTGATATCAACAAATAGTATTTCCAAACAAACTTTTAAGATGAGAAACACTAAGGCAGTTCTTTTTTAGGGAAAACGTCCATGTTACAACCAGATAACAGTTCACAACTCATCAATGAAAGAGCCAAGTGTAGGAAGTCAATATAACCTCCTCAGACATAACATAAGGTCTCTGATTTCTCCAATGCGGTGATGAAAGGTGTTGCTCCTTGAAAAGCCTCATGAACTGGAAAATTTAAGTCAATGGCAAATAATCAAAAGGAGCATTAGGCATATACAGTAAATAAAAGAAGGAAAAGTTGTCATCTCTTGCTAATTTATTAAAGAAAAGACAAATTACCATATGCAAATCATCCTTAGTTTCTGCTGCATAGAACTTGGAATCTTCAGGCAGCTCCGGAGAAACGAAAGATACCACTGCTTTCTTCAATTCCTGCCTACTTTTGGTGTCTGATGGAAGATCCTGGCGATATTAAGAAAGAATTAAAGAGAGAATCACAAGATAGCGTCTTGAGTGAGAAAAGCTCATGATGGCGAACTTACTCGAATGAGAACAGCTGTACTAGGTAAGCCCATTGCTCGAAAAACAGATAGGCATTGTTCACCAAACTCATCAATTGGACTGCTTGAATCGCTGTTGTACAATGAATTTGCTGACACTACGAACGCTAACAAATCAGCAACCTAGGAAGAAAAATACAAGTTGCATGTTTCACATTAGAGTTAAGAAATTTCGAAGAAACAAATTCTAGTAAGTATGGTAGAAGAGCATACCTTTGCCAGTTCCATGCATGAAGCAAGATCACCATATGGTGCTTGCAGTACCTTCACAAATATCATGAATATTAAACAATGAAGTTGACCAACTAAATTCAATTAATGGAAAACAGAACACGAACAAATTAACACAATTATATTTATAAAAAGCCAAGAATGAACACCTAGAACAAAGGATTGAGAACTATGTGCAGCCCAGTTATGGTTCAAACATCTATAACAAAGTGATGCGATAACAGACCCAAGGTAGAATGATTGGAAGTACTTTATTCGTATTGAACTAACCGTGGTTCGAAGTTTATAGGTGGCAGAGGCAACGGTAGAGGATGTGACTTCTCATCTCCTGCTGCAAATGTGAGAAGATCTTGCAAGTGGTCCAACATTTGCAGACGACGAGAGGGCACAAAGAACCTGCAACAATCAGATATATTACCTTATGTCCATCGTGCGACAGCAAGAAACGATAAATGCTAGGACAACGAGAGCAAAGCCCGAGAATAATACTAACAATAACACGGGGTGCACTTGAAGACCCATGGATGACCGTTTCTCCTTCAGCAAGGCAGCGCGTTTCTGGTCACGGATCTGCGACCAAGCTAAGCATTTCAGGCCTGCGTTGAATAAATAGAAGCTAAAGCGCAAAAGAGGGGCAGCTCGCTGAGCTAGAATCTGACCACTTTGCTCCGCTGGACGCGGGCAGCACGGGCGCCCTTGACGGCGGCTCGGTGGCTGCCCTCGGCTTCCCACTCCTCTTATCTGCAGAAGCAACACCCAGGCCGCCCGTGAGACGTGTTCTACACGAAGGGGAAGGGCGGAAGGGATGGATAAAACGGGAGTAGGGATGTACCGATTTTGTGCGAATGGCGGGAGGCCTTGGAGGCGAAGCGGGTCTTGTGCGCCTTGTTCACCTGCGAGCGCGCGCCGCCCATCTCGCGGCGGCGGCGGAGCAGGTCGGGGACGGCGACGTTCACAAGGGTTTGGGGACGACGGCGAGTGGAGGAGTCGAGAACAGGGGTGGAGGCGGCGAGTGGCGGCCGGCACGACGGCGACGTCCGAGCGTGAGGTTGGTGGCGGCGGTGGTGAGAGGGAAGTCTAGCGAGACATGTGGTTTCCTTGAGGTTTAGGGGATTCCCGCGGTCGTGCTAAAGGTGGACAACAGGCCGGACCAGGCCCGGCCGGCCCGCTGAGACTGTTTATAAACGGGCTGGGGCGTTCAGGCACGCGGGCTTCATTTCGAGGCCCAGGCACGACACACCTAACTAAACGTGCCGACCCATGGTCCACCTGGCACCCAATAATTTTGAAATATTCAGAAAAAATACAATTCAGAGAAAAATCTAAAAAATAAGTAAAATCAGGAAAAGTGGCATATGGGTTACATATTGAGTTCTATTAATAGTTGCCTCATTAAAAAAAGTAAAATGAGTCCAAGTGGCATATGAGTTACATATTGAGTTCTATTATTAATAGTTGTATGGAAAAACAGTACAGCTTGCTCAAATTATAGAAGGAAAGCAAAATTACAAAACGATAATAAAATTACAAAGCCTAGAACTACCCTTCCGGTTCTTCTTCGTCAAGGGAACTCTATGGAACTAGTCTGCAAGCTATGGGTTATCGGTAGTGTGTTGGGCTCTCCATTTGGCTAGTTCCCCGTATTTCACAGCTATTAGTGTTTTCACCATATCCTGGGTGAGACTTTGTATTCTCTCCACAAGTATTCTTCCAGCTAGACTAAAAGCAGACTCGAATGATACCACTAAGGAATGTACTGATGACACATCTCATGTTAATATGGAAAGCACGGGATATGTAAGCTCATGGGTCATGGCACCACTCCAATATGTTGAAGGTTGTGTTTGGATGTATGAATTGGAGGGCTTGGAATTGAATTGTTCCCAATACCAAATCAACCGGTGAATTGAAATGGGCTGCAATTCAAAATTTCTTGTTTGGATGTACATGTATTGAGTTGTTGAATCTAAGAGGACCAACCAATTCTAAGGTTGCGTTTGGATGACCAAAGTATTGAAATGGCTTTGTACGTTTTACTCTGTCTCTTTCTCACTATTCACTCGTGAGGACGCCAGAGCAGTTCGAGCGGCGGTGGAGCTCCTTGCTCCTCTCCTCCACAAGCGGCGGCGGTGGAGTTGCCTGCTCCAATCCTCCATGGTGGCCGCGGTGCTGTTGGGAGGGAAAGGAGCTTCGGCCGGTATGGCCCCTCCGCCGCCATGCCCGCTCCCGTCGCCATCTGCCCTTCGATCTTGTGTTCGGGGCGACCGTATGCGGGAGAGATGACCGAAGGGGAGAGGAGCTCGAGGAAGGGCTGGGAGGAGGAGTTCAGGGAGGAGGCTGAGGGGAGAGGGAGGCGGCCGGCACCTGCCTTGCCGCCAGGTCGGGGCGAGCGAGCTCCTCTCGTGAGCCTTCTGAGCGAGACGAACAGGTACGAGAAATTCCAAGGCAATACGGAGGGGAGAGGCTCCGTATTGTGAGAGGCCAACCGACATGCGCTGGGAGTGGGCTTGGAATTTGCTCCGATTTCCAGCAAGAATACTATGGACACCCAAACAAGGGAATTCGGGTCTCTAAATTCCAGAAAGCCAATTCCAAGCCTCAATTCATACATCCAAACACAGCCGAAGTCTACTTCAGCGTCTTCCCCTGATGTGGGACTATGTCGTCGTTGAGGCACTTCGCTAACTCTCTGCCACCTAAAAGCACGGGTGTTATTTGCCTTGAAGTCGAAAAGCTCGAGGGCAGAGGAGGAAGAAGCAAATATCTTCCCTCACAATCCTTTCTTCTTGGTTGCAGTTGGTGTTGGTGGAGGCGGTGCAGCCGAACTCCGGCATACTTTTCATTATACTTACACCAAGCTTCAAAAAACTTATCAGGGACATTAATGAAATAAGTAGCATAATCTATATTTACAGCCTCACTTAATAGCGAGAGAGAACTACAAAAAAAATTGTCAAGTTTAGCCCTAGCATTCAAAAAATGTAAATGTATACAACAAAGATTGTTTTTTCCAAATTTTCAAATATTTAACTTGAATGGCATAGTTCATTTAAACTAGCATCATTTTCGTATGTTTTTAGGTGATGGCAATTTCTAAAAATATGATGCACCATTAAATGAAATGTGGTATAATAAACCCTAGACAAAGAAATAGTTGCATCATAAAACATCTCCAAAAACATAAATACTTCAACAACATGCCAGATTGCATGAGTGAGCAGTGGTGTTCAATCCATGATACAGTGATTCATCTGCATAATAGCATTGCTCTGGAAGGAAATTGCACAAACCAATAACTCTTGGGGCCATTTTTCCACAAAATAGTGACTCAATGACTGGTTTGTTCAACAAAAAAATTGAGTCATTGGTTTGTGCAAAAATGCCCCAAAGATTTACAATTTCCTCTTGCTGCCGGGGATGACTCTGGTAAGAATCCTACGCTCTCATCACACAGCCTCCTCCGGCAAGAATTTCAATTATATGATTTAGGTAGAAATACAAAGAGGAAAATAAGGAATCAGAGAATGACGGGTTCTGGCACTTCAGCAAGTAAGAATCTAACAAGAAGACACAAATAGATACCTTGTTTGCAAATTTTGGTCGAACTGATCGACGAAACAAGTAGGTCTAGGTAAGAAAACTTTGTTTCTATCTAAACTAGATGATGTGTCACACTTTTTGGATAAGCAATGGAGCCTCCTACTTGGCGCTGGCGGAAGCTTCTCATCCAGCAATGGCGGAAGCTGTTTGGGGGGAATGAACGATGAATTCCCAAGATTATTGGCCGCGCCGGGTTAAGAACGAAATGTTGCCTATTTTGTCATACTTTGATATATTTTGGAATACCGATTTAGGCAAGTTCTGTGGTGGAAATCTACCTAAGGACCAAGCCCCTGCCCAACAAATTCTGTGCGAGTCTCCAATAAACAAACGGTAGAGATAGTGCCGCGACGATCAACATACATGTGGGAAATCCCATCTCCTAGTGATGTGAGGATGAACGAGATGGACAGCACTGGTGAAGAACGCCAAATGTGGGGTTATTATCTCCCTGCATTCGCTCCCAGCCGTACGTTGACTACGGAACAGAGCACTACACCAGCAACAGCGCATCTCATTACAATTCTTTCTTCTTTTCACACAATTTCAGTCGCTCCATTCCCTTTGTTGTTTCCTTCGTCATAATAACATGCAAAGGTTTGCATCAGTGTTTATCTCTCACTTACCAGATTAGAGGAGTTTTTTTTTTTTTTAGAAACTCAGGCCTAGGCCCTGCTTTATTAAGAAAGCTGGTACCACATTACACGCATCATCCGCTGGGAACCACCAGCTTTTACAAGAACGCAACTGCCTCCAAAGCAAAAACAGACATCTCCCACGAGCCTAAAAGCTACCAGGTTTACACAAAGTACAAGGCTACTAACAACTCCACACCCAGCACATCTAACAACCAGACCACAACAACAAAACCAAACTCAAAGACCAACAAATGACCGCATCATCTTCTCCTCCTGTTTCCTAAGCTCCTCACTTCCGCTTTGTTTCTTCAATGATCCAATCAAATACCTGCTGCATCCGCTCCCTCCACAAAGGACGCCAGGACTGTAAGAAAGAAATCACCCGGAAGATTGCGTCAGTAGGCTTTTTCAACACCTTCCCCTCAAAAATCAACTTGTTTCGAATGGTCCCAAAGACCACATCGTCGCTGCAGCTCCAATCCAGACAAATCAAACGAATTTTTCTCCCCATTTCGCACCAGCGAAACCAAATCCATAATAGACTGTGGGGCATCAGGCCAATCCACCGCCTCCTTAATCACCAACCACACAAAATTTGCAACAGGACAAGAGAAAAGCAAATGTTCCAAAGACTCCACACAAGGACAAATAGGACATATGCCATTCGTTGGCCCTTTCCTAGTAAGCAGTTGCTCCCTTGTGGGCAATCTGTCTTGGATAACTTGCCATAGGAAGATCCGAATCTTCATAGGAATTTTTAGTTTCCAAATTCGCTGCAACTGCACATCCGACACTCCTGAAAGGCGAGCCATCGATACATCGACTTCGTGCTATACTCTCCTTTGGGTTCCAAACTCCATTTCACCCTGTCCATCTCATCTGATAAGAAAACCAATTGAGTCAAGTCCATCAAAGACTCCCAATTAAGCATGTCCTACTGAGAGAAAGACCTTTTAACCTGAATATCCCAGGAGTGTGTCTGCAGGTCATAGTTATCCGCTACCGATGCCTCCGGTTTTGGCAGCTGCCCAGAAAAGTGTCGGGAACCTAATCCGCAAAGGCACCTGATGCCCTTGAAGAGGTTGATCTACGACGCCAGAAAACACTTTGTTGATCTCCGGTGCGTAGTTACCTGCGTCAAAAGTAAATGGGTTAGGTTGAGACTCCAAGTGCAGAGTGTGTAGTAGTGGAAGACTTGTTTTCCCCACGAGGGGTGACTCGAGGGTTTAATATCGAACTCTCGGGGAATCAGTAGTGAAGATATATCTTCTTATCCTTCTTTTGGTTACCTACAAAACAAAGTTAAATGTTTTGGTCCTCAACCTCACCTGTGGTTGTCAAGCACAAGGTGTAAGAATGATATCAAGATAGTTATGCAATGCAAACAAGAAATAAATATGCAATGGTGGTGGATGCAATGGTAAATGATATTTTTGGTTTTTTAATGATGTATGCAAGATGAAAAGTATTTTTGTATTTTCGGATTTAATGATGGCTGAAAATAGAAAAGTGGTATATGGTGTTGGAAAGGTGTTTCTTATGATTAAAAATGGACCGGGGTTCATGGTTTCACAAATGCACTCTCTCTTTATAAAGTGGCAGACAATGGAACACACAGAGTTAACATATGAGATTGCAACACAAAGTTTGATAACAAGTTACTTAGATATATGGGCATCACGTCCTAACATAGAGACCTTTTGGTTATTAGTCTCTCTTATACTCCACCAAGATGCGAACCAAATCATAACACCTCAGTAATTAAGATGACTCAGAGTATAGCAATAAGTTTCATGACATGAAGTGAAAATAAGAACATGCTGGATCTAGTCACAGGAAGAAGCTTGGTCACCCTCAACCCTTGCAGCATGGTATTTTTGTTTATCCCTAGTGAGGTAACAAAGTAAGGTAAACACCCAAGTGGATCGCGATATTAAGTTGTCAGCTTACCGCACTCACCACTCCCCGTTACTCCAACTAATGCACACGTTCCCCCACACACGCTCTCATAAACATGCTTGATCATAACAAGTAGACAAGAACGGGGTACATAATATGCATCTATACTCATAACTGAAACAAACATTGCAATCTCAAACATATATTAACTCATAGAAAGATCCACCACATAGGTATTACAAATATGACCGTAATCATGTTCAGCAGCTCATACGGTACTAATTAGTGAAGCTCAAGAGAGGAGAGATACATAAGTTACTTCCACAAACCCATAGTCCAGAGGTGGACTACTCCCTCTTCATCATGGAGACGGTGGAGAAGTCGATGGAGAGGATGGAGACCACACCGGCAGCGCCCCGCCGGAGTTTTCCCCCTCCAATCTGCAGCTCCTGATCTCCGTTTCGGTGTTTCTGTTTTGTGCGGCGCTCCTTCGCGAAACGCCAGGGACCTTTTTTATAGGCGTTTTTAGGTCAAGACGGAGTCGGTGGACGAAAGATCGACGGCAGCGGAGCCACGAGGCCAAATGATGGGCCCCACGCGGCCACAGTACCTGGCCGCGTGGGCCACCCCCTTTTGCCTTCGGCCTCCGTTTGCTTGCTTCCTTCGCTCCGAGGTCTTCCTCCTTCCAAAATACTGACGCCTGTATTTTTCCATAATTTTTGGACGACGTTTGGGTCCCTGAAACATAAAAGGAAAGAAATAGGGTTTTCTGCCTGCGCAGGGTTAATTCCATAAAAATAGGAAACAATTGATTTATTTCCTAAAATCATTAAATAACAGTAATATAACCCTTATATGATGCAAATATGATTGGAATATGTGTGATATAGTGCAAAGTTCATGTATGCATTTTACATGCATCAACATCCCCAAGCTTAACCAATACTCGTCCTCGAGTATGAAGGTGATAAAACTAACATGGGCTTTGCAATATAGCACTAACAATGGATATCAAAGATGATTGCTACTGCTACATAGAGTCAAATGATTCATTCTTCAAAGGAGTAGCAATATGCAAAACAGTTTATGAAGTGATATCAAGTATTCAATGCAAGGATGTTCAATGATAGTTCACAAAGTGTAACATAACAGATAGTATATGGACATTCTTACTTTTGCATACATGTGGTCCATAGAGTGATGATGAAAATCTGAATATGTTTGGTGGACACTTTGGAAAGATGAATAAGTGAGTAGAGGTAAAGCATGCATAAGTTTCATCTAACCTCCAAACTCTCCTACTTAAGTTAATGATTGCAATGTGGTAATACTTGGTGTCAAGCTCTCATTCCCCTATCATAGCATCTTGAATGATTATAGTTTAATGTGAGAGCAAATATGAGTAGTGTGCTTGACAAAGTAAAGGTTGGATGTCTCATGCCCCTTGAATACAAGTACCTACACCATGAGTTACTCAACTTGGGAAAAGCAAGTTCAAGTTATCTATCATTGTAAGTAATAATAGTATCATCAAGAGCGTCAACTGGGGTACCTCTTGTCCCAGGATATGGAACAAGCCCATATCAAAATGACAAGACAAACAAACAAGATGAACCTCAACACCCTTTTTATTTACCATTGGAATAGCTTTTTATTGTAAGGTGTGTCATAGATAATTCACCATAGCATGTAAGTAAATTTCCACCATGAATAATGCATGGCTTAGATTAGCGGCCCAGGCGTCTCTCTAACCATTTATACAAACTCATTCAAACTAAATCATTTCCCCTTATTTCACCATGATAGGCATCCATAGACAAAAGCACATGATATCAACTAAATGGAGCATGTTGAAAGCTTTGCATGTGACAGCACATATGGGCTAACTCCCAACCTTGGACATTTATCAAGCCACTAGCATCATAATCTTAATCACAATGGGTCATGTTTTATTTATGCAATGATAGTAAAAATGTGCATCAAGTTCGTGAGAGCTATATAACCAACTTTTCCCATGGCAATCAATAACATAATCATTTTCATTCAGAGGTATAGATAACACAAATATCATGATGAACATACTCGGAATAGCATATAGCTAGTAGGTAGATATGGTGGACTCACTGGAATAACTTTGGTTGAAGGTGTTGGAAACAAGTTTTGACTTGTTGGAATGTTTGGGCTAGCAAAAGGGAGAAAGTTGACCATCTAGATGCATGCATGAGTGTCCATAGAACTAACTAATCCATGTTAAACCAAGTAAAATAACAATCAGCACCAAAACATGAATAAGTGATAGCTCTTCAAAAAGATTTGCAAACTATTACTCATAAACAAGCTCATGAATCATGCAACTATATGTATCATTAAAAATCAACTCAAACATCCCTTTTCCCAATCTTATAAAAGCATCCAACATATTTCAACCCATATTTCCAGTAGCTCTCATATATAAATGATAGTGTGGTGGTCTCTCAAAACAAATCAAACCAAAACAAAACAAAAGACGCTCCAAGTTTATGCGATAAAGTGTTTCGATCGAAAAACAGAAGTTGGACGTGCGCAAACCGAGAGTGTGTAGGTCCAGTGGGGTTGTCTTCACATCCCCAAGCTTATGGTCTTCACCATCCTTGGATAGCTCTTGGTGCATCTCCTCCAATCCCTGTGAAAAAACTTCAAAACACCGTTTCTCCCATTTCTTTTCTGTGGGGTGCATTAATAGTGATAAACAAATAGTTTCTTGCTGCATATAATCCTTGAAAAAAATTCATATGATGTCCAGAAAGTGTATAATGTTGTATGCCTACTCATAAACTCAATTGGATCAAAAAGATTCAACTTAAAAGCTCAAAGCATGCATCAAACAAAATGGGACAGAATCTGTCCAGAAAAACAGCAGCAGCAAAACGTATTTTTCTACCCTACCAAACTTTCTCGAAAAATTCCGAAAAATTCATGCATACAGAGGATGAAAAGTTGCAACTACAGTTCAAATATGAGCTCATTCGGAGTTACAGAATAAGAATTAAAAATCATACCGTGCACTGATTCGTGCAGGAATAAAATCTCCGAACGCTATAAGCAACTTTTTCAAACCAAAAAGGGTAAAACTTGGCACTTTATTGAAAATTCCAGAACCTAAACTAGACACAAAGTCTCTTGTTACAGCAAGAGGACACAAAGAAAATCACACAAAAAATAACCGGGTTGCCTCCCGCAAAGCGCTTTCTTTATAGCCATATAGCTAGGCTTCTTACTTGTTGTTTATTGTGGACGAAGCTCATGAGGGAGCTTGAACTTTGGTGGTTCCCTCTTCCTTGGGAAGTGTTCCATGCACTTCTTGTGTGGAACTGAAACTTCACATTCCCTTCCTTTGAATCAATGATGGCACCTGTGGTACGAAGAAAAGGTCTTCCAAGAATAATAGGACTAGAGGTTTTATTCCCCATATCCATGATTAGAAAATCCACAGGCACAAAAGTCATATGTAACTCCACCATAACATCACTTACTTTTCCTAAAGCATGTTTAATAGAGTCATCAGCAAGTGCAAGTTCAATGGAGCATTTTTCAAGATTTTTCAATTCAAGCACTTCATATAGTTCTTTAGATAAAACAGAGACACTAGATCCTAGATCAAGTATAGCATGGTGTGTCTCTTTTCCAATAGTTACTAGTACCTTAGGAATCCACATATCCCCAAGCTTAGGTGGTATCATAGCCTCTTGGTTGTACCTAGCAATCTTTTCTTTCAAGACATGATTAGCAATATAAGAACCAAAGCCAGCTTGATTAGTGTTGATGGAAGGATCACTTGCAAGTTTTTGTAAGATAGATATTAATTCATGCAAGCTACAATTTTCTAAGTCAAGCAAAGGATCCTTGACTTCACTAAGCATTTTAACTTCCTCAACTTCTACCCAAGCAAGATTCTCATTCCTTTTTCTTAAAGCAGGATTCAAGGCTATTTGGAGGTCATTCTCCTCTTCAACATGATTCTTAATATCCCTGTCCAAAGGTTCCAACATAGAAGATATTCTTTCATTTAATTCCCTAGTCAACTTCTTTTTAGACTTAGCATAGTTCAATATCGTTTCCATTTTTAAAGAGATTCCAGAAAGAGTGTTATTTGTCTTTTTCATCCTAGATTTGGTATGAAGGATAAATGAATGCATCTCATTTTTAGTAGGATAATCCTCCATATAAGTTTGTAGACATAATGTTGACCTATCCATAGAAGCTTTTAGTTGTTTGATCTCAGTTTCATCTTTGGATTCTATAGAATTCCCAAATAAATTTTCCATCAAGTTATTAGCATGTGAGGGATTTCCAGAAGCAAATTTTCCACAAGTCAACGAGTCTAGAAAACATTTTGACCAACCATCTATACCTTTATAGAAGTTTCTTATCACAGTGGCAGGAGTATATTTAATGACACCATTTTTACTAGTGTCCTTAATTCTATACCAAGCATCCATTAACGACTCTCCATAGTATTGACCAAAGTTGTTCATTTCAGCACTAGGATTCATTTTAGCAATTTTGTATTTTTTATGCAAAACTGAAAATAAATATGCAAGCGGAATATGATATGCAATGACACTAACAAAACAAATAAATTGCTTTGTAAGTAAAGATGGATAAGATGGTGCTCACGTAGGTGCAACCTCCCCAAGCTTAGGTGTTAGCACAAGTTGGTGAAGTTGACTTCGTTGTGAGATGAATGCGATGATGCACACCCTTGGATAAATCTCTCAGCTATGATTCCCCGGCAACGGCGCCAGAAAACAGTCTTGATGGCCCTTGAAGAGGTTGATCTACGACGCCAGAAAACACTTTGTTGATCTCCGGTGCGTAGTTACCTGCGTCAAAAGTAAATGGGTTAGGTTGAGACTCCAAGTGCAGAGTGTGTAGTAGTGGAAGACTTGTTTTCCCCACGAGGGTGACTCGAGGGTTTAATATCGAACTCTCGGGGAATCAGTAGTGAAGATATATCTTCTTATCCTTCTTTTGGTTACCTACAAAACAAAGTTAAATGTTTTGGTCCTCAACCTCACCTGTGGTTGTCAAGCACAAGGTGTAAGAAATATCAAGATAGTTATGCAATGCAAACAGAAATAAATATGCAATGGTGGTGGATGCAATGGTAAATGATATTTTTGGGTTTTTTAATGATGTATGCAAGATGAAAAGTATTTTTGTATTTTCGGATTTAATGATGGCTGAAAATGGAAAAGTGGTATATGGTGTTGGAAAGGTGTTTCTTATGATTAAAAATGGACCGGGGTTCATGGTTTCACAAATGCACTCTCTCTTTATAAAGTGGCAGACAATGGAACACACACAGAGTTAACATATGAGATTGCAACACAAAGTTTGATAACAAGTTACTTAGATATATGGGCATCACGTCCTAACATAGAGACCTTTTGGTTATTAGTCTCTCTTATACTCCACCAAGATGCGAACCAAATCATAACACCTCAGTAATTAAGATGACTCGAGTATAGCAATAAGTTTCATGACATGAAGTGAAAATAAGAACATGCTGGATCTAGTCACAGGAAGAAGCTTGGTCACCCTCAACCCTTGCAGCATGGTATTTTTGTTTATCCCTAGTGAGGTAACAAAGTAAGGTAAACACCCAAGTGGATCGCGATATTAAGTTGTCAGCTTACCGCACTCACCACTCCCCGTTACTCCAACTAATGCACACGTTCCCCCACACACGCTCTCATAAACATGCTTGATCATAACAAGTAGACAAGAACGGGGTACATAATATGCATCTATACTCATAACTGAAACAAACATTGCAATCTCAAACATATATTAACTCATAGAAAGATCCACCACATAGGTATTACAAATATGACCGTAATCATGTTCAGCAGCTCATACGGTACTAATTAGTGAAGCTCAAGAGAGGAGAGATACATAAGTTACTTCCACAAACCCATAGTCCAGAGGTGGACTACTCCCTCTTCATCATGGAGACGGTGGAGAAGTCGATGGAGAGGATGGAGACCACACCGGCAGCGCCCCGCCGGAGTTTTCCCCTCCAATCTGCAGCTCCTGATCTCCGTTTCGGTGTTTCTGTTTTGTGCGGCGCTCCCTTCGCGAAACGCCAGGGACTTTTTTTATAGGCGTTTTTAGGTCAAGACGGAGTCGGTGGACGAAAGATCGACGGCAGCGGAGCCACGAGGGCCAAATGAGTGGGCCCCACGCGGCCACAGTACCTGGCCGCGTGGGCCACCCCCTTTTTGCCTTGCGGCCTCCGTTTGCTTGCTTCCTTCGCTCCGAGGTCTTCCTCCTTCCAAAATACTGACGCCTGTATTTTTCCATAATTTTTGGATGACGTTTGGGTCCCTGAAACATAAAAGGAAAGAAATAGGGTTTTCTGCCTGCGCAGGGTTAATTCCATAAAAATAGGAAACAATTGATATATTTCCTAAAATCATTAAATAACAGTAATATAACCCTTATATGATGCAAATATGATTAGAATATGTGTGATATAGTGCAAAGTTCATGTATGCATTTTACATGCATCAGCACCTTACCCACCAAAACATCCTCCCAGAACCTCGTTCTTTTTCCATCCCCCACCAAATGCATTGCTCCCCACGGAAACCATCTCTTCACTTTCTGTAACCCATTCCAAAACTGCGACCCTCTAGTGTCGTTCATGAGTATGGACTCCCCCTTCTTCAGATACTTCTTCATTAGAATTTGCATCCATGGTGTCTTAGGATCCCCATTGAACAATTTCCACACCCACTTCAATAACCGCGCAGTGTTCATGAATCTTGTATTTATCAAACCCAGCCCACCAAAATCTTTAGGTCTACAAACAGACTCCCATTTCATCATATGATATTTAAAACCCTGATTACACCCTTCCCAAAAGAATCTCCCTCTGACTCTATCCATTTCTAAATGAACTCCCTCCCCCAGCAAATAAAACGCCATGATGGACATTGGGATATTGTCCATACAAGCATTTGATAAAGTCAATCTCGCTGCCGACGACATATGTTTACCTTGCCATGGATCTGTTCTACTCGTTAACTTCCCCACCAAGAACATGAATTGGTCAAGTGTCAGTTTATGATCACTAATCGGCAACCCCAAATACTGCATCGGTAACTCCCCCAGTTTACAATTGAGCATATTGGCTACTCTTTCCTGTTCTTCTCTGTCAACACCCAAAACATACACCTCACTTTTATGATAATTGATCTTCATGCCCGACATGTTTTCAAAACAATACAGAAGAAATTTCAAATGGATGATATCCCTGTCCGAATGTTCCAGAAGTATAACCGTGTCATCAGCATACTGCAATAGATTTACTCCCCCATCAATCAACTCTGGCACCACCCCAGCAATGTGCCCCGCCCCCCTTGCATTTTCGATAACAGCCGTAAGTGAATCCACCACCAAATCAAACAGCAGAGGTGATAGAGGATCGCCCTGCCGAACTCCTCTCGACGAAGCAAAAAACGGACCCTGTTCTCCATTGATATTGATTGCTAGCCTCCCATGCTTAACCGTCTGCATCACCACTTTTATCCACAGCTCTGAAAAACCTTTTCTGTGTAAAACCTCTTCTAAAAACTTCCAATCAACCCTATCATAAGCCTTCTCAAAATCCAACTTCAACATAATAAGTTCCTTTTTCTGAACTCTAACCTCATGAAGTATCTCGTGCACCACAACAATACCTTCCAGAATGTTTCTCCCTTTAATGAATCCAGTCTGGTAGGGACTCACAATAGCATGAGCAACCGGCGCTAACCTGTTCGCCAGGATCTTTGTGACAACCCTGAGAATAACATTAAGCACAGCAATAGGGCGAAATTGTTTAATATTAGTAGCCCCTTTCACCTTAGGGACCAGAGTCAAAACCCCAAAATTAACCCTCCCAATCTTCCCTTTTCCCGCAAACAAATCCTCCAAAATGCCCAAAATCTGAAACTTCAACAAACCCCAGAAATTCTTAAAAAAGAGAACAGGAAAACCATCGGGGCCCGGCGCAGTATTAACTTTCATGTCTCGAATTATCTCCGCAATTTCTTGCAGAGAAACTTTCTTAGTCAAGAGAATGTTATCTTCCTCACTCACTTTTTGCTCCCCTTCCCAAATATGTTGATTCAAACCCATGCTCCCTCTTGGTTCCTTTCTGAACAGATTTTTATAAAACTCATAAATATTTTAACAATCTCCCCCTCCTCTGAAATCATTCCATGTTCTGCTTCCAACGTAACAATCTGACATTTCCTTCTCCTCCCATTCGCCTTCGCATGGAAATATGCGGTATTTGCATCTCCCTCCCTAAGCCAATGTACATGTCCCCTCTGAGCCCAATACATTTCCTCCATATCATAAATTTTCACCATTTTTCTCTCTAGTTCGTATCTCTTTGCCCATTTCACAGCCGACAACCCCTGTAAATCAGCCTCATCATCAAGAACCTTAATCTCTCGCAACAGAACCTCTTTTTCCTGTTTTATCATACGTTTCCAATTTGCACTCCATCCTTTGAGACTATTTCTGAGGTTTCTACCACACACATTCCAGCAATCCACTGCAGTACCATCTCCCCTGTATCTCCCTAAGAAATGTAGCCACTTGCCAGAGACAAATCCCCTGAAATCTTCCTCCTGAAACCACTGTTTCTCCATGTAAAAACGATGTGTTCTTTTTGTTCCCAGCACTCCAGAAGAAATAACAAGCGGAGAGTGGTCAGACCCCAGTCTAGTCTCCATTCTCACCGTACATAGAGGAAACAACAACTCCCAGCTGACCGACACCAGAACTCTGTCCAATAACGATCTTGTGGGTACTAGCTGATTATTAGACCAAGAAAATCTCCCTCCAACCGCCTTCAATTCCCTTAACTGATGATGCGCAATGAAGTCATTAAAGAACCCCAACAAGTTAAAATCCAATCTGTCATTATTCTTGTCAGCAGCAAAGCGAATCAAGTTAAAGTCCCCAGCAATCATAAACGGACAAGATGTTCTGCATATTTTCAAGTCCAAATCCCTTAGGAAATCCTCAGAATTTGCATGATCAGTAGGACCATACACCACAATACACTCCCAAATAACTCCCCCAGGTTTACTCTTCAATGTCATACTCACATAAAACGACCCAATCTCCTTATATAACACTTCGAATTTGTCCAGATCAGCTCCCAGCAAGATACCTCCAGAATGCCCTCTAGCTGGCAGCCAGAGCCAATCAAACACCCTACTCCCAGTTAAACCTTCTAATTCTTCCTTGGAAAACTCCTGTTTGATAGTCTCCTGCAGCCCAATAATATTGAAAGGCTCCCTTCTCATAAAATCTGCTAACTGTCTCCTTCTATTCTTACTCCCAAAGCCTCTCATGTTCCATATGAACGCCAACACCTCGAGATTAATTGGATTTGACATTTCTTTTACCTTGTTTCTGATTCCCTTTCTTTTCCATCCCTTTTTTCTCCACCTCACTCCCACCATCTAGAAGAGCCGACTTCATCTTGCTTCTAGTGATCCTTGGTTCAAGCACTAGATTAGATTTCACTCCCCCAGTGTCTCCCTGTTCAGAAGTACTCCCACCTTGTACAGCCCTTGATTCTACTCCCTCTGCTTGTTTCCTCGCTTCTTTCTCTTTCTGAACTATAAAAGTTGTTTCTGCAAGCTTAGCCTGAACTAACTCGTGAGCTTGAATCAAGGAAATTTGATGATCATTGGAACCCCCCTCCGGACGAAAAATAATCTTACTATCCAAGGCAATATTTTCCAAATATTTAGGAGAAACAGAATTTAAAACAGCGAAATCAAGATTTGGTTTCTCATTACCTGTCTGGTTTTTCTTCATGGTCAACATGATCGCCTTTTCCTCCATTGTCATCCCTCCATCACTTGCGTGCAGGCTCTTCCTAGCCGCCTGAACCGGAATAGTTTTGCTTCTCTTACTCCCCTTGTGCCTCTTGACAATCCACTGATCTCGTTCCGACTCCCCATCCTCCTCCTTGTCTGTCTCACCTCCTCTGAAACCATGTCATTTTCTTTATCAAAAACTGAATCCTCTGGGGTAGAATTCGGGATATCATTTTCATGTATTTTCTCCGAAACATCTGCCTCCGACACTTGCATTTTCTTTTGGGCTGAATTCCACGACATCATCTCATGTGTGTTTCCATTCAGGGCATCGTTCTGGCTTGATTCCATCGCCAGCGGGTCCTCAGTAACCTTGCCTCCCATCTTTTCAGTATTGTCAGAATTAGACATCGAATCATTTACAGATGGAGACCGTTCCATTCTCTCTGTTTCTTTGTTCTGCACTTCAGGCTGCTCCCTCTGAACATTTTCATTATCATCCACAGGTATGCAGATTTTCTCTGGCGAAAAACATGATACCAGCATGTTTACCCCAATCGCCACCTGTCTTCCTCCACCAGCACCTCCCATTTTTGAACCAGAGCCACTCCCTTTTTCTTTATTTTGCAGGTTTGTCTCATCCCAGTCTTCATCTAAACTTTCATCAGACAAATCATCTTCATCCTTCTTGCTATTATCCCCAGGGCCTTTACCATCCTGTTTACCCCCATCTGTTCTGTCCCACACCACCCCTTCAGCTTCAATTCTGAATTTGAACCCGGTCGAGTTCAGAAAGATCTCAATCCACCCTCTAAGCTTCTTGGGATCCCTGCAGTCCACCTTAATTCTTATATGTCCTTTACCATTCAAGGATGGCATATCAATCATGCGTGGCCTGCCAAAAGTTTTTGCAATCTCCTTCATGGCAGCATCATTTCTTGCGTGCCCAGGAACATCAAACACTTTTACCCAAGTTGTTGCCAATACAGAGCTAGCTCCTGGTTCCAACACAACCTCTTTCAAGTTAATCTTCATTTTTGATAAGGCCAGTTCAACCAGATCACCACTCCTCATGCAAATGCGAAGCACAGACTTAGAGGGAAACATGACATAGTATTCAGTTTCAGATATTGGTTTCGCTTCCCACTTCCAAGTGTCATCAACCCAGTACTTTAGCTCAGCCTCCAGAATTTTTGACGAATGACTCCCTTGCACTACTTTGATCACCGCACCCTCACCTTGAGCAGCTTCTTTTGCATCAGGCATATCCACCTCCATCGCATAAAAACCTTGCCCAGGAATCCCAAAACCATACACCTGAAGCTCCTTCTTTTTCTGTAATTCCGGGCATCCAGCAGTCAAATGCCCAGGTTTTTTACACTGATAGCAGATGAGCTTATTGGTACACAAAGCCTGATAATGTCCCTCTTCTCCACATTTGAAGCACATCACTCCTTTTGGGGGAACCTCCATCCCACCCTGGCGCATCGGCATAGGAGGTTCTTCCCGGCGGCCTCTGAAAGGTGATCTAGGCCGCAGATCCTCCCTGAACTCATCTCTGTTCCTGTAAGAATCATCATCCCTGCCTCGACTCCCTCCAACTTCTCTCCCTCTGTTGTATGCAAACTCCCCCCTGCGACTGTCATTACCTCTCTGATCAGCATACCGATTGTCATTACCTCTCTGATCAGCAAACTTTTTCTTGTCCAATTCTTGCCTGAGTCTGTCCCGCAACTCTTCTTCTCTGCGAATTTCCTGTCTCCTATCCTCATCTCTTCTCCCAAGTTCATACTCTTCCCTATCCCTGTCTCTCTCCCTCCCCCTATCCGCAGACCTTTTGCGATTACCCTCACGAGAACCATCGCGGCGATCATAGATCCGGCCCCTCTCCATACTCCCCCGTCCCAAGATCTCCGCAAAGAAAGCTGTAAGAGGAGAAGATTGAGGACAGTGCCGCAAAACACGAGCTCCTCTACTGTATCTGCGTATCTCTTCTTCGTTAGCAGGAAACCCTAGTTTCGGATCAGAGCTCCCTTTAGGAATCCACACCCACCCTGTTATCTCATCTTCCCCACGGCCTTCCCATGCCATGGGCCTTTCCCAAGGGCCCAAGTCCCACCATTCTAGCCCAACTACCACCTGTTGAGGACCTTGTTTCCGTTTTCTCAGTTTTAATGGCGGAAAACTTTCCAAACACAAATCCGGCGCTAAAACTGACGAACCAACATCCGCAGCCTCACTGTTTCTCCCCATCATACTCCCTTCATTCTGCTGCCCTTTTCCTGCCGACCAGCAATCCAAACTGAAGAAATCCCCTGTCTGAACTCCCTTCCGAGGTTTGGCCTTGATCACGCGTTCTGCTGGCATCCTAGGCTTCTCCACAGCCACTTGGAAATCAGAGGGACGAATTGGAATAAAAAACGGTGCTCCTGTCAAATCAAGCCTCCCTTTCGGAAGAATCTCTCTGCGAACTCCCCCATTGCCTGAGCCATATTCACTACTCCCCCTGCTTGAGTTCTGCATCAAAGCCTCTGCCTCACGCCGAAGCAAATCATTCGCCATGGTTCTGCTAACCATCTCCTTCTTCACTTGCAAGCTATAATCATCCACGACAAACCTCACCGGAGAAGAAGACCGAGCCCTTTGAATCGCCACCAGAGCCTTCGGTCTCCCCGGCGGCGCCCTGGTCGTGATCACGGTAGTAAACTTCGAACCCCTCCCTCCCGGAGCAAAGGCACCCCTCTTCGGCTTGCCAATCACCGCCTGGAAAAAATCGCCCAATTGCGGCTGCCTAGTCGGGGCAGAGCCTCCCTCCTCCTCTTCTGAATCCAGGTCCTCGGGATCCCAAAATCTCCCGCCGATCGGCGGCGTAGCCGCGCCATCCGCCTCCCGGCCAGGAGAACTCCAGGCCTCGGCACCTCCTCCCCGAATCGGCGCACATGGCGGCGGCGTCGCAGAGGGGGAGCCCTTCCCCGAAATCCCCGCGCCTCCCCGTACAACACCAGGCTCCGAGAGAGCGCCAGGTGCCGGACTAGCGACCGCCTCCCCCGGAGATCGCTCCCCAGGCGAACCCCCCGGATCGGCGGCCGGAATCGCAGTCGGCGCCGGAATCGCCTCGCGCTCGCTTGTGCTCCACGTCATCTTTCCTTCCATAATTTTGTCTTTTTCCATTGTCATGTTTTAACTCTTTGACTTGCTTCAATCTTTGATTAGAGGAGTTTTTCAATCTTTGAAAGAAAAAGGTCTGACTTTCATGCTAACAAACGTGATCTTTGGCATTGACCATTTATTAATTGCAGACGAAACCAGAACAGAGTAAGACAATGGTGAAGATCTGCTGCATCGGCGCGGGGTACGTGGGCGGCCCGACGATGGCGGTGATCGCGCTCAAGTGCCCGGACGTGGAGGTGGTGGTGGTGGACATCTCGGAGGCGCATCGCCGGGTGGAACAGCGACCGGCTCCCCATCTACGAGCCCGGCCTGGACGACGTCGTCAAGCAGTGCCGCGGCCGCAACCTCTTCTTCAGCACCGACGTGAACCGGTACGTCGGCGAGGCGGACATCGTGTTCGTCTCCGTCAACACCCCCACCAAGACCCGCGGCCTCGGCGCCGGCAAGGCCGCCGACCTCACCTACTGGGAGAGCGCGGCGCGCATGATCGCCGACGTCTCCCGCTCCGACAAGATCGTGGTCGAGAAGTCCACCGTGCCCGTCAAGATCGCCGAGGCCATCGAGAAGATCCTCGCCCACAACGGCAGCGGCGTCCGCTACCAGATCCTCTCCAACCCGGAGTTCCTCGCCGAGGGCACCGCCGTGCAGGACCTCTTCTCCCCCGACCGCGTCCTCATCGGCGGCCGCGAGACCCCCGAGGGGCAGGCCGCCGTCAAGGCCCTCAAGGACGTGTACGCGCGCTGGGTCCCCGAGGACCGCATCATCACCACCAACCTCTGGTCCGCCGAGCTATCCAAGCTCGCCGCCAACGCCTTCCTCGCGCAGCGCATCTCCTCCGTGAACGCCATCTCCGCGCTGTGCGAGGCCACCGGCGCCGACGTCACCGAGGTGGCCTACTCCATCGGCAAGGACAAGCGCATCGGCCAGCGGTTCCTGTCCGCCAGCGTGGGCTTCGGCGGCTCGTGCTTCCAGAAGGACATCCTCAACCTCGTCTACATCTGCGAGTGCTACGCGCTCCCGGAGGTGGCCGAGTACTGGCGGCAGGTCATCGGGATCAACGACTACCAGAAGAGCCGCTTCGTCAACCGGGTCGTGTCCTCCATGTTCAACACCGTCGCCGGGAAGAAGGTGGCCGTGCTCGGGTTCGCGTTCAAGAAAGACACGGGGGACACCCGCGAGACGCCCACCATCGACGTGTGCCGGGGCCTGCTCGCACTACTGGGAAAAGCCCTATCAGTGGCGCACCAAAAAGGGATTCTGTGGCGCACCCCCAGAAATCCCTGGTGCGCCACAGAATCGTCGCCACAAAATTTTTATTTCTGTGGCGCACCAGGCAGATGCGCCACAGAAACCCACTTTCTGTGGCGCACCGAGCTTGGTGCGCCACAGAAATGCGGATTTCTGTGGCGCACCTGACAGAATTCTCAAAAAATTCAAAAAATTCAAAAGCTGCAAAAAAAAGTTTCAAAAAAAATCAGAAAAATCAAAATATGAAATAATATGAAAAATCCTATTTATTGGAATTATTTTCAATTTTTTTGAATCTTTTGAACTCCACCTTCCCGCTAGGTCACCCATCCTCAAAGTGCTCCAACCCTAGCACGCTTAACTTCTAAGTTCCACCCACTTCACCTACCCTTTTGCTACTCAAGTTCTTATTGATATATATATCATATGAATCCTCTTAAGTCTTGTATGTGTGCATGTTACCTATGTGTTATAAATGTGCGTTTTTAAAGTTCAGATTTTTTAAAAACTTCTAAACTTTGAAAATGATTTAAAAAGTTTAAAAAATCCAAAGAAATTCAAAAAAAAATCAAAAAACTTAAAAAAATCCAAAAAAGTCAAAACATTTTAAAAAGTCAAAACACTTCAAAAAAAATTCAAAAAACTCAAAAAATCCAAAAAAGTCAAAACACTTTAAAAACATTCAACAATCTTCTTTGTTATATATTTCTGTGTCTTTTTTGAATTTTTGAATTTTTTTTAATTTTTTGAATTGTTTTGATTTTGCTGCGAAAAATCGTCTGTTTCAAATAACTTTTTTTTCTTTTTGAATTTGAGGAATCTGTGAATTGCTGACCGGGTAAACCCGGGTGGATTCGAACTCGGATTTTTCTCACGATTTTTTTGACATATTATTTGCGTTATTTCGACGTCGTATGCAAAAGTTATGGCCGTACAAAGATTTCTTTTTCATTTGTTGCAGAAAAGGTCAAAATTCATATTTCAAAATTTCTACACGTACTAGACACTCATACCTAGCCACATGTCAAAGGGTTTTAATTTTTGAATTTTTTTTCATTTTTTTTAATTCCTGGAAGACTAAAAAAGGCGATCCACGGGGGGGGGGTGGGATTTGAAAAATGAGATTCTGTGGCGCACCCAGCTTGGTGCGCCACAGAATGTGACCTTTCTGTGGCGCACCTGCCTGGTGCGCCACAGAATTTTTTATTCAATTTTTTACCTGCCCCCTGGATAACTTTTTGTGGCGCACCTGGCCTGGTGCGCCACAGAAATGTGACTTTCTGTGGCGCACCAAGCCAGGTGCGCCACATAAAGTCATATTTCTGTGGCGCACCTGGCCACGTGCGCCACAGAAAGTCACATTTCTGTGGCGCACCAGGCCTGGTGCGCCACAGAATTATATTTCTGTGGCGCACCAATTAGGGGTGCGCCACAGAATACAACCTACCTATAATGGTTTTCCTAGTAGTGTCGGGGACAAGGCCGTGATGAGCATCTACGACCCGCAGGTGACGGAGGAGCAGGTTCGACGAGATCTCGCCATGAACAAGTTCGACTGGGACCACCCGCGGCACCTGCAGCCCGTGGACGAGCCCGCCGGTCAGCAGGTTGCGGTGGCGCCGGACGCCTACGAGGCCGCCCGCGGCGCGCACGCCATCTGCATCCTCACCGAGTGGGAGGAGTTCAGGAGCCTCGACTACGGCCGCATGTACGACGCCATGCAAAAGCCGGCCTTCGTCTTCGACGGCCGCAACATCGTCAACCCGGAGAAGCTCCGGGACATCGGATTCATAGTATACTCCATCGGCAAGCCGCTTGACCACTGGATCAAGGACATGCCAGCCGTCGCTTGAGATGTGATGCATACGCGCCGCCTAAATTCAATATTCACTCTTCATAAGCTCCACATGCCGGTTAATTAGAATGTTGCTTTTGCTTGATCTTTTTTGAAGGATGCTTTTGCTTGATCTTAAGTGCATATGCCTCGGATTTTCTTGCAAAGAAGGGATAGAGACTACACCAGATGGCTGAGAAAATTGCAACTTCCACCAACTCCACTTGTTGCACAAACCACCACATAGTTTTTTTTTTTTGCACTTTTCACCATGGCAGGTTCCACCACTTGGTTATCTAATCAACTATTTAGCCCAGTTGACAGCAAAATTGATATCTCGTCCAATTCAAATAACTTAAAATTCGTAAAAGGTTAATTACGAGAGTTAAGCCCCTGGCAATGTTTCAAATGATGTAAAAAATATAAAACCTTTGAGAAAACATAAAAATAATTATTCGTACAAAATTATGAGTTTTTTGTGTGGATGCACACTAGGAATATGTAATGATGAAATTTAATATGAGGCATCAATGGTCACTCAAAAAAATTATTCTATAGAGTTATATATCAAATCAATTATTCGTGACACACTTAACACATCAAATATGAACTCATGTGAATTTTTGTACAGTTAAGTACTCCCTCCGTTCCTAATTAATTGACTTCCATATATCTACATTTGCATTTATATGTACATGTAACATGTCTAGATACATCCAAATGTAGATATATGGAAGTCAATTAATTTGGAACAGAGGGAGTATTTTCTTATAATTAATATGTTTAGTATTTTCAAAAATATAAGCATAAAATCTTTTAAAGTAAATATTGATATGTTAAAAATGAAGTCTATTACATTCTAGAATGCATAAAAAATCATAACTTATAGATGAATAAATTAACCTTTTTTATGAATTTTCAAGTTTCTAGATATTTGTACATTAATTGGACCATTGACATGCAAGGGTCCAATTCTCGGTTTTGTGGTCAACATGAGTACATGACCAAGTGGTGTAAACTGCAACAGATTAGACCACCACATGCTGGAAACTGCAAAAAAAAAAACTTTCCAAGTGGTGGTTTGTGCAATACATGAAGTAGGAGGTGGTGGAAGGTGCAATTTCCTCCCGGATATGGCTAGATGTACCCTCCTTTTGTTGTAAGTTGTTTCTAAAAGAGAGGGAAATCCCGTCATTAAGTGTAGAAACTATTTTCATTATGGAAAATCTAATTGTAAGGCGCCTTATGGTTAGCTTAACGCGAGACAGAACGTGGCACGTTGATTTTCGATCATACGGTGCGGAATCGTTCAGACTTTCCATGCGCGCGGGCGAGTTAGAGAAATTGTCTCCTCCGCATGCATGCATGCAAAAAAAGTCAAAAAGATGATGTCATCCCGCATTTAATATAAAATCAAAAAATTCAAAAAGTTTTGTAGCCCAAACCGTTTATCCGATTTAGAATCCGTTTTCACCGATGTGCTAGTCGCGGCGAGATCTTCGAAACTAGATCCCATGTTGACATATTCCGACAACTATTTTTTCGGATCCAAAAGTTACCAACCCCGTAACATATAAGTTACCCAAGCTGTAGTATGTAAGTTACCAACCATATTAACGATTAGTTTTCGGGTTGAAATAGAACCATTTTAGTTGTTCTTTTCGATTTTTGAAGTTACCACACCTAGTTATTCACAAGTGAATATCACGTTTGGATGGTAAATGTATCATGCATAAGTTGATAACTATACACTAAAACACCCGTTCAACTTCATAAGTATTAGAATGATAACTCTCGATTTCACAGTGACAATTACACCATAAAAAAGACTCTATGGTAATAGTTACCCACCTAGTACTGATAAAGTTACCAACCTAGTACTGATAACGTTACCCACCCAGTATTGATGGAGTTACCCACCTAGTACTGATAAAGTTACACATGTGTTAATGATATAGTTACCCACCCAGTACATATAGAGTTACCTTCCCTTCACTGATTGAATTGTTCATTTATTCATGCTATAGTTATCCACCATAAAATCGTATAGTTACCATGACCTCTTAATAATAGTTACCCATCCACTATTGATAGAGTTATCCATCTGTTTTAGGAGTGTAGTTTTTATCGTGAAATCGACAAAGTTATCACTCTAATACTAATTATTTTAGTTAGTTATACACTTGTACACAATAAATTTATCATCCCAAAGTGGTAACTCACTTATGAAATTAGGTTGTAACTTCAAAACACGGAAAAATCGAAAAGAACAAAAAAAATGGAAGATAGTATCAAACCGAAAATTAATCGTTACTTGGATGTGTAACTTACATACTACAACCTCGTAATTTACGTGTTAATGGGTGGGTAACTTTTGGGTCCAAAAAATATATCGTCGGAACATATCAATATGGGATCTAGTTTCGAAGATCTCGACGCGACTAGTCCAACGGTGAAAACGGATCATAAATCGGATAAACGGTTTGAGTTACAAAACATTTTAAATTTTCGAATTTCGCATTTAATGCGGATGACATCAGCGATTTTGTTTTCTAGTGCATGCATGAGAGAGGTACCGTTCCGGCCAGCGCGCATGGGCGTGCATGCGTGGGTTCGTTGATTAACAAAATTGTCCTAACGCCTTACGGTTATGTCAAATATAAGACGTCTTACACATAGTCATTTCCTTTTCATTATTGCTTTTAGATAGATATATGATCATCTTAGGTAATGAATTTTTCTAAGATATCTCTACTATATAATATTGCTAAGCGACCGTGGTATGGACATACGGTACGTCGTGCGTGTTTCAATTTTGTCCCTCGAAAAACATGATATCAACCCGCAGTCCTTTTTTATGTCTCATACCGGTTTGCTCCGTGGTACGGTACGTTGGGTCGTTTTTCAGTTCCCTTCGGCGAGCCAGCCTGTGCTCCAGAGGTCGGCGGAGAAAGGAGAAGAACCATGTTGATTGGCGAGATGGGCCGCCCAGGAGAGGGGAGCAGGAGGGCCGGCACTGGTAGAGGTCGGAGAAGGGGTGAAACCGCCGGGGATGCCGTAGTGGGGTCGTTTCCTCCCCGATTCGGCCCCATCAAACAGATATTTGACCGAGCCTGGGAGAGAGAGGGGCAGACGGAGGAAAAGTGAGGAAACAAAGGAGCGGACCGAGCCTGGGAGATGTCGGTATCCGGGGAAGGAGATGAGTTGGCCAGGGCTGGTGGAGGGGAAGGACGCGTCCTGGATTGAGGGATTGATGATAGGCGAAAACGGCTCCGCACGTGGAGCTCGAGCGGCCGTGAGCGCCTCCTATGCTATTTGTTTTTGGGCAAACGCCTCCGCTGCGTGCTTTGCTGCTGCCGCTGCTAATTTCCTGCTTTGTTCTAGCTGCACTGTTTTTGTGCGTGAAACTGAACAAAAGACAGTTAGACACTTAGACTTGAGCACGTAGAGGTCCTGTTGGTGTCTGCTGGAACTGCTCTTGCCAAAGCTGGCAACCATGTTTCGCTGGTGAAAGTAGACTATAAACTTGCAATTATCCATTGTTAGTAGGAGTTAATTTATACAATTTTTTTATTATTTCTATGAAATGACATTAGATCTGGAAAATATTGTCATTGCCTAACCTTATTTCAGCGGACATGTTGAAGTTAAATTACATCTCAAAAACAATTATGTATTTGGTGTCTTGAAATAATAGTATATTAAAAGATAGTTGAGGTGACAAATATGTTATTTTTCCATCTTAGTGTTTATCTATGTCAACTAAAAATAGGCAGAAAAGGAACACATTTGATATCTAAATTCATAATTTCAGTACTATTGTACTATCTCCCCCTATTAATATTTCATATACATGGATATTTGGGTACTTATAATATATATTTTTAGTGGAGAGACATACTTTCTACTATATGTTTGCCTACCAGTTGCATTATCCAGTATGTAATTTTCTGGCTTATTTCACCGTATAAAATATTTCTCTTCACATTAGCGTTTTATATAAAAAATGTAATTTTAAAACCAAACTTCTTTGTATATTCATAGCAATAAGAACCAACCCTTAATAACGCGACATTTTCATGTGGATCTAAGGATGTGCCATAGCTTTCAAGTAGCATAATTTCTAAACAGTTTTGTTCATTCACTAAAATAAAAATCTTAAGAATATGACCCGTTGCAGCACACGGGCATTTAGCTAGTTAGTATAGGACGAGTACTCGAGTCGTCAATCGGCTCTGGTTTTCGTAGAAAAACTGCAGGCCGTGAGAGAGAATTGGTCACCCTCAGTCAGGTTATGTTTGTTCTTCAGCTTCATACAGTACTCCCTTAGAAAGAGAACCCTGTGGAGTCGAACCCTCACATCAAGTTGTCCCGCTACATTCAGCCGTGCAAACCAGATGTTTGTTCTCATACCTACAGGACACGAGACGGCTGGGAGATCCTTATACATACGGTAATCATGATTCCTCTCAATCCTAGAGCCAAATCACTGTTTGGAGCATAACATGACATCCACCCATTGTACACACCATAAACTAGCTAGTATCACGCTATTCACTCAAAAATTGACTCGGATGCATGTGGTAACCCTACTCCAACTATACACCGACTATCTTCTACTTCACATCCTTCCATCTCATTGCTATGCAAGGGTATCATCAATGGCCCTTATATTTGTAGGTACCATAGAACACACATTTAAAGATTTGCTTTGTTTGCATGTGCTCCCCTCGGTGGGACCTCATAAATTGTACTCCCTCCGTATCAAAATATAAGACTTTGTGCATGTTTGACGGGAGTAAGTAGCTGGGTTTTTGCAGTTTGTGTTGTTGTTACAAATATTTAAGAACCCGCAAGTAGTCGGGTTCTAGACAATTGTTCTACAGTATAGGTTGTGCTTGCAAATATTAGTAAGCTCTATACTTTTTCTATCTGAGCAAATGACGAGGCGCTCATCTTTTTTCAAAACAAAAAATGAAGTAACAATAACTAGTTACTCCTTACTCTGAACAAAATGGATCAAATTATGATGAATAATACATTACAAACTATTGATCTGCAAAAGAAATAATTTTACTCGAGGGAGCGACACATTCATTCCGAACTAGAAGAAGGAAAAGGTCAAGAGCATCCATTCAGCCTCACTCCTCTAATTGTACCCGAGGTAACGACACATTCATTCCGAACTAGAAGAAGGAAAAGGTCAAGAGCATCCATTCAGCCTAACTCACACAAACAGGAAAGAACAGTCCATCTTGTGTAAATCGTAACGTCAAAATTGGACGGATCTCAAATGACAACAACGGGAAAAACAGTCACACTGATATACACAAATAGAAATTCGGTAAAAAAAATGATGGCGCTATACGGATTCACGGTAGAGGTGGTCGGCAGTTTCATTTTTAGCCGAGGTGGCAAGCTTGTTGACGTGGGAGGCTGCATGTAGATGAATTGGTTAGTGGAGATTACCTATATATTTATGGGATAAGGGACGATAAAATGAGTTTTCGAGTGAATTCCACTTTTTATCCCCTACTTGCGCGTTTACCAATTACCACGCCTTTGCCTTCATCTTCTTAGTTCGAGTGTCATAGTTTGATTCACTCCATAAGCTCCACATGCTGGTTTGGTTTTGCTTGATCTTACGTGCATTCCTCAGATTTTATTTTGTGTAAGTTCGACATCCCGAGTCCTTGGATGTGTGTTGAGACGATTCACACGTGTAAAGAAGGAACCGAGATTAGACCAAATGGCTAGATGGACCCTCCACATTTCGTTGTTGCTGTTTTTTATTTGGAAAAGAGGGAAATCCCAATACTGACAATCTTTATTAAAACATTTCTATCCATACAATCTATTTGTCGTTATTGTATTTTGATATGGATCATCTTACGTCAAGGACTTTTGCTAAAAAAAACTAGTAAATGGCTTTTGTTAGAACCACTAGCGATCAGAACTTATTTTCATAGAAATTCAAACGACAGAGAAGTGATCACCTCATTCAATTTAGCTCGGACCCGAGACATTTGGTTGGACTTTGAGACTGGACTCGGTTTAGCAGCATGAACCAATTCTGGCTATATACAATCCACCCGCATACGAAGACACGTGTGGGTTGAAACCTTACATTAAGTGTTGTAAAAAAAAAACCTTACAGAAGTTGCCCTGTTGCATTCAGTTGTGCAACTCTACTCCAACTATACACTAACTCTCCTTTGTTTCACATCTTTCCATCTCGATGTTATGCAAAGGTGTACATTGCCCTTTATATTTGTACACCTTTGCATCAGGGGGCCCACACGGGCTGAGGGCACGGGCCACCCCCAGGCCGCGCCGTGGGCCTGCCTCCTCGCCTGTTGGGTCCCCTCGACCTCTTCTTCGGTCAGTGTCTTGGTTCCTTCGTAAAAATAAATCCCGTAAATTTTCAGGTATTTTGGAGAATATTTTCCGATTAGGATTTCTAGAACAAAAAGATACCAGAAAACAGGAACTGGCACTGTGGCATCTTGTTAATATGTTAGTTTCAGAAAATGCGTAAAAATGATATAAAGTGTAAATAAAACATGTAACATTTGGTATAAAACAAGCATGAAACATAAAAAATTGTAGATACGTTTGAGATGTATCATCTACAAGCATGCAAAATCACAATGTAAAATTATTTGTATTATGGGTTACAAAAATTACAGGTTTCTTGTAAATTTTGAACATTTGAAATTATCTATACTCAGGCCCACAATTTAATTTTTTTGTGTATATCAAAATATAAAGTATTTCAAACTGAGATTTTGCACGTTTGTGGGTACATCACTGACAACATGCAAGATTGTTTTCTGGTTTTAGAAAACCTGTAATTTTTGTTTAAATAAATGGATTATTGGAGCTCGGGAGTCAGAAAGCTCCACTCGTAACTATCGAGTTATCTTGGGTCCGGTGCAGCGCGTAGGCACTCTGCTGGTGTAAACAAAATTTTGTATACAACAACGTTAGCTTTCATTTCTTAGTCTGGTACAATTTCTTAAACGTTTGAAAAACAGCAAATGTGGAAAGAGAAAGGGTCCAACCAATGAAGTTGTGCAGTGTTCCTGCAATACGTATTCGGCACCTCCAAACAAGAGGTCACGCCGTTCCAGTCTCCTCCTCCAGAGTCCAGAGCCAGCTCCTCCCATTTTCGAAAGAAAAAGAAAAGAAAGGCTCTCTCCTCCCACTCCAAACAAGAAAAGCAAAAGCAGAGGCCTCGGCGCCGGACATCCCTCGGCGCCTGCCTCCTCCCTCCCAAAACCGGCAACTCGTCAGCAACACCGCCGCGGCGCATTCGGCACCGCCCTTTCCTCCACCGGCGTGCCAAGAACTTCCTCCTGATTCCTCGACTGGCCAAGAACCTGGAATCGACCAAGTACTGGAGGTGGGTTTTCTTTCTTTCTCTGTTCTTTTTGGTAAGCAGGAGGTAGGTTTTTCAAGTCGCTGCAGAAATCTTGAGTTCTTGATTTGTTCGCCCAATCTAAAAGTCGCTAGCTTTCGTCAGGAATTTGGCGGAACCCTAGCTCCGTTCTTGGATGAATTTTGAATCTTTAGGCTCTCATGGATGATTCGGTTCTTTACCCCCAAACTGCTCCATTTGGGTTCTTGTTTTTTCCCACGAGTAGCAACACCAGCAAGTGATTGTCCCCCTTATATGAATCCAAAAAAACGCAGTTTTTTTTCACTTCCCATTGGAACAGGCGGTCCCAAGATTTGTGGTAAATTTTCTTCCCATTCCGCAAGATAACATGGAATTTTGTTTGAAGATGGGAGGTTTTTTTCCCAAGTTCTGTTTCCGCCGTCAGAAAAGAACCCTTTTTTGGACGCCATAGTTATCAATCTCTGTGTAGCATTTGATTTCCTGCTGCTATATATCCAGACATTTTGAACCTCTTGCCTTGTAAATTCTTTCTTTGATTAATTGTTGCTACTATATGTCCAGACATGCCACCGAGGGGAAGGAAGCACTGGTGCAAGCACTGCAAGAAGAGCTTCCCTTCTGGGAATTCACTTGGAGGCCACATGGCACTCCACAGGAACAGGCGCAAGAAACAGAGGAGCGTCACTCCAAGCACCGACGGCGGGAGATACGGTCTCCGAGAGAGGTGCCAGAAGAAGAGGTTCCTGCCAGATTCCACTTCCAGTGACGATGATCCTTGGGCATTGTTCCCCAAGACTGAATGCCAGTTGTGCTTCAAGTCTTTTGCCTCCCGTGATGCCCTGTCGATACACATGAGGGTACACATGCGCCGTAGGAACAAGATGGTTGTGGAGCGCAACGTATCCATAGGTGATGGTGATCACAATCTTGCTGTATTTGCTGCTCCAGTGAGGAAGAAGAGGTCAAGGAGGATAGCTGTCGACACTTTTCCTTCCCCACTGATGTTGACATATGGGATAGAGGAGGTGGATGCCGCACACATTCTTGTGATGCTTTCAGGAGATCATGGCATGTGCTCAGCTTTTGTGGATTATGATCAGGACTGTGAGATGGATGGCAATGTGGCGTACGATACACCGATGACAGAGATGGAGCTGAGTTCTTCTGATCATCATGGCCTAATTGTAGATGATGAGCTGATGGAGCCAGAAACTTCTATCTCTTATGGGGAAGTGAAGTTTGTCAGTCTATCAGAGGTGTTCAAGGCAACAACTAGTTGTGAGTGCAAGCTGTGTGGAAGGGTCTTCGCGTCTGCTCGGTCATTAGGAGGCCACATGAAGGGTCACAGAGCTATTCGCAAATCTGCAGCGACGCAACCTTGTAAACAGCTGCTTGAATTGGATCACAAGTCGTTTGTTCTCAGCCTTCCATCTCCCAGTATATGGAACTACAGGGGCACAAGATCAAATTCTGTTCCGAATCCATTATGGGAGGAAAGCAGCCTCCAGGGTGAACAAATGCTGGGTGTTGTCTGAATTTGGGTTGCAGGTTTTTCATCGGTAACGTGGCTAAACCACATTTTTTGCTAGTAATTGAAAGCTGAAGCGTGCAATGCCAGGAATGGTGTCTATGCAATCATTATGCACAACTCTGTTCTTTTGGAATGGTCAGTGTTCTTGTATGTGATACTGTCCATTTTTTGGTTCTCAAACATTGAAATGTAGTCATTGACAATCAGCGCATTAGTCTAGATTTAGTTATTCCCTAGTAGACAGCAGTGTTGTCCATGTTGTAGCAACTGTCAGCTCATTGTAGTTCCTTATTGTCGCTTTGGCTCAGCTGATATAGCTTCGGATTGGTTCGATTGATCTGGTTTCAAAACAGCTTATTGCTCAGTTAAATGATGTGCAGATTCTATGCTTCAAATTGCTTGCATTCGGAATGTGTTTTGATATTTATGTGTGGTTATTTTCATTTCAGACTGATATTTTAACAGGGCTGATACAAAAAATACAGGAATTGCATGCATGAATTTTCATGGACAAAACCAGTGCATGCAATCAATGATTTACTTCTGCCTCACTGACGATTCTGTGGCTTCAAAGCAGTTATGAAAGAACTGGAAGGCCAACAGTATAAGGATGTCCCAGTTCTGAATTGCCAGAACTTACTTTGTGATGTCATATATGTAGTATTAGGTTTAAATTTAATCTACTTGTCGACATTTTTTTGCTGTGAATAGAAGCATTTTGTATGAACTGTACTTTGTGTACTATGCATAGATCAACGATTGTGAAATTTGCATTACATTTGTTTATTAATATGGTATAAATGTACTGTTTCAGTGCACTGAATTTTTTCGTAACTTTTTGAATTTTGATTGTGCACTACAAGAGATGATACCACTAGATAGGATGTCCAGGGTAATGATCACATTTGCATTTGCTGGGTATAAGGTGTTGTCTTGTTATGAACCTTAAAAAAGGCAGATGCCATGGCTGATCCTTATCTGCGTTGTACTCAAGTCTCATGTCCCAAAGTTGCTTAAACTATACTCATGTTTAACTATAGGTCACTAAGGTCACTTTACATGAGTTTTGATTGCGGAAGGGCTCCTTTAATTCGGTAGATATGTAATCACACTCACAGAAATTGTATTGCTTGTTGAAAAGATGTTCAGAGTGCAGAATGTTGTCATGCTGTTGTCATTTCAGATGATCCAGTTTCACATTTCCTTTTTCCTTTGAATACTATGAATACTAAAGAAATGGTGATCATGAACATAACAGTAAACAAAATATTGAGTAGTTGCCATCTTAGAAATTCTTGTTGAACATGAGCATAACAGTGAACATGACATACAAATAACTAAGTAAAAGAATTTATGAAATATCTCTCCTTCATTTTCTATGAAGGCCAAATATTGGTTATAAAAAGAACGGTATATTGTTTTGTAACTACAATCAATGGTCTAATACATAGGACCATATCGAAAAACAATTATTGCACAAGAAGTAATAACATCATCACAGCTTGAGAATAACACATACAACCGCAACTTGAGAATAAGACATATAACAATTAAAATATTGAAAACCAAGAAAAAAGTACCAACAGAATAATCATAGGAATCATTTACGAATACAGATCGTACAGTAACAGATTCATGACAAAAGTACCTTCTTCCAGACACAAGTATCATTGCAAGAAAGGATAACAGCCAATACATATAGCAGCATGTCAAGTGAGCCACCAGATTAATAGTTTCACAAAAGCGGCCTAACCCAGAAGAACAGTTTCACAAACATGACCTGACCAAGTGACCAGCACATTTTGTTGTAGCAGCAGGACATATGAACACCGAAGTCCAAGAAATTTATGGAATATCTCTTCTCTATTACGACCTGGTGTGATATTCTGGGCTCAAAGCTTGATGACCTTTGCGTTATCACTTATCAGAAATAACTTTATATTCTTTAGTTACTACCATAGATGCTCTGACATATATACAAACATATTGCTAGATTTTATTGCAAAACACATGATGCAACTTGAAAATAGTACATGTACCAAGTAAAATCCTGACAACACAGAACCAAGTACAAAAGAAAAATCATATCAAGCATGCAAGATTAGAGTCTATGCAATTCCAGACATAAAAATCATTATCAGTACCGTAGAAGAGGGTAAACAACCAATCCGTATAGTAATATGTCAAGTGAGCCATCAGATTAATAGTTTCACAAACATGGCCTGACCCAGATGAACAGGTTTCACAAACATGACCTGTCCAACTGGAGAAGGCCTTAACTGTTGACTAGAATAACTTACAAACATGCAATGCTGCATGGATGCTAAAACATCAGGAAATTTGTAGAGCACTGCATAACAAAGTTCTCGAGTAATGTTCTGGTGAGCACGTAAAACAAAACGCCGAGGGTGATGGACACCGGCAGTGCAGGTAATGCCTTGCGGAAGAAGGTCAACAAGAGCAGAGTAACACCGAGCCCTGCAATGATGGCAAGGTAGCACGCGTAGACTGTCATGTAGTCGTACATAGCCGCCCTGCCGACGAGCACACTGTAGAATATGAAGTCTCCCAGCCCAAGCTTGATCCCCTGATGAGCCCAACCCAATGCCATCTTCATCATCGCCGTCGTCATCTTCCCTGGTTCTATCTGGCAGTGGCTGGATCAATGGTACCCTCAATGCAGCAACATCAACTCTAGTCTCTGGCAATGCCAACACCTCCCCTCCTACTTGTGAATTACCGACGGCAGGGGCACCAGCTCGGGTCAACGAATCGGCTGAATTCCTTCTTCTCTCCAACACCTCACCGATCATCTCAGGTGTGGAGGTGGGATCCAAATCCCCAGCAGGCTGCCCCCAAAGACGCCAATTCTGGCCGTGCCTGGGATCGACTGGCCTGGCCTCGTAGATCAACGCCGGTATCTCCTCGTTCCTCTCCATGGCGAGTTCAAGAAGCACTCTGAGAGGGCCACCGGGGATGAGGACGGCCCCGAGGTCGTAGACGGCCATGGCGACGAGCAGCGCCCAGGTGGTCCACTCGGGGAGCATGGTGAAGTAGAAGGCGGTGAGCACGGCGATGGCGACGAGCGCGGACTGGTGGAGCGCGATGGGGACGGAGGCCGGCGAGACGACGGCAAGCGCGAGCGCGGCGACGGCGTTGGGGAGGAGGAGCGCGAAGGAGACGGCGTCGAGCGGAAGGCGGAGGCGGGAGAGGAGGAGGAGGCATATCTGGCCGCCGAGGGCGAGGAGGACCCAGATCGCGGAGAAGCCCATGTAGGCGCGGAGGCAGGGCGTGCAGCGGAAGTAGAAGAGCAGCGCCATGAGGAACGTGGCGGCCGTGACGAAGACGACGAAAGTGCCGGCGGCGATGAGGGCGGAGGTGAGGTCGTCGCCGGCACCGCTGCCGGAGGGGGCGAGAGCGGCGGTGAGCGGGACGGGGACGTGGGGGAGGAGAGGATGGAGACGAGGAGGACGACGATGAGCATGCAGGCGGAGACCGGGCCGACGATGCGGGTGATGTCCTCCCCGAGAGAGTCGAGTATGGTGGCAGACGCCCCGCCGCCGCCGGGGACGGGGACGGGGACGGGGACGGCGGCGACGGGGGCTGGGCCGTCGTCCGCCATAGTTTGTTGGATGGGGCGGAGATGGGGATCGTTTCGTGGACCCTGCAAGGTCTGAGCTGAGAGGCCTTTGGAGGGACTGAGATCCCGTGCCCCGCCAGAGGCAGGGCACAGCGTGCCTTGAGGCCCTGCATCCACCGTCCGTTTCCATCCAACAGTCAGAATGAGTTGTCAGTTAGTTCCTTCACACCCAGCCAGGCATCGAGGACGCGGAAGGGAAAAAATATAACGCGAGCCGCGTCCTCGGTCAGAGCTCTGCCGCCGGCGGACCAGCGCCGCCGTGGGAAAGGAAGCGGGCAAGCTCCAGCGCCAGCCACCGGATAAAACGGCACCGGCGAGCGCTCCGCCCGCACTCCGTCGGGCTGTTCGTCTCGGCCCTCTCCTCATCTCCCGTCGCTTCAATGGGCTCCTCCACCCCGCTGCGACGTCGCCCTCCGCCCCGCGCCGCCGACTCCGTTAGGATCTTTAGTGCAGCGGGACGCGCATGCCGGCCTCCAGCGCGCGGGCGAGCACGCATATGGCTCCGCACAGAGGCGTCGCGTTCGCGCGCAGGTCGCCGGCGAGGAGCGCAGTATACTCCTTGGGGACGCCGTCGGGTCGGAGGTGGACGGAGGAGCCGGAGGTGGGCGGATGGGAGGCAGACGGCGCCACCGTTTCCTCCGGTGGACCTCGCCGGAGTTCACCCTAGACGAGCAGACGGAGCGGCTCCTCTCCCTCCCCGTAGCCGTAGGTAGCGCCATGCATGGATGGAGCTCGCTCCCTTTCTTGCGGCGCGGCGACTTGACCAGCAGCGGCTCGCGTCGTTCCTGTGAGGAAGAAGCTGGATATTTGGGTTGACTCATTCCGGCCGTTGGATGGGGACGGACGGTGGATGCATGGCCTCGAGGCACGCCGTGCCCTGCCTCTGGCGGGGCACTGGATCTCAGTCCCCTTTGGAGGCTCGTCGTTGGCCTCCAGGAAGTCCAATCCTGATTCAACTCGAGAAATAAGTTGTGGATTTCTATTCTAGTTGTCTTTATATCGGTTTTGCTAATTCTCATGCAGACTGAGAACTTCCTTAGCGTTTAATCGCTTCATCCACCGTTCATCGATGCGTCAAGATTCGTGCAACCTTCTTCTTCCTCTTCCCGTCCTTCTTCTTCCTCGCGACAGCGGCGGGGCCAAGCCGAGCCGGAGCCGCGGCCAGCCGCGCGGCGGAGGCAGCGGAGGCGAGGAGGAACTTAACTTGGGGGGGGGGGGGGGGTGCAGGGTGCGGGTCGCCGGTGCCGGAGAAGAAGGGGGCGGGGGGGTTTAGAGGGAAGGTCGGGGCGGCGGCGGACCGGCGGAGGAGGAGATTGGGGCAGGGCGGGGCGGCGAGGCATCGCGGCAGCGCGCCGGCCGCGGGCGGGGAGGACATCGGTTAAGCCGGTGGTGGCTGCGGGGGAGGCAAGCTCGCCGGAGGTGGAGAAGAAACGCTGACGTCACTCGATTGAGAACTAATTTAGTTCTCAATCGATTGAGCGCTAGAGACACACTCTTTATATACGTTTAAACCAATATTACAAATAGCGTCAGTCTAAGTCTCGATCGTCTAAGGCTGCTCACAATGAGAAATAATTTAGAGTAGAGAACAAATAGCGTCAGTCTAAGTCTCGGTTGTCTTTATATAGTAGTACATGTTACTACATTTATATTTGGGAGTGTTATAGATGTGTAACATAGAGAAATTTATTTATTTGTAGACACATATTTCATTGGGAAACGCTATGTGATGGTACCCGTTGTGGGTAGCTAAGATGCACTTTCATAGAAAAGTGTACTGAATGCGAGTTTCACTTTTCTTAAATGATTGAGATTGAAGAAGATAAGGGACATGAAATTTACCAAAACCGTTATAATATTTCTTAAAAAAAAGTCCGAACCGAAATTACTAAGCGGTTGTTTGGATTTGGAGAATTTGATTTACTCTCTAACTTTAGCTAGTTTTTATGTTAGAGCGTGTTTAAGGAAAACTAGACACCATTTTTTTTTGAAAGAAAGCCCAGTGGCCATTTAATCATTCGATAGCATGGTTACATCGTAAATAACATCAGAAAGTATAAACCCCGGGGGATCTCCATCCCACGCTAAAAAGGTTCTCGATGTATAAGCCACTTTTGCTAACTTGTGTGCCACTCTATTAGCATCTCTTGGACAGTGCTTGAAAGGAATTTCCTTAGTTGTGTTTGCCTACAAAAAAAAAACAATCCGCCAAGATAGCCGAATAAGGATTCCTACTTCAATAACTCGAGTGCAAGCTTGTATCAGCTCCAATGAATCAGATTCCACCACAACCGAAGAACAACCAAGTTGTTCCAGTAGCTCAAGGCCCTTGAGCAAAGCTTGGGCCTCAGCCATTGAAGCACTCAACATATGTTGCAATGGACAAGATCTTCCTGCAATTGCTTCTCCCTTGTGATTTCGAAGACTCGGCGATTTCATGTTCGTACTACACAACAAATGCTCCAAGACCACCGAGCCAGACCTATCAATTACCATCTCCTTTGCAATTATATTCTTAATTCCCAGTTCAGTCCAAACCTCATGAGCACAAGTACAAGAGAACAAAAGATGCATAATGTCCTCAGGGTCTGACATACAAATTGGGCATTGTGGATGAACTTTAACATGTCTACCAGCAAGGACTGCAATCCCAGGAACAACTCCATGAAGAGCTTTCAAAATAAAGATTTTTAACATATTTTCCCAAACCGGATTTATCCTGGAGGTACCCTGTCCATTTCCTCTTCTCAGCTTGGCACCAAACTAGTGCTCCCATTCCACATAATATGCTGAACCGAGAAAGTGTAAGTTTTGGTACGATGCCATGCCACAAAATCCTCCGATAAATGTTCACTAAGCGGGATACTTAGTATTCTCTCAGCATCCACTCTTATAAAATTCTCTCGGATCAGAGCTTCATCCCAGGTATTAGAATGAGGATCAGTGAGCTCATCCACTGTCCGCAACAATATTTGACCCCGATTAGTCATAATCTTCCTTGTCTGGCTATTTGGTATCCAATGTTCTTCCCAAATATTTATATGATTACCCGATCCAACTCTCCAAATATGTGCACGCTTAAAAGTCTGTAATCCTGCCAAAGATTCTCTCCGACTCTGCCAGAGGAGTCAACACATTTTTCTTCTGTTTTGAAGTTAGATTGAACATAATCTGTAGTGGTTTATGCATCACGGATGGGGATATTAAGATATTATCAAAATATTTTCTAGATTGAACGAATTATTTTCTACCTTCTGCATGGGCTTGGATCTTTTCTTTGCACTTTGATTATTTTTCCTTCTTTCTAGCATGTTAGATGCTCGGTGTAAATTTTTCACGTGAAGCAGTCCAGTCGTGTACATGTCACTTCGCGTCCTACCATTACGCATTGCTTGAGTTCCTCAAGCTTCTCGAAAAGTCTCACTAGCAAAGGGAGTTTTTTTTTTTTTTTGACACATCCAACTTCCCGTATATTCATCGGCGATCCACATACACAGTACATAGAAATAAAACAAAGTAAGAACAATACGAGGAGGAGGAGCAAGCACGAAGAACACCAGATTCACCGGCGACGAAGACGAAGGTGGCCACCAGCCGCCACCACACCACTGCCAGGGAGAGCTTTTCCCTATGAGAGACGCCGCCTAGCCCTTCCGCCGCGCCGCGGCGGAAACCTTGTCGATGAACACCCAGGGCAGACGCCCCTTTGAACCAGCAACACCACCTTGCCCTTGCCGCCTTCAGAGCTGCCGCCGGTAGAAGTCGAGGATCTTGACCAGCCCAGGGAACCGCCCGCCAGATCCGCCGCCACCTCAGATCTGATGGGGAACAGTGGACTCGAGCACCACGCCAGGCCTCGAGCTCCACCAAGGCGAGCGCGTCGACGCCGAGCCCCGCAGAGCTCCATCGCCGGAGAAGAACACGCCGCCACCAAAACGCCCACCAACCGCACCACCCCCTCCTGGGCGCCGCCGGCAGGAAACCCACCCTACCCTACCATATGTACAAGCCGGCACCGGGGATCCCCCGCCCTCCCGCCGCCGAAGCGGCCGGCGGAGGAGAGGAATCCCGCGGCGCGGCGGCGAGCACGCGGCGGGTCGACGGGAGCGCCCCAAAAATCGCCTTTTTCCGCTCTCGAACAGTGACGGGGAGAGGGAAATACACAGCGCTTTATTAGCAAAGGGAGTTGTGGGCACCATCTTTGTCCAAACAACATAAGGTACACAGCAAGGGGCGCCTTTTCTGTATTGGACGATATGTAAAATCACCCCCTCGTCGTTGTGCGGCCTCCCGCTTGGTGATGTCATCCTTCCTCCCTGAGTCCCTGGCTATGGTAACATCCTAGATAATGGTGGGTTCGTCTATCATCGCGGGACTAAACACACGGTATCTATTTCACAGATCTTCATGCATGATGCCCTCATAGTGAACAAAGCCGCAAATAAAAATCGAAACACGACAAGCAGGCAAGGTGGCGACAGGACCGGAGTAAAAGTTCCACAGTATTTCAACATATTTGCATTCCAAATGCCTCCCATGTCTAAGATACTCCCTCCGTTCACATATACTTTGCGTCCTAGCTTTCTAAAGATTTCCCCATTTACTTCGCGTTTGTACTTGACTTCCTAATTTGCCCCCACGCTGGCCATGCATGCATTAAATTGTATAGGAGGCGAGGCGACGAGGAGTATGCATGCATGGACTTCACTGGCTGCTGTGCATGCATGTACTTATGGCATTGTGCGTAGGTGGGACTGCATTGGGGGTAAATTAGTCCATCCATTCTCTAAAGTAGCTCATCCGAGTTTTGCCTTGGTATCCGTACTTTGCTCAAAACGCAAAGTATATGTGAACGGAGGGAGTATTATATATGCCTACCTGCCGATGACTGTTGGAAATGTTTGTAGCCACATATGACTTCTCACTTCTCAGTCGCTCAAATCAAGAGTCTAGCAGTGGATGGATTGTACAAGGCATGACTAACCGTGATCCCCATTTATCCTTGATATAAAGGTTGGAAATATGCATTTACTGTGGAGAGATAAAAGGTAGTAGTACGTTTCACATTTGTGCATCGCTTAAATCCAATGAATGCGCTAGCAGGAAATGCACTTGAAGTAGGATCGAAGCAATACATGCAGCGAAGCTTTTACTACTACTCCTCTCTCGGTTCGGTGTATTGGAAACGCTATGAAAAGCTCATCAATTACCAGAGATTTTTTCCTTCTTTGAGAACTATTACCAGAGATTGATTAGGAGACCGATCCAGGAGACAGTGCTCGTCACCGGAGCCAAGAAAAGCTCTCTTCTGCCTACTTCACGGAAGCATAAGCCCAATCCACGTAGCTTGCATCATAGCGGTTGCCGATTAAGCTCCTCGACAACTCTCTCCCCATCCTAACGGAAGATCAATCCGTGTAGATATTGTCACAGGGTGAAAACATTCCGTGCAGATATTATGTTACCTTGCTCATTGTGTAATAGGGTGTTATTTTACCACGTTTTCTGAATTAAAGGATTGACCTCACGAGGGCGCTGTTACAGTAACGATTCGTTCAATTATCGCGTTGTCCGTCCAAGCGTGATGAGCCGTCAAACGTAGAGGACCTATAAACCGAGACGGATGGAATACTCCGTTTCACATTTGTGCATCGCTTAAATCCAATGAATGTCGGTAGCAGCAAATGCATTTGAAGTATGATCGAAGCAATACATGCAGCGATTAGCGAAGCTTCCTACTAATCTCTCCGGTTCAGTGTATTGGAAACGCTATGCAAAGCTCATCAATTTTTTTTTTGAAAATCACACACTTTATTACGAAACAATTTGGGCAATATCACCCATTACAGCACTACTAGCACACTGGTACTTCATACTCCCAAGCTAGGCTAGAATTTACATCACATTTAGGTCCAAGTTGTGCTAACATATGAGCAACCTTATTCGTGCTCCGATTTGCATATATGATCGAACATGACGCAAACCACAAGCGACTCTGAATCTTCAGGTCTTCGATAACAGCAGCATCACGAGAAAAGTCAGGTTTCTTGTTATTCATTGTTCCTGCCAACAGTTGTGAATCTGTTTCAAAAACTGCTCGTATCACTCCAACTTCAGCCGCCATGCTAAAAGCTTCCTCCAAGCATCTGATCGACCAGCTGGAGCAGCTACAACCTCTCCGGTGTCTGATCTCGCAACAACACCCCATCCACCATCTCTCTGGCCTACCACAAAAGATCCGTCAACATTAAACTTGACTAGTTGACTGCCTGTGCGTTGCGACAGAACAAGTATTGTCGTTATGTCCCAAGAATAAGGAAGACAAAGATCGAGCATAACCAAATATTATGATTAAAGAATTGTGGGTGCAAGGACAGAAACTCGGATTGTACATAATGTGTGAATCATAAAAAACGAAATCATAATGGCTTCTACTGATTCAACATCATACGAGTTACAAATATTTTCTTCCCTCCGGATGCAACCAAGAAGAGTGTACTTCTAGTTAATGTGAGAACACAACGAAACTTCAGGTACACGAAGCAGATCACCCCCAGATTTTTCCTTGTGGAAGGAAACCTCTATCGGAAATGAAGAAATAACAAATGACCACTCCCAAATTTTTCCTTGTTTCCATTAGTTTTTTCTTCTAGTAAAAACATGATCTTCAGTAACTCCCTTGCGTGAAATAAACAGAAGTGTCGCAGGCATTGAATGGCATACCTATTTCATGTTCTTGACCTGAGGGCTAACACATGCAAAGGAAATCTTGACGCACTCCAAACTTTTGGCAATGCATTGCACCGAAAGGATCTTTATCAGCCACTTAAGAATGACATATGTGAATTGTGCCAATCACCGTCATGAATTATTCCTGCCAAAGCTCTGAAAGACACATATCACCTAAACAACAGTTACACACGTATCAGGTTGGAAGCAAATCAGGGTGTCTCAAGCAGTTCACTTGAACTAAGAAATTACTTGAACTAACTAATTTCACAGCCAATCTTTCAGCAACTCACCCTGCTCGACCTGCAACTTGGGCTTGACGGCATGGGCGGTCTGGAGGATGGAGCCCGCCGGCTTCTTCCACTGCGTAAGGGCAAGCGATGACGACGGGCACGGCAGCAGAGCAAGATGAGAACGAGGATGTGAGGCAAGAACGACGGGGTCATACCTTTTTGTACCGATTGCAAGAGGCGACCACGTCAGCGAGCTCCATGATCTCCGCTGACCGGCGGTCGCTATTTGATCTTGCCGACGGTTGCCAGCTGACCACGCGTGGCGGGGGTGGACGAGGGATCCAACGTGGTGGGAGACGAGGGATCGGAGCAGCGGTTCCCGGCGTCGCGGCCGGTGCCAGCGATGCCGCTACGGAGCCGGGGCCAGCGGAAAGCTCGTCGGTGGGTTCGGCCGCATACCAGAGCAAGGAGAGGCGGCGGACTGGGAGTCCTCGTCGGGAATTGGAATAGGCCTTTTTTTTCTCCTTGGCTGTTCGTGGGTCTGAGAACGGTTTTCTTTACGAGTTTGTTCGTGCAACCGGTTCTTCCGTGCGGGACTTGAGCGTTGAGGGGGAGCGACGTACCGCAATCACCATCACCACCGTCTTCGCTTTAATATAGTAGAGATTACTCCCACATGGAGCAGTCCATTGTTCAGAATGTGGTGTCATGTGAGTTTGTTGTTTCCTAAAACAGTTCATATACTCTTCAGAAGTACACTGTATTTGGTGGATCATATCAGGCACATGTTTAGGTATTTCTCCTTCACGAATTCCATTTCTTTCCTTCCACCACAGCCACCACATCGTGATGATCTGCATTCTTTGATTCGGTGGCAACTTCCATATTATCTCCATAGTACTATCAAAACTGCTGCAATCCTTCAGCTTAACTCGAAGGCTCTCAAAACTCAGACCACGCCAAATCGGCTTCACCTTCTTACATTTTACAAACAGGTGACAACCATCCTCCTGCACCCTATTACAGAAAAGACAGTTTGGGTCCTCAATCTCCACCCCTCTCCTTATTAGATTGTTTCTTAGTGCTAAAGAATTATAAGCACACCTCCACCAGAAATGCTTAACTTTGTTAGGGCATTCAAGCCTCCAAATATTCCACCACTTACACTCACCTCTTCCTCCCAAAACCTCAGGTTGCATAGTACTAGACCCTGCATCAGTTCTATTCTCTTGCCTTCCAAACTCATCCAGTAACTTATAAGCGTTCCTAACAGAATGCATACCACGCGGGTCAAAATGCCATGCTAAGAAATCAACTGCCTCCTCTCTCAGTGGCATATTCAGAATAAGCCTCGCCTCCTCAGTTGAAAAAGTATCTGTGACAAGCTGCTGATCCCACTGACCCGGCCAATAAAAACTCATCAATTACCAAAGATTAATTAGGAGACCGATCCAGGAAAGAAGTGCCCAGCCAATACATGCATGAAAGATGTGGGCCTCTGCTCGTCAACGTCGAAGAAAAGCTATGTTTTGCGAGTACAGTGTTTTGTAGCCCGGGCTACATGTAGCCTTTATTTTGAATATTGGAAATATAAATTTGAAAGTGTCAAAAAAATCTGAAAGAAATATGTGCATATAGACAAGGATATATGCTACAAGTGTATAAAATCCTATTTCGAAATACGCCATACTCTACGCCACAAATAAAGACAAAATTATGGATCTGGTGTGAACAGTACCCCAAAATCTTGTCAGAATTTGTATTTTTTATATAGCCTAAAATATAAATAATTTCGGATTAAAATTTGCACAATTTTGCCTTGCCTACTTCCGGGAAGCATAAGCCTAATTCACATAGCTTGCATCATAGCGGTTGCCGATTAGGCTCCTGGAGAACTCTCTCCCCGTCATCACGGAAGATAAATCCGTGTAGAAATTGTTACATGGTGAAGACATTCCCTGTAGATATTATATTCTTTTTAGATCAAAGTGTAGATACTATATTACCGTGCTCATTGTGTAATAAGCTGTTATTTCACCACGTTTCACGAATTAAAGTGGCTAGATATAGACATGCTGGTCTATGGATATGTTGCAAAATACGAACTGAAATATAGCAAGATATGCTGGTCTATGGATAAGCAAGTATCACTCCGTTCACAATTATAAGATGTTTAAACTTTTTTCTGAAACACTTGTTCACTCATTTTGATCCGTATATAGTCCACATTGAAATATATAAAATATTTACAATTTTGAACGGAGTGAGAGCATTTCCAACCAGCCCCCAAACCTCCGGGCGACAACCTGGACATGAGAGAGTAAAATAGTGCACCCAACCATGGTCCCCAAACTCTCCCTGTACGTCCGGGCTGTCCGACAATCCCAAACTCAATCCATATGTGGGGAGAGTTTGGGGTAGGAAAAGACTGTCCGGGCATGACCGGGCTGTCCGCTTTTCCTTTATTTTCTTTTCTTTATCCTTCATTAATTCTTCTCTCATCTTCTCCACAAATCACATGCAATTGACCTCACAATTTGGAGGGCCTTTGGAGGACACGGTTCGAGGATGCAATATTTAGGATTTGTCCGGTCACTGTCCCCGTACACGTCTGGACATGTCCGCGGACAAATTTAGGGTGGCCGGTTCGAGATGCTCTGAGTATATTCTAACTACATTGAAAGACCAACCACTTAACCTGTCTGGGCTACAAATGCAGGGTGCCAAACAACGCCTGTTTGGAGAATTTAATGTGTAAATATGCTGCAAAAACCGAAATTCAACAAGCGCGTTTCAGAGAGATGACATATGTGTCTCTAAAAACAATCAAACTTCATTTTAGTGACCTTCATATATATTCTGAAGCCAAAACGATATTTCACGCTCAAGCAACCAAAGCTGTGATTCAACTATCTCGTTGATCAACTCAGCGGCGTAGCTACAGTGTGTTTTGGGAAGTCTCATGACCACCCAACGCATTTGCAGAATCATTGGGAGCAGTTCAGAGCACTAATAAAATTAAACTAAAGTTCATCAAAAGTAACATAAATACAAAGCTTGACCATCCAAGAAATTCGTGGCTCCGCCACTGGATCCATTAACATGAACACATAAAAGTAATCTAGAATCAGCACGTTCTCACATATGGCATGGGATTCCAAAGTAAGGAATTGCAGGAAATATTATCCTGAACATATGCAAGCACCACTCTATTGCTACAACTGAACGTAGACACGCTGGTAATTATTTCCTGCCGAACCTGTTGAGCAATCATTTTCACATAGCTTCGTAGTGTGGAATTGGAAGTGAATCATCAGTGTAAGGATGATCCAGATTCTGGCAACGTGGTTGCCAGCTGAGAGAAGTGAACAATTTTTCTTTATTTCATAATCAAACGGAGCTCTGATTATTTCTTTATTTTGAAATGATAAATGTTTCAAGTGCCATTAGCTATGCCTCATACTCCGCAACTAATCTCCAGCGCAAACTTACATAAACAAAATGAAGTTCTAGTTCTACAGCAGAACAAGTACTACAAGCCTACAACACAAATTTCCATGCTAGCTCCAAACAGCTGATCACTAAACCTCTTGCTATCAAATTAACTATTTCATGAAACACATCAACCAAAGCCATAGGCTGCACCTCACCTCCGAATCAAAGAATCCACTAGCCTTCAGATCAGATTTTTCATCGATGACTTGCCTCGCTTCAATGCCATACAAATTTCCATGCTAGCTCCAAACAGCTGATCACTAAACCTCTTGCTATCAAATTAACTATTTCATGAAACACATCAACCAAAGCCATAGGCTGCACCTCACCTCCGAATCAAAGAATCCACTAGCCTTAGGGCTGCTATCATAGCGCTAACCAGCTTTATCAAGGTCCCTACGACGAGGAATCCACCACCTATGCATAATCATCCAAGATCAACTGAAACAACTCTGTCGCGGTTCATCACTGCTTCCATCCCTTTCCAGATGAAAGCTCTACCACATTTGACAATTGCCTTCAGCCAGGCCGGGATCACAAGAAACATGTGGTAGACGGGAAAGCACGAGAAGGTTGTCTTTGCGAACACCAACTGTCCTCCCCTGGTGAAGATACTAGCCCTTCCAGCTAGAGAGTTCAGCAATCACCTTATCCAGGAGATAGCAAGTCATGCTTGTGCAGCCTCCTGATTGACAAGGGAATGCCAAGGTGGTTGCAGAGGAACCCCTTGACAATACAAGGTAGACCTCTTCATTGGTGTCGGGGCTGGATGGGAGTTAGGGCGCATTTGCTCACATACCTTCTCACCAAATATAGATGTTAGGCATTAAAGATATGCTATTAGTGAATATAGGTGCATCACAGGTATCCCTAATGTCATAAATAATCATCACCAGGCAGCAACACTACATGATGTCACACAACGCAACGACCATAATCATAATTGTTCATATCAGTAAACAAACGCTAAGAAAAAAACATCATCCTCAGCCAAACCCGTCATTTCATCCTCTCGATACGGAACTGTCATCCGAGAACAGTAGTCTTGCAGCCTTGCAGGCACTTAGTTACTCTAGACAGACCAACTCTCCTATTAAATTATATGACCTTCCTCACAAAAATGAAGCCCGTAATAACTGAACTCTGGTTCAAAGGTTTATCCCCTCAAAAGAATGCATCAGCTAAGAAGTATTAAGGGATCAAAGTGTAAACAGGTAAGATGATAGATAATTACCAACGAACTAATCTCGAACTCAAGAGATTCACCTCCAGTGGAGGCATGGGCAATGGAAACAGGTCTTGCTGCTGCAAAGTTGATTTATTGGAGAGTGACATGCCCTGGGTACAAAAGGAAGGATGTCTCTCATCTCCAGAGCTTCTTTGTAATTGTACCCTTGTCCTTAATGCAGTCAGATAATCATGTTTTCTTCACTGATGTTTTCCAGCAAGAGAAATCTATATTAGGATTACTTTCTCATTTAAAAGGAATAATCTTAATTCCCTATCTAAGATCCCAAACATTCTTGAGAACTGCACAAAGTTAAGATGGGACATTTACTTTTCATTTACCTATGCATGGCTAGCATCGTCTTTGTTTGTCTTTTGCATTTTTGTAAATTAATGATCCCAAAGTCTTTATCTTCCATATTTAGTTAAATCTCAGTGTCATCTACAAAAAACAAGCATCCCCATTAGACTATGAACCTGGCTTACAACAACACGAATTAATAATAGAAGATCACAGAAAGGCGCCGTAAGAAGGCACCGGAAAATAAATTTGACACACAATGTCTATAACCTAAGAAAATGTTGGTGAGCTTGATTCAACACTTTCTGACTAATAAATCCACTGATGCTTAATTAGAGACAGGTTGGATTGGTGCATTGTTTTGCCTAACTAGAAACAGCTCTGATCAATTTTATGTGCTAGTGTTCCAAGTATGCATCCTTAAAGTCCTCAATGTTTCCATCATGCAAAACACTGTATAGTGTGAAGCACAACAGTGTCAAAATAACTAAGATTGATACTACCTTTTATTTATATCTTTTCAAGCCTGAAAGTGTGCAAAATTATGTACTCAAGAGGCTTGACTGCAAAGTCTAGATTGCTAAAGAATATATGTTTTAAATACATACAGATAACTAACCATGCTGGCTCGCTCCCACCCTCCACCCTCTACCTAGCCTAACCCTAGCCACCAATCTCGCCGCCGACGAGCCCCGCCGGTAGCCCCCCCCCCCCCCCCCCCCCCCCAAGCCCCAGCCCAGCCCCATGGCGTCCTCCTGCGAAAGCTCCGGTGACCGCAGCTCCGCCGGCGCGCGCCGCTGGATGCGGTCTGACGGTGAGTCCTCCCGCTCCTTCAGCGACGTCGCCCGCACGCCGCCCTCCCCACCTCCGTCGCGTCCGACCCCGGCTCCGCCTTCGCCGGCACCCCAGGCCACGGCTGCAGCAGCGCCGCGTGGCCCCGTCGCCACTCGCCTGGGACCTCGTTCTGAGGTGCACGTCGTTGGGGGACACACGGAGGTCGATGAGGATGGCTTCCAGTACCCGCGACGCAGGATCCGCCGCCGCCGGCGCACGGGCGCGCCAGCGCCGCAGCCCGTCGCCGGAGGAAGGTGCCGGCCTCTGCTTCCGCTGCCTCGAGCCGGGCCACCCCGTGAGAGACTGCCCCAACGACGTGCGATGCCGCCGTTGCCTCTACTCCGGCCACAGCTCCCGGGATTGCTGGATGTACATCCGAGGCGTGCTGCGAGCGCCCCTGCGCGATGCCGCGCCTCCGACCTCCGCGCCTCAGGCTGCCCCACGCCCATCCACGCCGCCACCAGCGCCGCCACTGCCTGCCCCAACTCCGCCAGCCGCGCCCCTCGACCCGGTGCGCATCATCATGTCGCACTCTGTGGAGATGGAGGATGCGGAGGCCGTGCTCCAGCGTGGGATGGTGGCCACCATCACCGGCACAAGGCCCGCCGTCACCCCAGGCCAGGTGGAGGACGTCCTGTACACCTCTTTTGACCTCCTCCCCGGCGACTTCACCGTCCATGTGCACCACCCGGAAGACTTCCTCATCGTCTTCACCACCGACGAGCTTAAAGCTCGATTCTGCGGCGACCATTTCGTCAGGGGTCCAGGCTTCATGCTGTCCATCAGACCATGGTGCAAGCTCGCGCACGCCAGCACCAGCTCCTTCGAGCACTGTGTCCAGATCGAGCTCCGCGGCATCCCGGCACAGGCCTGGCACCTGTCCACTGCAGAGCACCTTCTTGGCAACAGCTGCTGGATCGAACGGCTTCACCCTGGCACGCGTTCGCGCGCCGACCTCGCCACGTTCAGGTTGACGGCGCGCACGCATGACCCGACGAGCATTCGCCGCGAAGCCATCTTGGAGATCGTTGAGTCCATACCCGCCCGCACTCAAGCTCTGCCGCCGACCATCCGTACTCTCACCTATCCGATCTCCATCAAGGTCATCCGCCCTGCCATTGACCGCCCCGCTCCTCCCCATGGCGGTGAGGGTGCTGGCCGTGACGATGGCGCGCCCGGAGAGGATGGTGACACGGCCAAGCGCGGCCACGGCGCCAGTCGCCGTCGCCGAAACCGGAAGCGGCGCCGCACCACAGGTGCCCCCGATGGCCGTGCAGATGGCATGGCGATGGACTCCGCAGGCTGGACGCCACCGGCCCGTCGCGCCCGTTCTGATGGTGTCACTGTCGACGCCCGCTGGCCTGCTTCCCGTCGTCGTACGGTCGAGGCGGCGCCGCCGCGGACACACACCTCCGGCCGCACGATGGAGGCCTGGCCCACTGCCTCTGCCGCCGGGTCCCACCAACCTCGTCGTCTTCCCAAAAGAAGAAAGCGGGGAGGGAGGCAAAGGAGAGAGCGAGAAGCCGCCAAACGTGCAAAGGCTGCGCAGCAGCCTGAGGCGCACCGTGCAGCGCCACCTGGCACGCGCCCATTGGAAGAGAGCAGCCCCCGAGCTCACCGACTGCACCGCCTTCCGTCCGTGATACCGGCCATGAGGAGGCCGAGCCTGCAACACCCACTCCTAGCGAGCCTAGGGATCAGAGCAGTGGAGGGGGCCAGTTGTCTTTTGACACTGAGGTCCCCGACTCGCAGCCCCATTCTGATCCGATGTCGGGGCAAAGTGGAGCTTCGCCATCGTCAGCTCCTACTGTCGACGAGCCCCAGTTTGACCGGCCCGTCGCTGAGCGGGAACAGCTCGAGGAGATTCAAACGGCGGACCCCACCCCACCAGCTGGCAACGACGAGAGGCCTCTGGAACCTTCTACTGCGCCCTTAACAGGCCTCTCCACGGCCCAACCTGAGGCCCATCCAGAAGGTCAAACCCAGAACAGGCCGGCCGGCCCGCGAGACCCGCCGACACGCATGGATCAGTTCGCATCGCCCACGCGCTTCGCCACGCCACCGATCACCATGCATCGACAGAGGCCGCGCGACGCTGCCGCAGCTCCAGCGACGAGCTGCGCGCAAAAGCTGACACTTGGTGACTTCCTCACCGCTGCCACGAAGCAGCTCGATGCTGTGCTCCCAACCCCTGGGAGGCGACAGCGACGCCAACCGCCCAGCTTCGCCACGCCTCGACGCGGACGCTCGGCCTCGCGGCCGACGGACGTTTCTGCCGTGCCGCCAAGGAGCAAGACCGCCGCGCCGCCCACGGCTAATCGACGCGCTACGGTACACATCATGCGCAGCCTTGGAGTCATCGGAGTCGACGAGCCTATCTCGGCCGAGGCGATGCGCATCTTCAACGGGATGTTCGCGGTACCGCTTCCCCAGCTCGCCCTCGAGGCCATTGCTGCCATGGTAGGTCGTGAGCTCCCCTCCGACCCTGCCATTGCGCCGATCACCACCGTGGTCGCGGGCAGCCCGATCGAAGTCTGACTGCGCCTCCGCGCCTCTCCGTCGACCTCGTCCTCATGTATCGTGGTCTCAAGATTCTAGTGTGGAATGTGCGCGGCCTCAATGCACGCGCACGCCGTATTGCCATCCGCTCGCTTGTTGCTACGGCTGATGCGTCGATTGTATGTTTCCAAGAAACAAAGATGGACTTAATCTGCTCGCCGACTATCCTTGAAGCTTTAGGCTCGGAATTCGACGACTACGTGTACCTGCCTGCGATTGGGACCTGCGGCGGCATTCTGCTGGCATGGAAGAGCAGGGAAGTGACTATCACTGACCCCTCCTTCACGGCCAACACGCTGTCCGCCAAAGTCATCGCCACATCGGGCATCACTACGCCTTGGTGGATCACGGTTGTTTATGGACCGTCTCGGGACGACGACGCCAAGATTGCATTCCTCCAGGAACTCCGCGACGCACGCGCCGAGTGCCCAGGACCGTGGATGCTATGCGGCGACTTCAACCTCGTGTACCGGGACGAGGACAAAAACAACGGCAATGTCAACCGCCGTATGATGGGCCGTTTTCGCCGCGTGATCAACGACCTAACGCTTAAGGAGGTTTACCTCAACGGGCGCCGCTACACGTGGTCCAACGAGCAATCGCCCCCGACACTCGTCCATCTTGATCGAGTGCTATGCACCCCCGACTGGGAAGAGTTGCATGGTGAGTGCCATTTGCGCTGCCTCGCTTCTGTCGTCTCCGATCACAGCCCTCTACTGTTGGACTGCTCCCCGACGCCACCGACACATCGCCGGTTTCACTTCGAGGACTATTGGACGCGTCTTGATGGTTTTCAAGACATTGTTGCGGAAGCCTGGGCATCTGTCCATGACGCCGACCCGTTCCGGCGGCTTATGCTGCGCCTACAAGCTACAGCACGCAAGCTTACCAGCTGGAGCTCGCGCACGGTGGGCAACGTCCGCCTTCAACTTGCCATCTCCCAAGAGATACTGCTCAGGCTTGACACTGCACAGGAGAGTAGGGCGCTGTCGCCGCATGAGAGCTGGCTGCGCCGGCAGATCAAGGTGACCTACCTTGGTCTTGCATCCCTCGAGCGCACCATGGCCCGGCAACGCGCGCGCCTCGCGTTCCTGAAGGACGGCGACGCAAACACGTCGTTCTTCCATAGGCAATGCTCCTACCGAAAGCAGAAGAACTGGATTCACAGCTTGACGGTCGACGACGTGGTGATCACGGAGCCCAGCGGCATGGCGGCGGCGACTTTCGCACACTTTGACGGCTTGCTGGGGGCTAACGTGGACAGGGACTGTACTCTAGACCTATCGGAGTTGATCGAGCCAGCCAATTTGGAAGACCTCGACGCGCCCTTTGGCGCCGACGAAATCTGGAAGGCTATCCAGCGCCTCCCAGCACGCAAGGCGCCAGGGCCGGATGGATTCACGGCCGAGTTTCTTCGCGCTTGCTGGACCACGGTGAAGCAAGATTTCGTGGACGTTTTCCAGCAGCTGTACGAGATGCGCGGGCGGGGATTCAGTTGTCTGAACCAAGCTCTACTCACACTGATCCCCAAACGCGCTGACGCCTGCAGTCTTGGCGATTACAGGCCCATAAGCCTTATTCACCTTGTCGCCAAGATCTTTGCGAAGGTGTTGTCCCTGCGCCTTGCCCCCAAGCTCGACGGCCTTGTGAGCGCCAACCAGAACGCATTCATCCCGGGACGAAGCCTCCACGACAATTTCGTCCTAGTTCGGCAATCTGCGCGCATGCTGCATCAACTCGGCGCTCCCCGTGTGCTGCTAAAGCTGGACCTAGCCCGCGCCTTCGATTCTGTGAGCTGGGCGTTCCTCTTCGAGGTGCTGCGCCGATATGGGTTTGGAGACCGCTTCCTCAACTGGCTGGCCATCCTTCTCTCCTCAGCGAGCACCAAGGTGCTGCTCAATGGCGACCCTGGTCCGCCAATTTGGCATCGGCGCGGGCTTCGCCAAGGTGACCCGCTCTCCCCGCAGCTATTCGTGCTCGCCGTGGACGTCCTAGGCCGTGTTCTACACCGCGCGACCCATCTGGGCATCCTCCAGCAGCTCCACCCCCGCCGCGCGATCCCCGTCGTCTCGCTCTACGCGGATGACGTGATCCTCTTCTGCCACCCTACGGTGGACGACATCACTGCGATCCGCGACATCCTCCAGCTGTTTGGACAAGCGTCCGGCCTCCGCGTCAACTTCCGCAAGAGCTCCGCCACACTTCTACGCTGCGAGATCGACGAGGCGACCCCTGCTGTTGACCTCATTGGATGCCCAATCGTGGAACTGCCGCTGACATACCTGGGCATCCCTCTCACCATCCGGCGCCCAACCACGGCTCAGCTGCAGTTCGTCGTTGACAAGACCGCCGGGAAACTCCCGACATGGAAGGCACACTTGATGAACAAAGCCGGCCGCCTCGAGTTCGTCAAGGCCGTGCTCGGCGCGATTCCAATCCACCAACTCCTCGCCCTCGCGCCATCGAAGAAAACGCTGAAAGCGCTCGAGAAAATCCAGCGAGGCTTCCTGTGGGCGGCGCGCGCTGAAGCCAATGGCGGCAACTGCCACGTCAATTGGAGGCGCGTCGCAAGGCCCATCTCGCTGGGAGGCCTAGGCGTGCGTGACCTGGAGCGCACGGGGCTCGCCCTACGGACCCGCTGGCTCTGGTTCAGCCGTACTGACACAACAAGGGCGTGGGCCGGCCTCGACCTGCAGTTCTCCCAGGAGGAACGAGACTTCTTCTTCGCGGCCACTACAATGGAGATTGGTTGCGGACAGCAGGCGCTTTTTTGGGAGGATCGATGGATCGACGGCAAGTCCATCCGCGAGCTTGCGCCGCAATTATATGCCTGCATCCCCAAGCGGCGGCGCAAGCGGCGAACCGTGGCGGACGGCCTCGACGAGAACCGCTGGGCACGAGACATCCAAGGCACCATTGGCCTGCAGGAGATAGGGCAGTACCTCTTACTCTGGCATAGGATCGCGCACACGACGCTCTCGGCCGAGCCGGATCGCATGCGATGGATGCTGAACGCGAGCGGCAACTACACTGCGCAATCAGCCTACCTAGCGTTGTTCCACGGCTCCATCGAGTGCGACGCCTGGAAGCTGACCTGGAAGAATTGGGCTCCGCCGCGCGTGAGGTTCTTCCACTGGCTTGCCCACCTTGATCGCTGCTGGACGGCGGACAGGCTAGCTCGCCGTGGGCTGCAGCACCCGCCGCGCTGCCCCCTTTGTGACCAGGAGCCCGAGACGATGCAGCACCTACTCATTGCCTGCCCATTCTCGCGGCAAACTTGGCATGAGATACTCTCCTGGCTCAGGCTCACCTGTCGCCCACCGGAGAACGAAGACTCGGTCGTCTGCTGGTGGTGCGCCGCGAGACAGCTCACCCCTAAGACGATGCACAAAGGCCTGGCCTCCACTGCCCTGCTTGTCCCCTGGATGCTTTGGAAACACCGCAACGACTGCGTGTTCGACCGCGCCCAGCCTTCTGTCCGCGACCTGCTGATGAAGATCAAGGACGAAGCGGCCCTGTGGGCGAGTGCCGGAGCTTTAGGGCTTAGAGCAATCATCCCGCAGACCTGGGATGTTCATTGATTTAGTTCGATTTAGTTCGATGTGTAATCGCCCTTCCTAAGGCGTGTAACCCAACTCTACCTTTTCAATAAAATGAAACGCAAAGCTTTTTGCGTTTCCTCTAAAAAAAAAAAAAAAAAAATACATACAGATTATAAATTGATAGAGAATAAACATCAAATTATCAAATTGAAATTGTTAACCACACCAGCTCCATCCTTTCTACCCAGATGCTCTAATTATGAGCGAGCGTGCCTGGATGCACATATTTCCACCTGACAAGCATGATAATATGCACAAACAAAGCTAATATGTATGTCCTGTTTATCCCTTATAATTTGTTTGCGCAAATGAGAAGTCATTCTATATCCACACACCAACCTACATAAAGAAAATTTGGTACCTCAGTCGGACTATTCTATCTCCAAATATCAATTCCGTGAAGATTTATTTTGTATATGTACATAATAGGACCATTCGGTGTAGACCAGGCACTTACACCACAGAATTTTGCATGAAAAGTTCAAAACTATAATATCCTAATCTGAAATAGCACAACAAAATAGGAACCACGCAGCAGTGCCTCAATAACTAAAATAGCACTCCATTATTACATTGCTAAACCTGCTTCACTCACCTGATATACATACGCAATTAGGCCCAATATATTTGAGTCGCAACTCGCAAATCAACAGAAATGGGATGCAAAAGGTCACCTGAAAAGCACAAGAACCAACAAATAACTAAATTCCCCAAACAGATTAGAAGTAAGCACCACAAACAAATTTAGAATGTAAAAACAGCATCTAGATAAGTTCATAAGGATCAATAGAAGAGAACCCCATGGAAGAAGTTTTCAGTCCGGTTGCAACGCAATGAGTAAAAATAAATTTGGTCTATGTGAAAATGTATTCTGAAAGTTTGTGACATGGATCAAGAGGCTACCCCTTTTTAACTAAAAAACTGTAGGGAAGGACCGACTGTTCAAGAGGGTACCTGCTTATCTGTGACCAATCACAAGTCAAATCTCATCCACTCTCAATTATCTCCCGTTAATCTCCAATTTAATGTCTGGGATGTTCCGTACACTGTTGTCTGTTACACAGGTTTATTCAAAACCTTCAGAAAATACCAAATGGATTATAAAGGAACGAAACAATGTTATGACTTATGACAAAAGGAACAGATGACAATCATAATACAACACCTGATTAGTTGTAGGAGACACATGATATTCAACATATCTAAAAGCAGACCCCTCGATGATTGAGCAGTGAGCATCATGAAATAAGGTTTCACATGCAGAAACCAGAAAATAACCTTAGTGTTTTACCAACCATATCGATCAAATGTATCACTTCCTTTGAAGTGGAAAAGTTTAATTTCAAGAATCTTCGGCAGGCATGGATTCATGACCTGCATGCAGTGGCTCGACCTCATTCTCAGAAGTTATTGCTTTTCTGCAATTTCTTATCATGTTTAACCTTCTCAATGCATTCCCCATCCTCCATTCAGGACTTTGATCCTTATATGGAGGAACAAAGCCCCTTTCTTCTATATCATTCAGTAGTTTCTCTCCCTCCAGCATTCTGCCTGATGTATAGATAGCTCCAGCTATTGTGGTGTATGTTGTAAGGTTCGGTCGAAGTTGCTTAGATTTCATCTCTTCATAAAGATCTAATGCATCAGAAACACATTGATTGTTGCACAAACCTGTGATTAGAACATTATAAGTGACAACATCAATCTCAATTCATACAACTCCATTGATCTTTTGAGGTCCAGAGCATCCACAATCTTGCCTTCTTTACAGAGACCATGCATCAGGGTGGTAAAAGTAGCAATTGTTGGCACCATTCCTGCCCGTATTATGCTACAGAAAACTACGATAGCCTCTTCAACCTTTCCACATTTACTAAGACCTCTAACAACCGAGCTTTCAGCAACTTCAGCTGGCACAACACCAAGAGCTGCCATTTCCTCTTTAAGCCTGAATGCTCCATTGATGTCCCCAATCCTGCATTTTGCATTGATTAATGCAATATAGTGTGTATGCTTTGGTTCAAGCCCACTTTCAACCATGTCACGTAAAACATCACAACTCTGCTGCAACAAGTTTTTCCTGATTAATCCATTTATCATGGCACTGTATGCTTTACTGCTAGGTGACATATATAACCGCTTCATACAGTTGAAAAGCTGCAAAGCACTAGACATCCTAGATTTCTCACTAAATGCAGTTATGAGTACATCAAATGCTAACTTATCAGGATAAATGCCTTCTAAGACCATCTTGTCCAAGAACTTAACCGCAATTTCAATCATACCATGCTTGGAAAGTCCAAGGGTAAGCAAACGATATGTCACACTGTTTGGCCTAATCCCTTTTCTTACCATATCTTTGTAGAGATAAATAGATCTTGACAAAAGTCCCTTCTTGATGTGCCCATGCATAAGAATGTTATAACTAGCTGGGCTTGGATAAACCTCATTACGATGCATATCACAAATCATCATATCTACTTTATGTATCATTCCTGCCTTTAGGTACCCATTTATCATTGAGTTGTAGGCAATACAATCTGCATACATGCCTTCCTTGCATATGATCTCCTGGAACAGGTAAGAAGCGACCTTAAGTTGGCCTTCCTTGATCAAACCATTCAACAAACAAGTATATGTAACAATATCAGGGACAAACCCTTTCTCCAACATCATCTGCAACAAGATGACTGCGGGAACAATTTTACCTTTTCTGCAAAAACCACTAAGAAGAACAGTGTAAGTATGGATGTCAGGTAGAAAGTTACTTGTAACCATTTTCTCACATAAATCCAGAGCTTCATCTAGTGTTCCATCTTTGCAAATCCCTAGAAGTAACACATTGAAGGTTTTCTGATCAACGGCAGAAGGTATGTCAACAAGGCAGGCCATGAACTCCTTTGCTTGTACCAAGTGGCCTCCCTTGCATAATCCTCTAAGCAAATTCCTATATGTGTAAACATTTGGAGAACAACCATATTTTTCCAGATTATCATACACTGAGAATGCCTCATGCATGTTACCTCTGGTGCAGTAGTAGTCTATTATACAGTTGAAAGAGGCAACATCAAATGATATCTTCATCCTAGACATGTATTGTTTGAATTGCTCAGCCTGTGCAATCATTCCTTTTCCATACAACGCACATAACAATGTATTATGGATGAATGCATTGGCAGTTAGGCCTCTTCGATAGATGTCCACGAAATACTTCAGTGCTTCTCTGACATATCCAGCCTTACAGCAATAGGAAACTAGAGTTGTATAAAGCACCTCATTAGGCAAAACTCCAGTTTTTTGCATCCTTGGCAAAATCTCTTTTGTTTCGTCCAGCTTACCCATCTTGCACATACCATTAATTAATGCTGAATAAGTAATAACATCTGGATTAATCTCATCCACAAGCATGCTCTTTAAAATTTGTTTGGCCTTAGAAACCAGTCCTAGCTGACAGAAACCATCAATCAGAATAGTATACATAGTCCTATTGATTGTTGTGCCTCTTGCTTTCAGAACTTCAATAAGATTCATTGCATGTCCCAGCATGGAAGCTTTGCAATAACCATTCAGCATTGCACTATAAGTTATTTCACTTGGTTTCACACCAGCAACTTGCATTCATATAGAACTCTTAAAGCATCATCAGTTGTCCCATTTCGGCAGTACCCATCAATCAAGGTGGTGTAAGTAGCTAGACTTGGTTTCAAGCTCTGTTTCATCATTTCGTTGAAGATATAGATAGCAAGTTTCATCTTACCTTCATCAAAGAATCCTTTGATCAAAGTATTATACGTACATTCATCAGGTGATAAGTTATCTTCCCTCATTATTTTCAGCAAAAGGTAGGCACGTGTACTCCTCTTAATTCTACATAACTTATCTATCATGATGTTGTAAGTATATACATCTGCCTTTACACAATTCTTCTCCATATCTTCTAAAACACACATGGCAGCCTTGAACCTTCCTTTCTTAACATACCAATAAAGTACTGTATTATAAGTAACAACATTTGTTAAGGAGCGACTCTTCATCTTTTGTAGCATAAGATTAGCCCTTCTAAGGTTACCCTCAAGGCACAGAGAATTCAGCACAATATTGCAAGAGATGACATCCAAAGGGAACTTTCGGGCCAGACATTCTTTTAAGAAGAACCAAACATGTTCTGATTCCCCAACTTCCACAAGAGCATTAAGAACAGCATTGCAAGAATGAGCTGAAGCCTTAAATCCACAGTTATCCATCAATAAAATTGTATTACTTGCATCAACAGCTTTTCCTTCCTTCAGATATGCATTTACAAGAAGGTCAAAAACCATGGGACTGGAATCACAACGCGAGATGGTTCGCAAAAGAGAGCTAAATATAGCACTGCAAGAGAAACCTTCCACAGCAAGATGCTTCAACACTAACATTGCTTGTGAATGCATTTGAGCTTGAATGAGGATATGAGCAGCCATGCAGTAAATATGGGTAATTCGCTCCAAACCTGATTGTTGCACAATAGAACCTAATATTTTCAAGGCCAGTTTTCCATGACCCTTGTCAAGCTTGCCAAATTTGTACGCCATGTGATTCAAGGTCTCCCAGTGATGCATAGTTAGGACACTGATGATGCTACTCACAACTCCCTGAGCTGAAAGAGATAACCAAATCAATAGAACATAATCAATGCAATATCAAAAGGGCCTAAACTATAGCGGTGTCAAATACAACTAGTCTACTAATATTGCACATGAGAAGCAACCAACGATAGTCAAACAGGTTCAAAATGCAAACAATTAGTAGAGCTACCAAATATGTATTGAGATACTAGAAAGCTGTAGGGGTGTTAATACTTATGCATCGTAGCTAATTTTGTTAAACACCAATACGAAATCAAATCAGTACGGTGGGCAGTGGGGTATAGGAAAGCTGCAGGGCTTCAATGGCTAGAACTGGATTTAAATCATACCGAGAAAGAACATTTCTTGTGCTGTCCTATTTACATGTTCCTAGCAATAGGTACAAGAATGGCATTGATTTTCTGTCACATGCTATCTCCCCCAGTGATTCACCATGAGAAAAAACTATGTCAACTGCTGAAAATTGGTACATTGTAGATTACAAGTATCAATCAAGTTATGAATTCAAATGCACTCTCCTAGTAACAAACTTAATCAGGAGAATACGAACTGATGAACGACTCATAATAGAGTAATAGACATTACCACAAGCAACATATGAGCATTAATTAAGTCTGATAAAGAGATACTTTTCACTCAAACGTTGAAACATAATAATCTAACAGAGAAAAGGAATATGGAAAATTAATCCTAATTTTGAGCATTGCATGCTCCTAGTTCAGTCTGCACATGCTCGAACGCACACTTGCTGACTAGTTACTGGATAAAACAATGAAATCCGGATAGCATGTATGAGCCCATTTTTACACTACATCTGCAATACTGTAGTGGGCCTGATTCCCACGAGTCTCACTACTGAGCTCTGCACTACTAACAGGCATTCCCACAAACACCTTCAGTGCATTCCACTGATTAGACACGCACAACAGAGCAACGATGTACAGTTTCGAAGTAAACGCAGGTCGTTCGCTCGTATCTATTCGCATAGGATTTAATCAGATTCCTTGAGAAGATTTTACCTCTGGTGGCAACGCCAATCCTGGTGGGCGCAACCTGCCTGGAGCGGGAGGGGAGCCGGCAGGAGTAGAGCGCGTGGGTGGCCGCCACTTTGGAGTCAAGGATCCTGCGGCGGTACGACGAGGACGCCAGAGACGACGACATGGTAATTTAATTGATGGGTAGGCTGGAGCAGGGTTGGGGCGGCGCGCAGGTTGATGCGGCGGCTTTGGCTTTGGCACACGCAGCAGGCGAGAGAGTTTGCGGCAACGCGGTGCGGTGAGAGGGACGGCTACTCGGCCCCGAATACGTATCTTTTTTACTAAACGACGCTTAATCGCACATTAAGCTAAGTTTGGCCCTTCGCAAAACATTCATGCGTATATGGCCTCGGTCCAAAACGTCGTATGTTAAAGCGTTCTAAAAATATCAGAGCCTGAGCCAGAGAAACTCAAAAATTTCTAAGTCATTTGGTTAAAACCAAATGATATGGCTTTTCATTTGAGTAAAGCAAAATGATATGGCTTTTCTCGGGTACAGATGATCTGAGAATCTCAGAGTACGCCAACTGATATGACATTCTCTAAGATACTCAGAGCCTCTGTACCCGAGAAAAGCCATATCATTTGGCTTTACCCAAATGACTTAGAATTTTTTGCGTTTCTCTAACTCAGGATAAGCCAAAGTATATGACGTTTTTCTGACATTTTGAGAGGCTCTGATATTTTCAGAACACCAAACGCTAGGGCCATAGTTGGCTGAAAGTTTTGCGAAGGGCCATACTTAGCTTAATGTCCGATTAAGAGCCATTTAGTAAAAAAGATACCCCGAATACATGGCATTCAGCATCCACCTGTAGTTCAAATGGTTGGGTATCGAAAAGTAGATGCTATCACGCTTGCAATAAGATCTACTCCCTCCGATCTAATAAAAGTGTCGTGGAAATTGTACTACCATAGTACAAAATACCTATACACATCCCGCCACTTATTGTGGACCGGAGGGAGTATTATAATTCGCACGATAACGGGTAATTTCTTAGTTCCTGTCCCACATGGCGGGTCCCACTAGCCAGCATGGAGGGTCCATGTGGGTCCATTATTTGTTTGCGTTGCATACTTCTCATCCTGATTCGTGGGTCCCATATGTCAGGCGGGTCTCCCTGGTCAACATGGTTGTTCCAGGTTTGTTCCATTATTCATTTGTGTTGTATATACTTCTCATCATGATACATGCATCCCATATGTGAGCTGGGTGGGTACCACTGGTCAGCATGCATGTCCCTCATGGCGGGTCTCATATGTCAATAGGGTGGGTCCCACATGGCGGGTCCCACTGGTCGGCATGGCAGGTCCCATGTGGGTCCATTATTCATTTGCGTTGTATACTTCTCATCTACGTTATGTCAGGCAGGCGGGTCCCCCGGTCAGTGTGGTTGTCCCACATTGCGGGTCCCATTTGTCAGCAGGGTGGATCCCACATATGTCAGCAGGGCGAGTCCCATGTGGGTCCATTATTCATTTGCGTTATATACTTCTCATCCTGATACGTGGGTCCCATATGTTAGTCGGGCGGGTCCCCCTGGTCAGCATGGATGTCTCACATGATAGGTCCCATATGTCGGCATGGTGGGTCCCACATGGCGGGTCCCATAGGTCACATGGCCACCATTTACATCCCTATTAGCAGGGTGCGTCCCACATGGCGTATCCCATATGTCTGCAGGGCTGGTCCCACATCGCGAGCCCCACTGGTCAGCAGAGCGGGTCCCACTGGTCAGTGGAGTGTGGTTCAAACTATGCGTAAAAATTGAAACATAAGCGAAAATGACAACTAAGCATGACACGTATACGAAATTGATAAACAAAACTGACAACTAAACACGACACATAGAGAAAATTGATGAGATGGAGCCTAGTCATTGGTCGTAATCGACCAAAAATAAGTTGGTAGACCATTGTTGTCTGCATTATGACCATTTCATGTAACAAACTATGACCTTTCTAACGAAAATGCCCGTTCTGTTTTCGGGTTTAGCCCATCCCAAACAGCTTATGACAAATTGGTTAGAAATGGTTATAGATTTTTGACCATTTTTTCTGGGTCACTATCAAATGTCATAAGTTAGTATATTTCTTGTAGGGGTGGTTAGCTCGACACCATCCAAAGAGAGGCAAGTTCTTGACACAATACACCAAAGCATGAGTAGGTCTTTACCTCTTCCCGGAGGGGCTGGACCTAGGTAAACTCTCTGGTGTCAATCCGTTCCAAGACAGCTCCAACGTCGCATTTTCCTCTACAATCTCTGCGATCATCTTAATGTCGAAGACGAGTTATATGGATACCCTCGGAAAAACCTCGAAACCAAGAACCTTTCGACCCCTCGGCGATCCGCGACAGAGGGTCTGAAGGGCAAGGATTGGGGAAGTGAGGGGTCCACGTTCATCCACGTCTTCTTTGACAAGAGACATTAAGGTATCGAGATATTACCTATCACTTTGAGGTGATTGGATAGGCGTACCTCGTTTGGGTCACCCTTCAAGGGAGCGACAACTTGCTTGGGAGCCTCATACACTCTCTTCACACCATATACGTATGAGATCACTTCGCGGTTCACTTGCTTGAACCCTCTTATGATGTCTCAAGTAGTCGCCGCCTTGCTCATGCACACCCATGGCCTCGGCAAGACACGACGGGTAGGGTGACTGGCCTCGACTGCCTTCTGGCGAGTCCCAATCTTCGGTGGCTTTTGAACGCAGGTATCCTCGACGAACTCCCACGCTTGCACCAACGCTGAATCAGAGACTCGCCCCGTTCTCGATGAAACAGTAGAAAGCAAAGAAATTAAATTTGGTTAGTAGATGACATCACATGTGTTATCACTTGTCACATCATGCATGCATTACGGAAAACCTTTTTTTTAATTTTCCACATATATTAAACCAGCAAAGAGTACACGATTATATCGATTACAAAAACAAAACTAAAAGAGACTAGCAAATCTATGAGATCTTCAAGCCCTTTCTTCATCCATGACACAATCTTGTACTTTTCTGAAGGCAGCCGTAGAACAACGCCAACACCATCAAACCACAGACCTGTGAATACCACCGAAGGTTCTCCCTTTTTAATTTTGAGCCGCAATGCCAAGGCTTTGTGCACGCACGCAGCCATTAAATTAATCAAGCAACATCGGCAAGAGCACCACCACTGATATTCCAGAGACAAATAACCGAACCACTTTGTCGACGTCGTTGGGAGCCGAGAGAACGAATCACCGTTGTCGAAGACGTAGTAGCCGGATAGATATTGCGAGACAAACCTCCTCGCGGCAACCATGAGAAACAATCCAAGATTGATCTGGCTAAGTAAGATCTGAAGAACCATACCTAGACAGACTTAATCTTCCAAAGCCACCATTGACGTCGGGAAGGATATCTCGCCGTCGAACGAAGCATGGAAGATCACTTATTGCAGACGATACCATCTCTATTAACGAAGAAGATGACGACCAAAACCAAACTCTACCATTAAGGACCTTCGAAAAGCGCCGTGCGCAGGTCCGAGCTCCCCACCCCTTCTAGTGCCAGAACGGCACCTAAAGGAGGTGGGGACCCGTCGAATCTTTGCCGGCGGCGACGATGAAGCTGCAGATATCACCGTCGGCGGCGGCTAGGGTTGAAACCCTAGGCCGCCGCCACGATCGCCCAAGATCGCCTCGCGCTCCCTTCCTTCGCCTCGCGCCGGTCGGACGGATTATTTTTTGATCTGTATGAACTTGCATCACGGAAACCTTTATTGGATTCAGTTATGATGATTATTGCCGGATCTGGCAAAAAGAATATAATGTTGCCTGATTAAAATTGCACGTATATGCTTATCTATGTATCCTAGTCGTACACGTTTTCAATCAACTGCCCAATTGTATTTTTTTATAGATAATCCCAATTGTATTACGTTTTTTGTCTTGAGAGAATCCCAATTGTATTACGTGTTTAGAAAAGAAAATGAAAGACGACAGGGTAACGAGAGGCCCACGACCAGGTAAGCAGAAAGGCTCACGGCCCATGAGGGAATTAGCTCGATCGATTAAGATCGACTCCACCACGATGTTTCAAGTCCAAACTCGAGATCGGTCTGCGGGAGATTAATTTCGGTAGGACGCACCGGGCACAATCACGTCCGATCTCGAATTAATATACTCCCTAGTAAAGATTCATAGCTGAACCCTAGATCAAATCAACCCCATCCCTGATGGGTAGCCGCCACGAGAATATCACGGGCTTGGTGAGCGACGACGTGCTCAGAGTATCCGGAACGCACGAGTTCACCGTCCGGCACTACAGCCAGATCAAAGGCATAGGTGTTGGTCGGTCCGTCCTCTCTGAGAGATTCACCGTCGACGGCCGCGCGTGGAACATCGGATTCTACCCCGACGGCTACAGCCTATTCGACTGGCGCGATCCAGCCTTGTTCGTGCAAACGGTCTACAGTCCGCAGTTCGTCGCCTTCCACGCCGAGTTCGCCTTCCAGCTCCTTGATCCGGACAATGGCAGCCGCGTCGTCTACGAATGCCCTTCCAACGTGGTCCGCAGGTTCAACGGCTTCTGCAGCAGCTGGGGCATCCGCCGGTTCATCTCCCGGAAGCAGCTCGAGGGAGAAGCTCTCGGCGCCCTCCGTGGTGACTCGCTGATGATCCGCTGCACCGTGAGCGTTCTGAAGCCTAACCCGAGGCCGAGGAGGAGTCGCATTTACCCTCTAACGGCCTCGTGCCGCCGTCCTGCTTCACCGAGAACATGGTAAGGTTCCTCGCAACCGGGACGGCCCCGTTCGACGTCAAGTTCATCGTGGACGGCGTTGTCCTGGAAGCGCACAGGCTGGTGCTGGCGAGCCAGTCGCCTTGGTTCGAAAGGCTGCTCTACGGCCACTGGAGCTCCTCAGACGACAAGGTAGTAGAGATCAGAGGCACCAGCCCCGAGACGTTCAAGTCCATGCTCCACTACATCTACAACGACCAGCTGCCCGACACGGACGAAGACATGACCCGGCAGCTCTTCGTGGCCGCAGATATGTACTCCCTCCGTTCTAAATTAATTGACTTTCATTTATCCACACATGGATGTATCTAGATATGTTACGCGTATAGATACATCCACATATGGACAAATGAAAGTCAATTAATTTGAAACGGAGGGAGTACCTCTTGGAGAGGCTGAAGAAGATGTGCGCTGGCAGGCTATGCCGTTTCATCCAAGATGGCACGGTGGGGACCATCATGGAGCTCGCAGAGGCGCACTCTTGCATCGAACTCCAACAGGCGTGCCAGAGTTACTTGGCCCATTAGAGCAGAGCATCTCCAACACGTGGTGTAAAGTAGCAGCCGAAAAACTGCTAGATACAAATTATACATCACTAAAAACACGGTTTTTACATCACCAAAAGTTTCCAACTCCAACAGCTAATCATATATAACTTAATAGATTATGCCAATAACCAATTTTCCTAGCCATGCAGCATAGCCACGTCATTAGGTCATACTATTCGTCCATGTCATCAGTGCAATCTGTCTAGTTAATGGCGAAGCAAAATTCTCGCCGGCCTCTTGGCTCCCATACGATTCCATGCGATCCACTTTCCCTTACCACCGTCGTCTCGTCACCTCCCCAGTAAGACGTTCATCAATACGGCGCTCCCAAACGCCCGCACTACCACTAGTAGGAAAAGGCCTACCGCTGGCGGGCGGAAATCCGCAGGCGCCCGCCAGCGATACATACGCCAGTGGTAATAGTTACCGCTGGTGGGCGCGCCGTCCACCAGAGGTAAGGGTTGTTACCGCTGGCGGGCAACATTTGCGCACGCCAGCGGTAAGGGTTGTTACCGCTGGCGGGCACGGCGTCCTCCAGGGGTAACTTATTAGGAATTAAAAAAAACAAATTCATTAATAAATTTGTTTTTGCGAAAAGGTCCCCAAAACAGAACAATTACAAGCAGGTCCCTCCAACCAATCCTCTTTCTTTCCCCACCCCTGCCGCTGCCGTAGCTCGCGCACGCAGCAGCCAGCCAGGCTCCTCCTCCCACCCACCAACCCACCCGTACCACCACCTTGGGATCCTCCTCCTCTGTCGTCGCCGCCGCCTGCTCCACCATCTCCGCCACATCCTGCGCCTCCTCCCCCTCCAGAAGTGATGGCGGAGCCCGGCCTACCACTGCGAGTGAAGCGCAGGAGGCTGGGAGCTCACCGGTGTGAAGAGGGGCGAGCTAGGAGAGAGAGCGGCGACGGCGGGTTGCGTACGTGCGGCGCCGGAGCTACGAGTTGAATCGTGGTGCAGACAGAAAGCCCTAACCTGGAAGCAAAATCGGACATGAATTTGGTCAATTTGAAAGGCAGTAGGAGGACAGCAAGATGAGCAGTGCGGTAATGCACTGAAACGCGAGCATAACAGAGCAGAGAAAGAAAGGAGAAGAAAATCGACCTCTGGATGATGTCTTGGGTGCGAGCTGCCTTGCCTTCTTCACATCCGGCATGACTCCTCGTCGTCGCAGGCAGGCAGGCAGGGGCTCGCTGCTTGATGGCATCCGTCGTGGCGGCGCTGGGGGAGAAGCGAGAGTGAGCAGGGGGGCGGTGGATCCGGAAGAAAGGGGATCCAGGGTTACGAGCGACGAATCAGGAGTGGGAGGGGAGAAGAGGATTGCGGGCACAAGTCGTCGCGTTACCTAGAGCCGGGCGGGCAGGCTGTCGACTGGCAGAGAGGGCTGCCGACAGCGGTGGTGCTTCCTCGCCGGAGGACATGAGGGCCGGCCGTGTTGTCCTTGCTCGCCGGAGGACATGAAGCGGATGGTGATGCTTTGGCGGCATCGGCGAGGGGAATGGAGCGGAGAAGGTGGGCATGGAGCGGCGAGGTTGGTGCGGCCGGCGGCGAGGGATGGGGAAGGGGAGGGAGGGTGAGAGCCGAGAGGAGAAACGTGAGGGGCGTGGACTTGGGTGCGTGCGTTGTGTGGTGTGGGATTAGGTCAAGGAGTAAGTGGGTTGGGAGGTGTTGGGCTGGCCTGGCTGGCTGCCCCCAAAACATTTTTTTTTGTTCTTTTCATTTTACAATTACAAATCATTTTCATAAAAGAAGATAGTTTTAGAACTAGGGCTTTACAAAACAAATGTACAGGCTTATTTTATTAAACTCATATTTGGCACATAGGACCATCCTGTTCCGAAGGAATTTTACAAATTATTTTTATAAATATCATTTTCCTTTTTCTAATTGCAAAAATTGACGTTTTTTATGAACCAAGTACACAAAATATGGTGCAAAATGGCACCCATCTAAATATCATAAAGAGTAGTCCACATTTGATGGATAATCCTCAAGTATTAGGATTTTTCTTGATTTCTATCTAATTTCGCCTAGTTAAATGAGTTTATGTTGATTTTCCAAAATTAATACCAATTTAAATTACAAGTGTTTGATAGTTTGGTCTAATTTTTTTAAAATCATTTTAAGGTACACAACCAGTGGTTATATCACAGAAACATCGATAGTTTTACAGAATTTGACCTCTTTCGATGAATAGTCACAGAAACATCAAGTTACACATGCAAAGTTACCCCTGGCGGACGACATGCCGCGCACGCCAGCGGTAAGTCACGTACCGCTGGCGGGCAGGGAAAGACGTCCGCCAACGGTAATTTGCTCGTTTCCGGGCCCAGCTGGGCCAACTACCGCTGGCGGGCACGCCGTATCGTCCGCCAGCGGTAAGTCAACTACCGCTGGCGAACAAGACTGCCGTCCGCCAGCGGCAGTTAGCCCCGCGTGCTGGCGCCTGCCTACCACTACCGCTGGCGTACATGATGGGCCGCACGCCAGCGGTACTTGACTTACCGCTGGCGGGCACCGTAAAACGCACGCCAGCGGTAATAGCGCTGGCGGACGCCCATGTCCGTCCTCCAGCGGTAGCGTGGTGGCTATAAGCATATTCCTACTGGTGTACATGTTGGTGTACATGTTGATTTAGGAGATGAGCTCCAGCAGCAGTGCTGACCGCACGTAGGTATGCATGGTAGCGGTAGACGACCAAGGGCTCTTTGATCTAGCCGTCTAGATGAAGGTCCATGGACTCCTGAGTTCTGACGACTTGACATCCTGTCCTCATTCCTCTGTTACGGTACCCCTGGTCGCAGTTTAGCGCCTTTGAAGCGAAACATACGGAGCAACTGTTCCGTTAACTACCTCCAGCCGTTCCTTCTCAATCCCCTAATCCTCAATTAAATAGGATAAAGAGTCTTCTCATATCCTCTTCAACTTACGATCCTGGTCCTTAAATTTCCTCTCCGTCAGATCCTATTGCGTCCATATTGTAGAGCAGGCGTAGCAGCCGAACAGGCACAAGCCGCTGCTATATATTTGCCCCTCTCTTCCAAGATTTCAGAACGTTGTGTAATGGCTCTATTGCCTCATTTCATTGATGATGAAGCTGGTGTTGTCCGAGCCGCCTACGTACTTCCTTATATGGACCGGCCCAATTGTTTCGCATGCCCAGAAATCGTTTCCTGTTGTTTCGTGCTGTTGCTCGTACGTTCAACTAATGTTGTGTACAAAACAAAAAAAGCGATTGGTTCAATAAAATTTCGTGAACAATTATTTTTTAATCTGAATATTTTCAAAATCTGAACCATTTTTAAAATTGAAACTATTTTTAAATTCGGAACCATTCTTAAATTTGGAAACATTTTAAAATTCTGAACCATTTTTGAAATTCATAACCATTTTAAAAAATGAACAATTTTTAAATTTGATTTTTTTTCAAAAATGAATAATTTTCAAATTTAGAACCATTTTAAAATTTGGAACCATTTTAAATTTGGAAACATTTTTAAATTTGAAACTATTTTCAAAATGAATTTTTTTTAAATTTGGAACCATTTTAAAAAATGAACAATTTTCAAAATTGGAACCATTTTTAAATTTGGAACTATTTTCAAAATGAACAATTTTTAAATTTGGAACCATTTTAAATTCGGAACCATTTTAAATTCTGAACCATTTTTAAATTTGGAACCATTTTCAAAATGGAACCATATTAAAATTTGGAACCATTTCCAAAACTGAACAATTTTTTAAATTTGGAACCATTTAAAAAAAGAACAATTTCAAATTTGGAACCATCTTATATTCAGAACTATTTTTAAATTTGGAACCATTTTCCAAAAGGAACCATTTTTAAATTTGGAACATTTTTAAAAATGGAACCATTTATACAATGAACAGTTTTCAAATTTAGAACCATTTTCAAAAGTTAAACAATTTTCAAAAACAATTTAAAAAAACGAAAAACAATAATAATAATAAAAAAAACAGAAAAAGAAACGAAAAAGAAACGAAAAAGAAAAACAGTAAGGAAACGAAAATCGAAAGAATTGACCTCTCTGTTGTTTGTTGCCTGCGCCAAAGACATCCACTTCATTTCATTGGCCACATCCATCAGCACATAATTCACGGGTTTCCTCTGGTTAGTTTCTTCCAATTCTTACTGCTAGTAATGCACACATCATGCTTCTCTACAAATTGGTGGCTCCGTATCTTTTTGTAGTAACTTCTCAATTATCCAGGTATGTTAATACCAACCAACTTCAGATCTTCCATATAGATCAAAACTTTCTTTGTACTACTTTCCACATTTGTTATCTCGGCACATGTGTAATTTTTCGGTCCACACAACTTCAATTTGAATGATCTCGAATGTGATCATTCGTGAGGTGTTAACTACAAATTTAATCTACATGTCGATGTCTATGATTTTTTTTGTCAGTCCACACATGTATCAATTTGAATGAACTCGAATTTGATCATTCGTGAGGTGTTAACTACAAAATTTAATCTACATGTCGATGTCTATGATTTTTTGTCCGTCCACACATGTATCAATTTGAATGAACTCGAATTTGATCATTCGTGAGGTGTTAACTACAAAATTTAATCGACATGTCGATGTCTCTAGAACTATTATTCCCTTAGTACGTGATGTATAATTTAGTTATTAGGTGCTTTTATTTTTGTTTATTGTATATCAAATGATCCAAGACATGAGATGACCAGGTTGCATGAAACAATTGACCTCTATGTTCATGCTCATGTCATCATGTGATCTTCAAATAAATCAGTTTAACTTACTTCCATTACAGGTCTAATACATAAGGTAATTTTATTTTCCTTCTAATGTGTTAAATAGTCGTCAATTCATTTTGACATATTTGTTGTATATCTTTTTACATCTTGCAGATTATATACGCTTTCTGGAACATTCATGCAATTTTAATTTCCTTTTAATGGGTTAAACAATTGTTAATTCATTTTGACATTTTTGTTGTATATCTGTTACTTGCAGATTATATACGCTTTTTGGAACATTCAGGGCTTGTACAATGGGGAGTGCTTAGGGATATACTTAAAAAATAAACCGGTTATGTCTAAGCATTGGAACTTATTTATAGAAGAAAGATGATTAACTAGGCACCTCTCCTATAAAAATAAGCACTAGTGCTTAACAAAAAGCTGGTTTATTTTTGTAAGCATCTCTCTAAGCACTCCCCATTGTACATGGCCTCATGGGGCTACTTTTATGCGGTGGCGGTTGCAGGTGTTTCTCCTCTATTCATGTTGTCAACATGTTTGGCTTAGTTGACTGTCTCACATAAACAAGCCGAACAACTGTTTTATTCTTGCAAATTAATGTGGTGTGCTATTTCGACCCATAGGTAGATGAGCAAGCCTAAAGTATCAAAATTATGTTAGAAATTGGCAGTGATTCATAAGTTATAACTTCGATTTATGTATTTGGCACACACATGCGAGTGGCAAAACTGCATTTGTTCTAGCAGCACGGCGATAACTTAACCATTTTGGTTTGTTCATTCATATCCAGTTTATTTTGCTAAACCCTCAAACGACTAAAATATTTGTTTGGCTGGAGCTAGTGCTAATTTTCTAGTATATTATAGGGCAGGAGTTTCCTAGTAAAAGCAACTCCAACAGATGCCAAAAAATGGAATGGTGCCCAAAAAAACCGTTTTGTAGGGCATCTGGGGCAAAAAGAAAAACAGTGCTCCTGCGGATACCCTAGGGCAGGCCAAAAAAACCTTTGGACATCGCGCGAATCCCCAATCGCCAGCTCGAAGTTTTAGCAACTCTCGATTCTTTTTTTGAGCAAATACCATATATATTAAACCAGGAAATAGTACATGATTACATCGATTACAAAAACAATACTAAAAGAGACGAGCAAATCTTTGAGATCTTCAAGCCTTTTCTTCTTCCGTGACACAATCTTGTACTTTTTTGAAGGCAGCCGTAGAACAACGAAGAATACACCAAACCACAGACCTGTGAATACCAACGAAGGTTCTCTCATACTTTTAATTTTGAGCCGCAATGCCAAGGCTTTGTGCACGCACGCAGCCATTACATTAATCAAGCAACATCGGCAAGAGCACCAGCACTGATATTCAAGGGAAAAACAACCGAACAACTTTGTCGACATCGTTGGAAGCCAAGAGAACGAATCACCATTGCCGAGGACGTAGTAGCCGGGACAGATATTGCGAGGACAATCCTCCTCGCGGCAACCATGAAAAACAATCCAAGATTGATCTGGCGAATCAAGATCTGAAGAACCATACCTAGACAAACTTAATCTTCCAAAACCACCATTGACGTCGGAAGGAGATCTCGCCGTCGAACGAAGGCCAGAAAATTGCTTATTGTAGAAGATGTCATCTCCATTGATGAAGACGACGACAACCCAAACGCTAGAGTGAAACACTACTTTTATTAAAATTCCACTCATAGATCGGATTCCCCACCCCTCCCGACGCCGGCAAGGCCGGCCAGAGGAGGGGGAACCGATCTACGGTGGAGGAGGAGAAGTGGCGGCGGCTAGGCTTTCCACGACTTACGTACAAGGGACACGAAGGGTGGGCTTATTTGGCATATCAGCAACTCTCGATTCCCTTTCGACCGCCGGCGTCGCTGGCCGATTCAGGCCAAATCCTGAGAATCCACGTGTCCCCTACCGATTGCACGCGGCGCCGGCCATCCCCACTGCTTTGGCGAGCTCATCGTGCAGCGTCCCGATCTAAGGTTCGCGTGCCATGACTTATGCGCGCGTCAGCATCTTCGGTGGTGTGTGTGGCAGTGGACTATTGGAGCTGTCACCACGGTGTCCTGTGGGTGCGCTGGGTGGCAATTGCGGTGGTGTTGGGTCTTCGTGACCTGGAGTCCTATAGGCGCAACGGCGCTGGCTTAAGGTAGAGATCATCCATTGGTGCAAATGGTGGGTTTCGATGCTTGGGTTGAGCCAACATGAGCTCTCCGGTGGCCTAATGCTCGGAGGAGGGATTTGTTCCGGCCGGCGACACCATTTGTTCATTTGTACATAACCCAATAAATACTTCCAGGGGATGTACGTAAGTAAGCAAGGGTGTTAAAAGAAGTACTCGATAATAATCTTGGCAGTCTTCAAATACAAGCGAGAGGAGGCCAGGTCCACACGCGGTTGAAATTGGAATTGGTGTGTTTCTTTCTCATATGCTCAAAACTCTGTTATTTTGTGGTGATCCAAATTCATATATACTGATAAAGGCCAGCTTGTGACGAAAGAGAGCGGAGCAATTGGAGTACTAACATAACCTGTAAGGGTGCAATTGGAGTACTAACAGATTTAGAATCATGCATGCTATGATTTTGCTATGAGTCTGGTTAGTAGATATATGGCTAATCCTGGTAAGGAGCATTGGAAAGCTGTTCAGTGGGTTTTCAGGTACCTATGTGGAAGTAGTGATGCATGCTTGAAGTTTGGCAAGACTGAGAAGGGACTTGTTGGCTATGTGGATTCAGATTTTGCTGCCGATTTGGATAAGAGACGGTCCCTTACAGGTTATGTTTTTACAGTTGGTAGCTGTGCCGTGAGCTGGAAGGCAACATTGCAGGCTGTTGTTGCTCAATCAAGCACTGAAGCAGAATACATGGCTATTGCAGAAGCTTGCAAAGAATCTGTTTGGTTGAAAGGTTTGTACGCTGAGCTTTGTGGAGATAATTCTTGCATTGACCTTTTCAGTGACAGTCAAAGTGTCATATACCTTACTAAAAGGATCAGATGTTCCATGAGAGAACGAAGCACATTGACATCAAATACCATTACATCCGAGAGGTTGTTGCTTAAGGTAAATTAAAGGTATGCAAGATTAGTACTCATGATAATCCTGCTGATATGATGACAAAGCCGGTTCCTGTTGCTAAGTTTGAGCTTTGCTCAAGCTTAGTTGGTATAACTGTTTAGCCCAAGAGGCTAGTTGGCGCCGAAAGTGTTTTCTTTGTTGTTACAGGTGAAGATTCGTGTCATGCTACAAGATGGAATTTGTCTCAAGGTGGAGTGTTATTTTGTGGTGATCCAAATTCGTATATACTGATAAAGGCCAGCTTGTGACGAAGGAGAGCGGAGCGCCCCGGACTAGTTAGGTCAGGACTCCTATAAATACATCATGTAAGCCGCCGGTTGGGATAAGCCACATATTGTAAATCCCCGGCGTTGTAACCTCACCCGAAATAGTGAAGTATTGCTGGCTGGCACCTGATACGTCTCCAACGTATCCATAATTTCTGCTGTTCCATGCTTATATTATACCATTTGCTACATGTTTTATATACACTTCGTATCACTTTTATGCATTTTCTGGGACTAACCTATTAACAAGATGCCACAGTGCCAGTTCCCTGTTTTCTGCTGTTTTTGGTTTCAGAAAGTTACTTCTGGAAATATTCTCGGAATTGCACGAAACAAAAGGCCAGTCCCTATTTTTCCAGCACGTACACGGAGTCCGAAGGAGAGACGAAGGAGCCACGAGGTGGCCAAACCATAGGCGGCGCGGCAGTGGGCCCCACCGCGCCGCCAGGTGGTTTGGGCCCCTCGGGGGTCCGCCGACATCGCCCCTTCGCCTATTTATTCCCCGAGACGTGAAAACCCTAAAACACCGAGCCTTTCATCCAGAACATATTCGCTGCCGCCGCCGTCGTCAACCCTAACTCGGGGGGTTCTGAAGCTCTTCCCGGCACCCTGCCGGAGAGGGGAATCATCACCGGAGGGCTCTACATCGCCATGCCCGCCTCCGGAGTGATGCGTGAGTAGTTCATCCTTGGACTATGGGTCCATAGCAGTAGCTAGATGGTTGTCTTCTCCACTTGTGCCATCATGTTTAGATCTTGTGAGCTGCCTATCATGATCAAGATCATCTTATTGTAATGCTACATGTTGTGTTTGCTGGGATCTGACTTATATTGATACCTATGTGGAGCTGAATATTATATTATCATGTCTATGTCATTTGTGATCTTGCATGCTCTCCGTTACTTGTTGAAGCCTTGGCCAAGTGAATACTTGTAACTCCAAGAGGGGGTATTTATGCATGATAGTTGGGTTCAACCTCTATTTAACCTGGGATAGTGACAGCAAGTTCTAAGGTTGTAGATGTGTTGTTGCCACTAGGGGTAAAACAGCAATGCTTTATTCAAGGATGAATGTATTGTTTACATTACGCACATTACTTAATGCAATTGTCTGTTGCTTGCAACTTAATACTGGAAGGGGTACGGATGTTAACCGGAAAGTGGACTATTTAGGCATAGATGCATGCTGGATAGCGGTCTATGTACTTTGTCGTAATGCCCAAATGAATCTCATAGTAGACACCACAGCTCACACATGCATGTTATATGCACTTATCAATTGTCAATTGCCCAGCTGTAATTTGTTTACCCAGCATGTTAGTTATCTTATTGGAGAGACACCACTAGTGAACTGTGGACCCCGGTCCATTCTTTTACATCTGAAATACAATCTACTGCAATCATTGTTCTCTACTGTTTTATGCAAACAAACATCATTTCCATTCGATACGTTTAACCCTTTGTTTTCAGCAAGCCGGTGAGATTGACAACCTCACTGTTAAGTTGGGGCAAAGTAATTTGATTGTGTTGTGCAGGTTCCACGTTGGCACCGGAATCCCTGGTGTTGCGCCGCACTACACTCCTTCACCAACACCTTCGAAGCAAACCTCGTTTTCCTACTGGTTCGATTAAACCTTGGTTTCATACTGAGGGAAAACTTACTGCTGCACTCATCATACCTTCCTCTTGGGGTTCCCAACTGACGTGTGACGTACAAGCATTGTTTCTGGCACTGTTGCCGGGGAGATATTCCCTCGTCAACTTAGAGCACCAACACGTTTTCTGGCGCCGTTGCCGGGGAAAACCGAATTGCTTCTGCAAGGGGAGTCTCTCACACCCAATCTCTTTACTTTGTTATTTGTCTTGCTTAGTTTATTTTTATTTAGTCTTGTTTGCTCTCTTTATCAAAAACACAAAAAAATTAGTTACTTGCATCTTTTATTTTCGTGTTTTATTTTTATCATGCTGCTCCCAAGTACATTTAAAAGATGTACTGGGGTAGTGGGTCTATCATTGGAAGAGACAACATTGAAGAATTTTTTAGTCATGTTAGCAAGCTGAAAGATTTTGAAGATAGATCCTTGGTAGAACTTGCCCCTAATTATGAAATTGCTGCTGCCTCCTTAGTCCACATGCTTGAAGCTAGGTTTGTTAACCTTAACCCTATAATGCAGCATATGTTTCTTAGACTTCATGATATGGAAGAGGGGGAAAAGAAGGATTTTGTTTTAGAAACCCTTCTCAAAGAATTTGGAGATGTAGCTAGTGAAGCTAGAAAAGTTTTTATGCGATATAGGATGCTTGGTTATTACATTGATATCGCCAATATACTTGAAAAATTAGAGAAGGAAAGATCCAAGTACACTAAAGAAACTAGTTATGAAGGAGAGAATAAAATACCAATTCCTTTTAAGATTGCAGGAATGCATGAGGCACTAGAAAAGAACTTTAATTGGATTGTGCCTGAAAATTTATTTGATGAGGATAGTTTACCTAAAAGTAATGAAAGGGGAGTTTCTGAAACTTACATAGATAAAGTGCAATGCATCGTTGAGAAAACTTCTAAACTCTCCGTTGATGCTTCTTCTCTTGACAACACTTGATTTTCACTTTCTGCGCCTAGCTGAAAGGCGTTAAAGAAAAGCGCTTATGGGAGACAACCCATCGTTTTTATTTGCTGTTATTTTTGTTTTCTTTGAGTCAAGGAGTTTTGTTACTTCTGTAGCAACTCCTTTGTATCTTTATTTTATCGCAATGTTGTGCCAAGTAAAGTTCTATATTGAAAGTTGATGCAAGATTTGGATTTCTGCGCAGTGACAGATTTTTAGCTGTCACGGATTTGAGCTTATCTCCCTGTAGAAAATTCAAAAAATTCTGAAAAAATCACGCATATTCCTGAGATATGTACGCAACTTTCATTATTTTAGGCCAGATCCATCTGAGCAACTTAAGTGCCTCGAAAAAATTCGTCATTCCAGACTGTTCTGTTTTTGACAGATTCTGCCTTTTGTTTTGCATTCGCTCTTTTACTGTGTTTGTGTGGATTTCTTTGCTCCACAAAGCATTGGTGGCTGTAGCTAATGTCCAGAAGCTTTGGGATTGATTGTATCATTACAGAATATGAGAATTTTTGATTATGCACTAACCCTCTAATGAGAACTGTCTTGAGTTTGGTGTGAAGGAAGTTTTCAAGGATCAAGCGAGAAGGGTGATATTATGTGATCAAGAAGAGTGAAAAGCCTAAGCTTGGGGATGCCCCCGTGGTTCATCCCAACCATATTCAGAGAGACTCAAGCGTCTAAGCTTGGGGATGCCCAAGGCATCCCCTTCTTCATCAACAAACTTATCAGGTCATCTCTAGTGAAACTATATTTTAATTCTTTCACATCTTATGCGCTTTACTTGGAGCGTCTGTGTGTTTTTATTTTTGTTTTTGTTTGAATAAATTCGGATCCTAGCAATCCTTGTGTGGGAGAGAGACACGCTCCGCTTTTTCATGTGAATACTCATGTTCTTCACTTATATTTGTTGAGTATTCTTAACTAGCTACTGCAGTGCTTTTAGCTCCTGTTTTTCATGCATCTCTTCGAGCTGTTAGCACTTGTTTATAAATACTCTCTTGCTGCATTATATTATCATTTGGAGAGTTTATGTTTAAATAAATTGATTGGTGTTTGTTTGGAAGAAAGAAAATGCTACATGTAGTAGTTGGTATTGGAAAAGACATATGCATTCTTGTAGATCATTGTCTTGTTTGATTTGATGCTTTGCAATTGTTTTGAGCTCTCAAGTAGATCATGTTTAAGCTCTTGCATCATGTAGTTAAAGCCTAGTAGTGGAGAACTACCGTAGAGCTTGTTGAGACTTGGGATGCATATTTGTTCTCTCTAAGGTCTAGATATTTTCTGGTAAAATGTTTGAGCAACAAGGAAGACAGTGTAGAGTCTTATAATACTTGCAATATGTTTTTATGTGATTCTTGCTGTACCGGTTTATACTTGTGTTTGCTTCAAACAACCTTGCTAGCCTAAACTCTGTACTGAGAGGGAATGCTTCTCGTGCATCCAAAACTTGAGCCAAAACCCATGCCATTTGTGTCCACCATACCTACCTACTATGTGGTATTTCCTGCCATTCCAAGTAAATATTTCATGTGCTACCTTTAAACTATTCAAAACTTTATTACTCCTTATTTGTGTCAATGTTTTATAGCTCATGAGGAAGTATGTGGTGTTTTATCTTTCAATCTTGTCATTTACTTCTGACAGACTTTCACCAATGGACTAGTGGCATATACATCCGCTTATCCAATAATTTGCAAAAAGAGCTGGCAACGGGGTGCCCAGCCCCAATTAATTACAACTTTCATTAATAATTCTCTTCACATGTTTTGCCCTGATTTATCAGTAAGCAACTTAATTTTGCAATAGACACTCCTCCATGGTATGTGAATGTTGGAAGGCACCCGAGGATTCGGTTAGCCATGGCTTGTGTAAGCAAAAGGTTGGGAGGAGTGTCATCTATAAAGAAACTAAAATACATGTGTAAACAAAAGAGAAGAGGGATGATCTACCTTGCTGGTAGAGATAACGTCCTTCATGGGAGCCGCTCTTGAAAGTCTGGTTGACAAGGGGGTTAGAGTGCCCACTACCATTCGTTGACAACAACAAACACCTCTCAAATACTTATTTTGTGCTCTCTATATGCTTTCGAAAACTTAAAAAGCTCTAGCACATGATTTAATCCCTGCTTCCCTCTGCGAAGGGCCTATCTTTTACTTTATGTTGAGTCAGTTTACCTACTCCTTTCTATCTTAGAAGCAAACACTTGTGTCAACTTTGTGTGCATTGATTCTTACATATTTACTTATTGCACTTGTTATATTGCTTTATGTTGACAACTATCCATGAGATATACATGTTACAAGTTGAAAGCAAATGCTGAAACTTAATCATCCTTTGTGTTGCTTCAATGCCTTTTACTTTGAATCTATTGCTTTATGAGTTACCTCTTATGCAAAACTTTTTGATGCTTGTCTTGAAAGTACTATTCATGAAAAGTTTTTGCTTATATGATTCATTGTTTACTCTTTATCTATTTGTTAGCAAACTATAGATCATTGCTTTGAGTCACTTCATTCATGACATGAGCCTTGCAATATATTGATCAAGATTGTGTGAAAGCATGTCTCCTCAGAAATTATTTGTTGTTATCGTTTTACCTACTCGAGGACGAGTAGAACTAAGCTTGGGGATGCTTGATACGTCTCCAACGTATCCATAATTTCTGCTGTTCCATGCTTATATTATACCATTTGCTACATGTTTTATATACACTTCATATCACTTTTATGCATTTTCTGGGACTAACCTATTAACAAGATGCCACAGTGCCAGTTCCCTGTTTTCTGCTGTTTTTGGTTTCAGAAAGTTACTTCTGGAAATATTCTCGGAATTGCACGAAACAAAAGGCCAAGTCCCTATTTTTCCAGCACGTACACGGAGTCCGAAGGAGAGACGAAGGAGCCACGAGGTGGCCAAACCACAGGCGGCGCGGCAGTGGGCCCACCGCGCCGCCAGGTGGTTTGGGCCCCTCGGGGGTCCGCCGACATCGCCCCTTCGCCTATTTATTCCCCGAGACGTGAAAACCCTAAAACACCGAGCCTTTCATCCAGAACATATTCGCTGCCGCCGCCGTCGTCAACCCTAACTCGGGGGGTTCTGAAGCTCTTCCCGGCACCCTGCCGGAGAGGGGAATCATCACCGGAGGGCTCTACATCGCCATGCCCGCCTCCGGAGTGATGCGTGAGTAGTTCATCCTTGGACTATGGGTCCATAGCAGTAGCTAGATGGTTGTCTTCTCCACTTGTGCCATCATGTTTAGATCTTGTGAGCTGCCTATCATGATCAAGATCATCTTATTGTAATGCTACATGTTGTGTTTGCTGGGATCTGACTTATATTGATACCTATGTGGAGCTGAATATTATATTATCATGTCTATGTCATTTGTGATCTTGCATGCTCTCCGTTACTTGTTGAAGCCTTGGCCAAGTGAATACTTGTAACTCCAAGAGGGGGTATTTATGCATGATAGTTGGGTTCAACCTCTATTTAACCTGGGATAGTGACAGCAAGTTCTAAGGTTGTAGATGTGTTGTTGCCACTAGGGGTAAAACAGCAATGCTTTATTCAAGGATGAATGTATTGTTTACATTACGCACATTACTTAATGCAATTGTCTGTTGCTTGCAACTTAATACTGGAAGGGGTACGGATGTTAACCGGAAAGTGGACTATTTAGGCATAGATGCATGCTGGATAGCGGTCTATGTACTTTGTCGTAATGCCCAAATGAATCTCATAGTAGACACCACAGCTCACACATGCATGTTATATGCACTTATCAATTGTCAATTGCCCAGCTGTAATTTGTTTACCCAGCATGTTAGTTATCTTATTGGAGAGACACCACTAGTGAACTGTGGACCCCGGTCCATTCTTTTACATCTGAAATACAATCTACTGCAATCATTGTTCTCTACTGTTTTATGCAAACAAACATCATTTCCATTCGATACGTTTAACCCTTTGTTTTCAGCAAGCCGGTGAGATTGACAACCTCACTGTTAAGTTGGGGCAAAGTAATTTGATTGTGTTGTGCAGGTTCCACGTTGGCACCGGAATCCCTGGTGTTGCGCCGCACTACACTCCTTCACCAACACCTTCGAAGCAACCTCGTTTTCCTACTGGTTCGATTAAACCTTGGTTTCATACTGAGGGAAAACTTGCTGCTGCACTCATCATACCTTCCTCTTGGGGTTCCCAACTGACGTGTGACGTACAAGCATTGTTTCTGGCACTGTTGCCGGGGAGATATTCCCTCGTCAACTTAGAGCTAGCAGCGCCGTGGTTTTTTTTCCTCTCATTGTTGGAGTGGTTTTTTCACGTTAAAATCTCGTGTCCCCGTTGGTTTGATCTTGCTTAACTTCGTCGTTGATTTCCTATTGCGTGTAACAAACTCGACAACGACGCGTACTTGGCGGACAAGCGGTCGTGGAAGGTCTTCGCCGAAGCACAGCTCGCGGCCCGACCACCATCGACGACGAGGACTGAGGTGGGACGACCTCTGGACGTCGTCCGAGTACACCACCTCGGAGGAGGACTAGTTTAGTTTTAGAATTATTGCATCGTTTACTTTTTCAGTCTATTTTATTTGTCGTATGAACTATCGTGTCAACCATGTTTAAAATATATTTTATTTTGCTCTTTTGATCTTGTTTTGATCTCTATTTTATAGAAACGTATTTGCGGCGCGCTATTGTAGCGCCTGGAAAAGGTGGTACGCAGCGTGCAAAATTATAGCGCGCCTGGAATAGCTCGCATCGCCTCATGCGCTAAAACGGCTATTCGCTGCAAAAAAATTAGCGTGCCCGACTATAGTTGGAGATGCTCTAAGCACACATGGTCAAATAGTGGATAGTGGTGCGCAAGCGAATCTGTCCGCTGTAACTACTAGAAGCTCTATACGGTGGAAAATGCGAGGGTGTTCGGGCGGCACATGCTCCTAACGGATTCCTTGCTCTCATTGGTTCAGAATCTGGTGGGATCCATGGGGTCAGATCTAATTTTTAATAACACACCGGTAAACACAAAGAGAATACATTGTGGGACCAACAGCTGGAGAGAGAAAGGCCACGAGCTTGTTTCAGAGTCTCCCAATCTTTCTTTCTCGGCGGCGTAGTTTCAGCAGGCGCGCAGCAAGCGCCGGCAGCGAGATCTCCGTGCGTGCCAGTTGAGCCCGTCCGTGGACACAACATCGGCGCGACGCGTAGCTTGGACGCCCGCGCGTTCCACCGGTTCTCTGACCAGAGGTCTACGCCGCCGTGTGGCAGCCGTGCATGGCGAGCGGTACCTTAGAAGCGGCGCATGCACCGGGAGATGAGGCGAGGACGCAGCAGTGGGGTCGGTGCGAGCTTAGCCGCCGGCGTGACCTGATGTGGCGTGAGGCGAGCTGACGCGGCGTGGGGTAACGCACAGTCGTTGTACCTGCTCGGAACCAGGAGCGAAGCAGGGTTGGAGACAGGACGGCGAAGATGACGGCGCGGGGTTGGGTACGGACGCAGAACGAGGATGGC